>JAWPEI010000086.1:0-311147 GCA_035578085.1 Solanum pinnatisectum | reverse complement strand
TTTAAATGTTTAAAGTGAGAATCAATGTCTCGTAAAAGATTAGTACATCATCAATGTAAACAATTGAAATATGACTAATATGATTAAATATGGAATTCATAATATTTTGAAATTCAAGGGGCATTCTTAAGCCCAAAAGGCATAACGCTCCATTCATATTGTCCAAACGGACATTGAAAGCGCTTTGTATTTATCCTTTCGAAATCAGATTTGCCAAAAACCCGATTTCATATCAAATTTACTATAAATATTAGCTTTAAAGTTCTTTAAAAGATCCTTTATTAGGAATTTGACATCTAATCTATTTTAAAATGTAATTTAAAGGTTTATACTCATTAACTAGTTTCAGGGAGAGTCTCTCTCTTCTCAAAGAATGGCATGCATGACATAAAAGCGTCAAACAACTCCACTTCGAGACTGTGAGGCTCCGAGCAATATTGTTTTCCAAAAAGAGTATTAATCTCCTTTTGCAAATTTCATTAAATCATGATTCATTTGAATAGGCCTAGCTTTCGTGAGAAATGGCCTTTTCATTGAATCCATCAATATAAGGGAGACTAAATAAAGTATGGGCTTTTCTCGACTTAAAAGCATTTGGAAATTCAGCAGCAAATTTCTTTTTTCAAAAGTTTTTGCAAATTGGAAATCTTAGTTACCATTCCCTGGTTTCTAAAATTTGCTCAATTTTTCTTAATTTTTATCTTCTTTTAAGAAAACAAATCATTGGAAATTAGATTAATTCTAAAAGCGCTTTGTTTATGTAAAATTTACTTTCGAGAAAGAGTTTAATAAAATGGAAATGAAATGTCTTTTCCTTAAGATCTTAGTTTTGATAGAATCAAAATCGTAAATATATGGTTTTATTTGAGTAATGAATGGTATACCTAATATAATTTCTTCAAGTAATATTTTTAGTTATAACAAAATCATTTTTAAGGCATATACCATTATTGCAAATTATGAGCATCAAATAATTTATAATCAATAATTATAATGCTCACTTGCAAGGTACAGATAATTTTGGTAGTCCCTTTGTGTAAGGTACTTCTAGTAGGAATTAATCTCTTCAATAATGCAATTTCGACCGCACTACTACTATCTAACAAAGCAATCTTGTTAAGAGTTAAATGATCATTAATAACAAGTTTAATCATAATATGGAGAACTCGAGGTCTAATTTCGTAATAGCATGGATACCGCTTTCGCTTATCCGCATTATCCGCATCCGCCTCATGTTCTTTCAAGCTGCTATCCAAAGCAATAGCGGCTTTAGAGGATCCTTCATCCTTTCTAACTTCTTTCGAGAAGTTTTTCATGATAGCTTCGATCTCAATCTTATGAAGTCTGGACTTAATTCTCATTCATATCTTCTTTAAGAGAATTTATTTCTTCTAAGTTCTTCATCAAGGTTCTTCCTTTTGGAATCAAATCTGCTCTATGATTTGTTTCATGCTAAAAAGGAGTTACTTTAGGCTTTTCTTCCTTTGATGCCTCATAGTAACCAATTTCAGCACTCAAGGAGGTATTTTCTCCTAGCCTCTTCTATCTCTGAATATGCTCAATAGTAGAGAAGAGGGTTTCAAATTGCCTTCTCAGAGATAACATGGATAGTCTTGCTATCACATAGGCAAAATGCACCATTGCAATTGCATTCGACTCTTCTTCTTCGATTCCGAATTATGGGCAACATTAAGAAATTCTTCATCGCACTTTCTTCTTCGGATGAAGAATATTCCTAATCGATGCTTCCTCTTCTTCGATGATAGAAAAGAGTTTTTGCTTAATTTCTTCATCAACTTCAAGCATAATCTTCTTCTTTTCTTCTTATTTCGGGACACTTATTAGATTCAGGATCTTTTTACCACATGTCCAAAGATGTGTCTTCCGAAGAAGATTCTTGTGAGGCTTGCCTCTTTCCTTTCCTTTTGGATTTTTCTCGGTTCTCTTCCTTTCCGGAAGATTTTCTTTATATTTTCCAGTTGTTCTTTCTCTTTTCCCCGCTTTCCTAGCAGATGGAGGTTTAAGTAATGGAAATCCAAAATCTTGGCAAAAACTACCAAGTTCTCAGATATGTAGTTTTTTGATCTTTCTAAGTTGTTCCTTTAACTTAAGATCATACATAGCCCATAGCTACAACATTAATACCGGAGCAAGATCTCCGCATGCCACTGAGAATACGGAATCTTTCCTTCAGATTCATCTCTTATTTTGATCTAACCTTTCAAATAAACGAGGGTAATCCACGATAAAGCCGCTCTTTCCAATAATCATTATTGCAATCGACCTTATCATGACCTTATTTAAAAACATGTCTTTGTACCATCCTAAATCACAATTTTTTGCAGATAAATTATTCAAGATTTCTAAACTTCTATCCCGGAAAAGACGCGTTCTCCCACAAAATGTTTAGCTATACTATAGAGCAAGAGTGGTCAGAGCATCTTCAGAGACCACTTCAAGAGATATTAGTTCCTTCCTCGGCCTTAATCACTACTTTAGTAGTGATAGCACCAAGGATATCACTCTATTTTGATCAGGAGATAATTGTCCCACCGCTTTCTAAGTGGTTCCCGTAAAACCCGCAATGATCATGTTAGCCTTCCTTATCACCAAAGACCTTTCATTTTATATACCGTGATGTTCATTCCCATTTCTTGAGCTTAGAATAAATTTGACTCTTCGCCATACCATCTATGTTCCATTCACTAAGCTGAGCTATCCGCAGCAGATACCGACGGAGAACATCTTCCCAAATCGAACATCGTGTGAAGAAGATCTAGATAATAATTCCTTTTGTTGTGGGTGCCTTTCTAACAAAGTTCTAAGCTTATTGCCTTGTGTAATATTAAGCTTAGACAATTGCTCATTTATCCCGTCAAGGCTTCATTGGAATGACTAAACTCTTGGAAAGTTTAGTGAAGTTTTCTTTAGAGAACTCAGTGATCTTGAAAATAGGTTTAGTATCAACTGAGGGCTAACTCTTGGAAGAGCTAGGTTTATCCGCTTATTTGATCGATTCTCCGAAATTATCCCCTTTATGTTCCTCAATTTGTTGGGATATCACATGGAGAACTCGTTGGTATAATTGTTTTGTTCAAAACCTTATTAAGGTCTCCACCAAGTATCAAGCATTCCTTTCTATGGGTTTTTGAAAGGTGCCGCTTAAGGATTTCTTTCCGTAAGGGATGCTAAGTCCTTCTGTGAGGAGTAATACTTTCAACCACCTTGTTCTTTGGGTGTACCATTTGTTGATAAGACCTCAAGGCGGATGACTGCTTATCATCAATTTGCCTAAGCTCTTCGAACCATTTAAAAACTCTATTTCGGTTTCTTCAATCTTTTCATATCTTTGAATCCACTTATCCTCGAAAGAGGTTCGTTGTTCCACCGTAGGTAGCTTTATACCACAATTTACCTTTTGCTTATGTTCGTGGCTTTCCACCAAGAATGCAATTCTCTTTTACTAGGGACAAAGTCTTCCTCATCGTAAGGGCATCTCGACGGAATCTTTTTCTTTGATGAACAGTTTCATATCACTAGCAGAGGACTTCCTGCAGTCTCATCTTCATAGTAAACCTTAGGAACGGTCCGGGGAGAAATCTACTCCATGAAATTTTCTATGGTCAGTCGGGCTAATACTTCACTTATCTTCATCCTCCTCCCGGTTGAAAAGAAGAGGGTCTTGCCAAGACATTCTTCTACTTGAAGACGCTTTATTAAGAACCGGATCTTAAAACTTAAGGTTAATGTAGATCCATCAGGAATTGATAACCCTATCTAACCGCTAAGTCTCAAAGTCAAGCGGGTAAAGGATTCGCATAGAATCAAATTTCATTCTTCATCACCTAAAATATCACCACTTAAGAAGTTCAGGATTTAAAAGTAGCACTATGCTCTCAAGTTAGCTTCTCCATAAGCATAAAGTGACTCTCTTTAACACTAGAAGCTAATAGCCTCTGGGGCTATTGTGGTTTTCATAAAGCTTGTAATATACCCCGATATATTACAAATAATTTCTCCTCGGTATCATCTATTTTACTATTCATGTTCTTAGTTTTGACATTAAGCTGTCAAAGTATCAATACACATTATTAGGATCATGAATATCAACAAGAAAATTAGGATAACAAAGCTTAAAGTAAATCTGTCCATAAGCTAGATTACTTCTAATACTCCTAACAGAGAATCATCAAAATTAAGTAGTCTATCATCTCTAAGCAGCGTTGGCATTAACAAACAGGAATATTCAAGCCTTTACTGAAAAAGAGAAAGGTTTAATGAAGAACTTGCAATAAGTCCAATATGAAGAAATTTAAATTCCTTCCTTTATATCTATCAATATCAGCAGATAAATAAAATAATTTAATAGTTTCAAGCTTAATTATTGGGATAGCAATAAGTTGACTCACAAGTTTTAATATTATATTTTAAACATGGAAAAATTACTCAACTGGTAAATCTTTTCAAATGGCTCTTTAGGGATAGACCAATTTGTAAATCATTTCTTCTGTTTTAGAAATAGATATATTAATGAGACTACGTAAAGATGTCCGCCTATTATCCATAGAGATAGAATGCCATTAGACTATACTAATGATAATGTATAAAAAGAAACTACATTCTAGTAAAGATATCAACTAGTCATACAACACTGAGATTTCAAATTCTTTCTATAGTAACTATGGAGTTCATGTATGGTGATTACGAAAGCGTGTTGAGAATGTTTCAAGTAGGTCAAGGACACGACAAAGCACTTCTGTCAGTATCGACGGGACAAAGTGCAGACCTGCAAGAAGGTACTTTACTTGAAAATCTCTTTTGTAAAATCCATAGTCCCAATGTAAAATTAAAACCCCTAATGCCTAAACTCTAAATCCTAAACCCTAAACCCTAAACCCTAATCACTAAACCCAAAACCTAAGCTCCTAAATCTTAAAATTAAACTCCTAAACCCTAATTCCAGGTACTCCTAAATTCCTAACCCTAAACCCCTAAAACCCTAAACCTTAAACCCTAAACCCTAAAACCCAAATCTAAAACCATTAATCATAAAACCCTAAACCTAAAAACCCTAAACCTCAAAACCCAACCCTAAACCCCAAACCCTAACCCCAAACACTAAATCCTCCTAAACCCTAAACCCTAAAACCTCGAACCCTAAAAACCCAAACCCTAACCCTAAACCCTAACCCTAAAACACTAAACCCCTAAACCAAAACCCTAAACCCTAAACCCAAAATCATAAATTCTAAATCCTAAACCCTAAACTTTAAACCTCAACCTAAAACCCTAGACCCTAAACCCTAACTCCTAAACCCTAAACTTGGAATCCTAAACCCCTACACTCTAAATCCTAACACAAACCCTCAACCCTAAATCCTAAAACCTAAAACCTAAACCCTAAACCTAAAAACTGAAACATAAATGCTACATTGTAAACTCCTAAACCCTAAACCCTAATGCCTAAATCCCCCTAAACCCTAAACCCTAAAAACCTAAACCCTAAATCACTAAACCCAAAACCTAAACCCCTAAATCTGTAAACTTAAACTCCTAAACCCTAATTTGT
This sequence comes from Solanum pinnatisectum, assembly GCA_035578085.1. NCBI lineage: Eukaryota > Viridiplantae > Streptophyta > Magnoliopsida > Solanales > Solanaceae > Solanum > Solanum pinnatisectum. The sequence goes on along the minus strand of JAWPEI010000086.1, from coordinate 305,578 downwards.
AGACTCCAAATTCTAACCTAAAATCCTAAAACCTTAAACCCCAAACCTCAAATCCCTAAACTTTAAACCCTAATCCCTAGACACTAAAACCCCAAAATTCTAAATTTCTAAACCCTAAATAAGTAACTATAAACCAAAAACCTAAACCCTAAAACCCAAACCCTAAATTTTAAATCCTAAAAAAACCTAAATCCTAAACCCTATAAATTTCCTAAACCCTAAACTCCCAATTTTCAAACCCCAAAACCCTAACCCTAAAACCTTAAACCCTAAACCCTAAACTCCTAAACCTAAACCAACGATAATCATAAAACTCTAAACCCTAACCCTAAAAACACTAAATTTTAAATTTTAAACCCTAAACCCTAACCCTAAACACTAAACTCCTAAACTCCTAAACCCTAAAAATCCTAAACCTAAAAACCCAAACTCTAAAAACCCTAAACCCTAACCTCTAAAACACTAAACTCCTAAAACTAAAACCTCAAACCCCAAAACCCAAAATCATAAATTCTAAACCCTAAACCCCAAACCTTAAACCCTAAACCTAAAAACCCCACTCCCTAAACCCTAAACTTGGAATCCTAAACCCTATACTCTCTAAACCCCAACACAAAACTCCTCAACCCTAAATCCTAAAACCTAAAACCTAAAAACCCTAACCCTAAAACCTAAAACATAAATCCTACTAATCAGAAACCCTAAACCCTAAACCCTAATGCCTAAACTCTAAACTCCTAAAACACTAAAACCTAAACCTCTAATCACTAAAAACCCAAAACCTAAACCCCAAATCTTATGGACCAGCTTTACTTTAATCAAGTTATCCTAATTTTACCGCTGATATTCATGATCCTAATATTATTGATACTTTGACACTTAATGTCAAAACTAAGAACATGAATAGTAAAATAGATACAGAGAAATCATTGTAATATATCGTATATTACTGTTTATGAAACCACAATAGCCCCAAAGGCTATTGCTTCTAGTGTTAAAGGAGTCACTATGCTTATGGAAGCCAACCAAGAGCATAGTACTACTTTTGTCCCTAGACTTCTTATGGACCGATATTTTAGCCATTGAAGAATGGAAATTTGATTCTATTACTTAATCCTTTACCCTTCAACTCCGAGACTTCAGCTTAGATAGTGGTTATCCACTCCTCGATGGATCTATTAACCTTAAGTTTTTAAGATCCAGCCAGCCAAGCCGCCTTTCATAGAAGAATGTCTTCAAGAAGACCTCTTCTTTCAACCCGGAGTGAGGATGAAGATAGTGGTATTAGCCAGCCCGACCATAGAAAATTTCATGGAGTAGATTTCTCCTGCACTGCCTTAAGGTTTACTATGAAGATGAGACTGGAAGTCCTATCGCTAGTGATATGAAACCTGCTCATCAAAGAAAAGATTCCGCGGAGTACTTACTTCGATATAAGACTTTGTCCCTAGTAAAAGAAATTGCATTCTCGTGGAAAGCCCCAACATAAGCAAAAGGTAAATTGGTATAAAGCTACCTACACGGTGGAACAACGAACTCCTCTTTCTGTGATAAGTGGTTCAAAGATAAGAAAAGATTCAAAACCGAAATAGAGTTTTTTAAATGGATCTAAGCTTCTGGGCAAATAGATGATAAAATACCATCCTTCGTGTCCTTATCAACAAATGATACACCAAAGAACAGTGGTTGAAAGTATTACTCCTCCTCTAGAAGGACTTAGCATCCCTTACAGAAAGAAATCCTTACATGCACCTTCAAAACCCATAGAAAAGGAATCACTTTGATAACACTGAGACCTTAATAAGGTTTTGAACAAAACAATTATACCAACCAAATTCTCCATGTGATATCCCAACAAATCGAGGAACATAAAGGGATAATTTCAGAGGAATCAACAAATAGCTGATAAACCTAGCTCTTCCAAAGTTAGCCTCAGATTGATAATAAACCTATTTTCAAGATCCCCGAGTTCTCTAAAGAAAACTTCCTAAACTTTCCAAAAGAGTTTAGTCATTCCAATGAATCGCTTGACAGATAAATGAGCAATTGTCTAAGCTTAATATTACACAAGGCAATAAGCTTAGAACTTTGTTAGAAAGGCACCTAACAAAAGGAATTATTATCCTAGATCTTCTTTCCCCGATGTTCAATTGGCGAAGATGTTCTCCATCCAAAGATCCGGCGCACGGCTCAAGCTTGATCGAATGGAACATAGATGGTATGGCCGAAGGTCAAATTTATTCTAAGCTCTAAGAAATGGGAATGAACATCACAAAGATATAAAATGAAAGGTGCCGTGATAAGGAAGCCGCTTAACATGATCATTGCAGTTTTACAGAACCCTTAGAAACTGTGGACAATTATCTCACCATCAAAATAGAAATGATATCCCAGCTATCACTACTAAAGTAGTGATTAAGACTCATGAAGGAACTAATATCTCTTCGTATGGTCTACGAAGATGCTACACCACTCTTCTATAGTATAGCTAAACATTTTGTGGAGAACCGCCTTTTCCAGAGGAAGCTTAGAAATCTTGAATAATTTGTACCGCAAAAATCGATGATTTCGATGGTACAAAGACATGTTTTTAAATAAGGTCATGATAAGGTCTGATTGCAATAATGATTATTGGAAAGAACGCTTTATCGATTACCCACTCATTTCACTAAAAGGTTAGATCAAAAATAAGAGATAGATGCTAAGGAAAGATTCCAGATTCTCAATCGCATACGAGATCTTATCAAAGATATTAATGTTGTAGCTATGGAGCTATGTAATCGATCTTAAGCTAAAGGAACAACTTAAGAAAGATCAAAAACTACATATGCGTAATCTTGGTAGTTTTTGCCAAGATTTTGGATTTCATTACTTAAACCTCCATCTCGCTAGAAAGCAGAAAGAGAAAGAACAAATCGAAAATATAAAAGAAAATCTTCCAGAAAGGAAGAGAACCCGAGAAAAATCCAAAAGGAAAGGAAAGAGGCAAGCCTCTAAAGAATCTTCTTCGTAAGACACATGCTGGACATGTGGTAAAAGGTCAGCGATCTAATAAGTGTCCTAAATAAGAAGAAAAGAAGAAGATTAACCTTCTTGAAGTTGATGAAGAAATTAAGCAAAAACTCTTTCTATCATCAAGAAGAGGAAGTATCCGATTCAATATTCTTCATCCAAGAAGAAAGTGACGATGAAGAATTTCTTAATGTTGCCCATAATTCGTAATCAAGAAGAAGAGTCGTAATGCAATTGCAATGGTGCATTTTGCCTACGTGATAGCAAGACTATCCATGTTATCTCCGAGAAGACAAATCAAACCTCTTCTCTACTATCGAGCATATTCAAGATGAAGAGGCTAGGAGAAAATACCTCCTTGAACCGCAGAAATTGGTTACTAGGCAAAAGGAAGAAAAGCCTAAAGTAACTCCTTTTTAGCATGAAACAAATCATGAAATGATTTGATTCCAAAAAGGAAGAACCTTCTTTAGAAGAACTTGAAGAGAAATAAATTCTCTTAAAGAAGATATGAAGGGAATTAAGTCCACATTTCATAAGATTGAGATCAAGTTATCATCAAAAACTTCTCAAAGAAGTTAGAAAGGATGAAGGATCCTCTAAAGCCGCTATTGCTTTGGATAACGTAAGAACATGAGGCGATGCGATAATGCGGATAAATGCGGTATCCATGCTATTACCAAAATTAGACCTCGTAGTTCTCATATTATGATTAAACTTGTTATTAATGATCATTTAACTCTTAACAAGATTGCTTTGTTAGATATGGTGCAGATCGTAAATTGCATTATCAAGGATTAATTCCTACTAAGTACCTTACCAAAGGGACTACCAAATTATACAAATACCATGTGAACGATAATTATTGATTATAAGTTATTTGATGCTCATATTTGCAATAATGGTATATGCCTTAAAAATGATTTTGTTATAACTAAAAATATTAACGAAGAAATTATATTAGGTATACCATTCATTACTCAAATAAAACTATATTTCGATTTTGATTCTATCAAAACTAAGATCTTAGGAAAAGATATTTCATTTCCTTTTATTAAAACTCTTCTCACGAAGAAAGTAAATTTTTACATAAACAAACTCGCTTAGAATTAATCTAATTTCCAATCGATTTGTTTTCTTAAAGAAGATATAAAAATTAAGAAAATTGAGCAAATTTTAGAAACCCTGGAATGGTAATTAAGATTTCCAATTTGCAAAAACTTTTGAAAAAGAAATTTGCTCAATTTCCAAATGCTTTTGGGTCGAAAAGCCCATACCGCTGATCTCCTTATATCGATGGATTCAATGAAAAGGCCATTTCTACGTAAAGCTAGCCTATTCAAATGAATCATGATTTAATGGAAATTTGCAAAGGAGATTAATACTTTTTGGAAAACAATATTATCAGGCCTCTAAGTCTCCGTGGAGTTGTTCAAATTTTATGTCAACAACGTCGAGAAAGAGAGAGGCTCTCTCGACTAGTTATTAATTATAAACCTTTAAATTGCTTTAAAATGGATTAGATATCCGATTCCTAATAAAAGGGATCTTTTAAAGAGAACTTTTAAAGCTAATATTTATAGTAAATTTGATATGAAATCAGGTTTTGGCAAATACAGATTTCAGAAAAGGATAAATACAAAACTGCTTTCAATGTCCTGCTTGGACAATATGAATGGAACGTTATGCCTTTTGGGCTTAAGAATGCCCTTCGTAATTTCAAAATATTATGAATTCCATATTTAATCATATTAGTCATATTTCAATTGTTTATATTGATGATGTACTAATCTTTTCGAGGACATCGATTCTCACTTTAAACATTTAAATATATTCTTTAAAATTGTTAAACATAATGGTCCGTGGTTAGCGCCAAAAGATTAAACTTTTCCAAACTAAAATTAGATTTCTTGGTCATGATTTATATCAAGGCACATATAAACCCATTTGCAGAGCCATTGAGTTTTCTCGATAAATTCTTGATGTCATCTTAGACAAAACTCGCCATAAAGATTTTTGGGTAGTCTTAACTATGTCATGGACTTCATCCCTAAGGTAAGACAGTTTGTAAACCATTATATGACAGCTTAAGAAGACAATTGCTCCATGGACAAAAGAACAAACCTCCGCAGCTTATTAAGATTAAAGAAATGGTTAAGAGTTTGCCTTGCTTAGGTATCCCTAATCCGGATTCTTTTATGATTGCTGAGACCGATGCTTCCGCATCGCTATGGAGGGATTCTCAAGCAAAAGAGAACACCAAAGTCATGAGCAATTAGTCTGCTTTTACTTCCGAGTTTGGAATTCACTAAAAACTATAGCATCGTTAAAAGGAAGTTTTAGCTATTGTCCTTTGCATTACTAAGTTTCAAGATGATTTAATTAATAAGGAATTCTTGCTTAAGGTAGATTGTAAATCACAAAGAAATTCTACAAAAGGATGTTAAAAATCTTGTTTCCAAATGTATATTTGCTAGATGGCAAGCTTTATTGTCAAGTTTTGATTTCAAGTCAATATATCAAAGGGGAAGAAAACTCTCTCCCTGATTTTCTAACAAGAGAATTTTTGCAGTGAAAAGCATGAGGCCGGGCCATAAGGCCAGATTTGGAATAAAAGGCCCTTTCCAAGAAAAGGAAAAGAAATGCAAGAAGCCTTCACTTTCTCCTTTGCAATCAAAGCCATCACCGAACAGCCCAAATAAGTTTTCTACTTGCTAGCCTACCTCCTATCACTCCTTCCTCAGTCATAAGTCCTTTCCATCGCTACCACCTAGCGATCATCTTCCAAATTCCTTGATTCTTAAGAAACCCTTTCTTAAAGAATCGTAACCATGTTCATTTTTCCATCAGAAAACCTAGATTTTCCTCCCCAAACTAAAGACTCATATACAATGAAAGCTCCGTAAAGCTTTAAGGAAGCAAGCCTCACCATCATCAAACAAATCCAAAGAACGTGAAGTTTTTGACATCATTACTTGCAGTTAATCCTATCCTTGCACTCTGACAAGGAATACGAAGGATACAAGTCAAGCACTTACTAAAGCCCCGTTATACAAACAGAATTATGTGGATACGGAGAATCCACTAAAGACTAGAAAATATTATGAGTTTATTTTGCTGATACAGATCCATGAAGTGAAACATAAACTTAGCCATGATTCATCCTGATAGCATTGCATATTCCAAATTCACTATTAAAAGAGTTTTTTCTCCATTCGATCGATAGTCGATCATTTACATACTCCGCTTAACTGGCAAGAGAACATAGGCCTCAAACCTATAATTGGTATGATTATAAAAATGCATGGTTTAATTTTCTATACATAAGGCCAACCACGCACACCGGGTTTGTCAAGATAGCCCCAATTTTCAAAATCGCTTATCCCTAGATGGTTCTACTAATGGTGGAACTGCTTGGAGGAAACCAAAAGGTTTTGCCAAAATTATTTTCGATAAATATAACTGGCCTAAACCAACAAGACATCTCTACTTTGCCGTAACACATTAAATTGTGTAAATATTTTATCCAAAACGTATCTTTTATTATCACTGATATTTTCGCCTGTATTTGACAGATTAAATATCTCTCAAAAGAGATACTCATCAAAGGATGGTCTCCAGCCTCCCAAAGAAGTCGCTCAACGATCTTCTACACTTCTACAAGTGGCAAAAGATCATCTTCCAAAGATGATTTGAAGAAAAGGCTCCAAAGGCCTTGTCGACTTAGACGAGGACAAACTAATGAAGAAACAAATTTCAGCAATGCTAGAAGAAGCCTCGCCTCAAAGCGATGATAATGGAGATATGTTAAGGCCAAAAGCCTTAGCCTTATCTTACCTAGATCCATTTTATGATTAATTTAATTTAATCCAAAGAGAGGATATTAAAATCCGGAATTACCGACCTTTGAATAGAGACTCAAAGAAGTCGGAATTGTTTAAAAGGAAAGAGATGAGACTCAAAGAGTTGGAATATCTCTTGATTAAAATTAAATTGTTCAAATATGGAATCCTACAACAAAGCAAAAGACACTTTGGCATGTCATGGAGGTGGCCGATAACTTTATAAAAGCAGCACCACTTTTCAAAAAGTAGATGCCCGACAAAAGAAAAAGCCCACTACTTTTCCAAAAGAAAAGCAATGGCCGCAACTTTAAACCCACTCAAGATAAAGGAGATTCCTCCTGAGCCAATCGTAAGGCATCAAAATCATTCCTATCTTTCCTCTGTCTATATAAGACATTGTTTTTCTCATTGTAAGGCAGCAGAAATTCCACACTAGAGTTTCTTTTAGCCTTTGTTATTTGGTTGTAATGTTTTCTTTTCGCTGATGTTTGCTTCCTTTTCCGTTGCAGTTTGAATAAAAAGTGAGTTCTTGTATAACTTTCTCTCTTGTTTATATTTCATTTAAGTGTTATTACTATTAAACCCTAACCCTATACACTAAACCCTAAACCAAAACCCTAAACCCTAAACCCAAAATCATAAATTCTAAACCCTAAACCCTAAACCTTAAACCCTAAACCTAAAACCCTAGACCCTAAAACCTAACCTTGGAATCCTAAACCCTACACTCTAAACCCTAACACAAAACCCTCAACCCTAAATCCTAAAACCTAAAACCTAAACCCTAACCCTAAAACCTAAACATAAATCCTACACTGTAAACCCTAAACCCTAAACCCTAATGCCTAAACTCTAAACCCTAAACACTAAAACCTAAACCCTAATCACTAAACCCAAAACCTAAACCCTAAATCTTAAACTTAAACCCTAAACCCTAATTTGTAGACCCTAAATTATTAACCTAAAATCCTAAACCCTAAATCTTAAACCCTAAACCCTAAACTATAAATCCTAAACCCTAAATCTAACATTAAACACTAAACCCTTAAGCCTAAACCCTAAATTCCAAATTCTAAACCCTAAACTCCTAATCCTAAACTCTGAACTTCAAATAGTAAACCATTAACCCAAAGCCCTTACCCCTAAACCATACCCTAAACCCCTAAACCTAAAACCCTAAATCCTAAAACCCAAACCCTAACCCCTAAACCCTAACCTAAACACTAAACCCTAAACCCTAAAGCATAAACCCAAAATCATAAACTAAACCCAAAACCCTAAACCCTAAACCCTAAACCGAAAACCAAAAACCAAAACCCTAGACCCTAAACCCTAAACTTGGAACCCTAAACCCTACACTCTAAACCCTAACACAAAACCCTGAACCCTAAATCCTAAAACCTAAAGCCTAAACCCTAACCCTAAAACCTAAACATAAATCCTACACTCTAAACCCTAAACCCTGAACCCTAATGCCTAAACACTAAACCCTAATCACTAAACCCAAAACCTAAACCCTAAATCTTAAACTTAAACCCTAAACACTAATTTGTAGACCCTAAATTCTTAACCCAAAACCCTAAACCCTAAACCTTAAACCCTTAACCCTAAACTATAAACCCTAATCCCTAAACACTAAACCCTAAATCCTAAACTCTAAACCCTAAACCCTAACTATAAATCAAGAACCCTAAACCCTAAACCTTAAACCTTAAATTCTAACCTTAAACCCTAAAACCCAAACCCTAATCCCTAAACCTTAACCCTAAAAACTAAACTCTAAACCTAAACCATAAACCCTAAACCCAAAATCATAAACTCTAAACACAAAACCCTATACACAAATACATAAACATATTTGCTATACTTGGAACACTAAACAATAAACATAAAGAATTAACGATAATCACTAAAAGTAAACTTTACTTTAAAACCTAAATACTAAACTCTAAACCCTAAACACTAATCGTAAGCTTTTAACCCTAAATCGTAAATTATAAACCCTAAACCCTTAATCCTAAATTCAAAACACTAAACCCTAAACCCTAAATCCCAAACTCTTAACCCAAAACCAAAACCCTAAAAATAAACCCAAACCCTTAACCCAAATTCCCAAACCATAAACTCAAACCCTAAACCCACAAATCCTACCGCATGCACTAAACCCTAATCTCTAAACCCTAAAAAGAATCCTAAACCCTAACCATAAACCCTAAACACGAAATTATAAAAGCTAAACCATAAACCCTAAACCCTAAAGCCTAAATGCTAAAACAGAAATCCGAAACCCTAAACCCTAAACCCAAACCCTAATCATAAAACCTAAACCTAAAACCCTAAACCCTAAAACCTAAACATAAACCCTAAACCATAAACACAAAATCAAAAAAACTAAACCCAAAACCCAAAACCCTAAACTCTAAACCTAAAACCCTAAACCTAAAATCTAAACCCTAAACCTAAACCCTAACCCTAAACCTAAACTTGGAATCCTAAAACTCACTCTAAACCCTAACTAAAACCCAAAACCCTAAAACCTAAACCCTAAACCCTAACCCTAAAACCTAAACCTAAATCCTACACTCTAAACCCTAAACCCTAATGCCTAAACTAAATCCTAAACCTAAACCTAAACTAATCACTAAACCCAAAACCTAAGCCCTAAATCTTAAAATTAAACCCTAATTGTAGACCCTAAATTCCTAACCCCAAACCCTAAACCCTAAACCCTAAACCCTAAATCCTAAACTCCTAAACCCTAATTTAAAACCCTAAACCCTAAACCCCAACCCTAAACCCTAAACCTAACTAACCCTAAACCCTAAAACTAAACCCTAAACCTAAACCCTAAAACCTAAACCCTAAACCCTAAACCCTAAACACTAAACTCCAAACCTAAACCTAAAACCTAAACCTAAACTAAAATCATAAATTCTAAATCCTAACCTAAACCTAAACCCTAAACCTAAAACCCTAGACCCTAAACCCTAAACCCTAAACTTGGAATCCTAAACTACACTCTAAACCCTAACACAAAACCTCAACCCAAAATCCTAAAACCTAAAACCTAAACCCTAACCCTAAACCTAAACATAAATGCTACAATCAGAAACCCTAAACCCTAAACCCTAATGCCAAACTCTAAACCCTAAACCCTAAAACCTAAAACCTAATCACTAAACCCAAAACCAAAACCCTAAATAAAATTAAACTCCTAAACCCTAATTCTTAACCTAAAATCCTAAACCCTAAAACTTAAACCCTAAACCATAAACTCTCAAAACTAATCCCTAGACACTAAACCCAAAATCCTAAACTCTAAACCCTAAATGCTAAATATAAACCAAAAACCCTAAACCCTAAACCTTAAACCCTAAATTCTAACCTAAAAACCTAAATCCTAAATCCTATGTCCTAAACCCTAAACCCTGAACCTTAAACCCTAAACCTTAAACCCTAAACCCTAAACCCTAAACCTAAACCATTAATCATAAACCCTAAACCCTAACCCAAAACACTAAACCCTAAACCCTAAACCCTAAACCCTAACCCTAAACACTAAACCCTAAACCCTAAACCCTAAAACCCTAAACCCAAAAACCCAAACCCTAAACCCTAAACCCTAACCCTAAACACTAAACCCTAAACCAAAACCCTAAACCCTAAACCCAAAATCATAAATTCTAAACCCTAAACCCTAAACCTTAAACCCTAAACCTAAAACCCTAGACCCTAAAACCTAAACTTGGAATCCTAAACCCTACACTCTAAACCCTAACACAAAACCCTCAACCCTAAATCCTAAAACCTAAAACCTAAACCCTAACCCTAAAACCTAAACATAAATCCTACACTGTAAACCCTAAACCCTAAACCCTAATGCCTAAACTCTAAACCCTAAACACTAAAACCTAAACCCTAATCACTAAACCCAAAACCTAAACCCTAAATCTTAAACTTAAACCCTAAACCCTAATTTGTAGACTAAATTTAACCTATAATCATAAACCATAAATATTAAACCCTAATCACTAAACTATTAATCCTAAACACTAAATCTAAAAACTAAAACCTCAAAACTCCAACCCTAAACTCCTAAATTAACCCTAAACACTAAACCCTAAACCCTAAACCTAAAAACCCTAAACTAAACCCAAACCCTAAACCTAAAACCTAAACCTAAAACCCTAAACCCTAAAACCTAAACTTGAATCCTAAACCCTACACTCTAAACCTAACACAAAACCCTAACCCTAAATCCTAAACCTAAAACCTAAACCCTAACCCTAAACTAAACATAAATGCTAATCAGAAACCCTAAACCCTAAACCCTAATGCCTAGACTCTAAACCCTAAACCGTAAAACCTAAACCCTAATCACTAAACCCAAAACCTAAACCCTAAATCTTAAAATTAAACCCTAAACCCTAATTTGTAGACCCTAAATTCTTAACCTAAAATCCTAAACCCTAAACCTTAAACCCTAAACCCTAAACTCTAAACCCTAATCCCTAGACACTAAACCCAAAATCCTAAACTCTAAACCCTAAATGCTAAATATAAACCAAAAACCCTAAACCCTAAACCTTAAACCCTAAATTATAACCTAAAAACCTAAATCCTAAATCCTATGTCCTAAACCCTAAACCCTGAACCTTAAACCCTAAACCCTAAACCCTAAACCTTAAACCCTAAACCCTAAACCCTAAACCTAAACCATTAATCATAAACCCTAAACCCTAACCCTAAACACTAAACCCTAAACCCTAAACCCTAAACCCTAACCCTAAACACTAAACCCTAAACCCTAAACCCTAAAACCCTAAACCCAAAAACCCAAACCCTAAACCCTAAACCCTAACCCTAAACACTAAACCCTAAACCAAAACCCTAAACCCTAAACCCAAAATCATAAATTCTAAACCCTAAACCCTAAACCTTAAACCCTAAACCTAAAACCCTAGACCCTAACCCTAAACTTGGAATCCTAAACCCTACACTCTAAACCCTAACACAAAACCCTCAACCCTAAATCCTAAAACCTAAAACCTAAACCCTAACCCTAAAACCTAAACATAAATCCTACACTGTAAACCCTAAACCCTAAACCCTAATGCCTAAACTCTAAACCCTAAACACTAAAACCTAAACCCTAATCACTAAACCCAAAACCTAAACCCTAAATCTTAAACTTAAACCCTAAACCCTAATTTGTAGACCCTAAATTCTTAACCTAAAATCCTAAACCCTAAATCTTAAACCCTAAACCCTAAACCCTAAATCTAAACCATTAATCATAAACCCTAAACCTAAAACCCAAAACCCTTAAAACCCAACCCTAAACCCTAAACCCTAACCCTAAACACTAAACCCTAAACCCTAAACCCTAAACCCTAAAACCCTAAACCCTAAAACCCAAACCCTAAACCTTAAATGCTAAACCTAAACCCTAAACCTTAAACCCAAAATCATAAACTCTACACCTAAAACCCTAAACCCTAAACCCTAAACCTTAAACCCTAAACCTAAAATCCTAAACCCTAAACCCTAAACCTTAAACATGGAATCCTAAACCCTACACTCTAAACCCTAACACAAAACCCAAAACCCTAAATCCTAAAACCTAAACCCTAAACCCTAACCCTAAAACCTAAACCTAAATCCTACACTCTAAACCCTAAACCCTAAACCCTAATGCCTAAACTCTAAATCCTAAACCCTAAAACCTAAACCCTAATCACTAAACCCAAAACCTAAACCCTAAATCTTAAAATTAAACCCTAAACCCTAATTTGTAGACCCTAAATTCCTAACCCTAAACCCTAAACCCTAAACCTTAAACCCTAAACCCTAAACCCTAAATCTAAACCATTAATCATAAACCCTAAACCTAAAACCCTAAACCCTCAAAACCCAACCCTAAACCCTAAACCCTAACCCTAAACACTAAGCCATAAACCCTAAACCCTAACCCAAAACACTAAACTCTAAACCCTAAACCCTAAACCCTAACCCTAAACACTAAACCCTAAACCAAAACCCTAAACCCTAAACCCAAAATCATAAATTCTAAATCCTAAACCCTAAACCTTAAACCCTAAACCTAAAACCCTAGACCCTAAACCCTAACCCTAAACCCTAAACTTGGAATCCTAAACCCTACACTCTAAACCCTAACACAAAACCCTCAACCCTAAATCCTAAAACCTAAAACCTAAACCCTAACCCTAAAACCGAAACCCTAATGCCTAAACTCTAAACCCTAAACCCTAAAATCTAAACCCTAATCACTAAACCCAAAACCTAAACCCTAAATCTTAAACTTAAACCCTAAACCCTAATTTGTAGACCCTAAATTCTTAACCTAAAATCCTAAACCCTAAACCTTAAACCCTAAACCCTAAACTCTAAACCCTAATCCCTAGACACTAAACCCTAAATCCTAAACTCTAAACCCTAAATGCTAACTATAAACCAAAAACCCTAAACCCTAAACCTTAAACCCTAAATTCTAACCTAAAAACCTAAATCCTAAACCCTATGTCCTAAACCCTAAACCCTGAACCTTAAACCCTAAACCCTAAACCCTAAACCTTAAACCCTAAACCCTAAACCCTAAACCTAAACCATTAATCATAAACCCTAAACCCTAACCCTAAACACTAAACCCTAAACCCTAAACCCTAAACCCTAAACCCTAAACCCTAAACCCTAAACCCTAAACCCTAAAACCCTAAACCCAAAAACCCAAACCCTAAACCCTAAACCCTAACCCTAAACACTAAACCCTAAACCAAAACCCTAAACCCTAAACCCAAAATCATAAATTCTAAACCCTAAACCCTAAACCTTAAACCCTAAACCTAAAACCCTAGACCCTAAAACCTAAACTTGGAATCCTAAACCCTACACTCTAAACACTAACACAAAACCCTCAACCCTAAATCCTAAAACCTAAAACCTAAACCCTAACCCTAAAACCTAAACATAAATCCTACACTGTAAACCCTAAACCCTAAACCCTAATGCCTAAACTCTAAACCCTAAACACTAAAACCTAAACCCTAATCACTAAACCCAAAACCTAAACCCTAAATCTTAAACTTAAACCCTAAACCCTAATTTGTAGACCCTAAATTCTTAACCTAAAATCCTAAACCCTAAATCTTAAACCCTAAACCCTAAACTATAAATCCTAAACCCTAAATCTAACATTAAACACTAAACCCTTAAGCCTAAACCCTAAATTCCAAATTCTAAACCCTAAACTCCAAATCCTAAACTCTGAACTTCAAATAGTAAACAATAAACCCAAATACATTACCCCTAAACCATACCCTAAACCCCTAAACCTAAAACCCTAAATCCTAAAACCCAAACCCTAACCCCTAAACCCTAACCCTAAACACTAAACCCTAAACCTAAACCCTAAACCCTAAACCCAAAATCATAAACTCTAAACCCAAAACCCTAAACCCTAAACCCTAAACCTTAAATCCTAAAACCAAAACCCTAGACCCTAAACCCTAAACTTGGAACCCTAAACCCTACACTCTAAACCCTAACACAAAACCCTGAACCCTAAATCCTAAAACCTAAAGCCTAAATGCTAACCCTAAAACCTAAACATAAATCCTACACTCTAAACCCTAAACCCTAAACCCTAATGCCTAAACACTAAACCCTAATCACTAAACCCAAAACCTAAACCCTAAATCTTAAACTTAAACCCTAAACACTAATTTGTAGACCCTAAATTCTTAACCCAAAACCCTAAACCCTAAACCTTAAACCCTTAACCCTAAACTCTAAACCCTAATCCCTAAACACTAAACCCTAAATCCTAAACTCTAAACCCTAAACCCTAACTATAAATCAAGAACCCTAAACCCTAAACCTTAAACCTTAAATTCTAACCTTAAACCCTAAAACCCAAACCCTAATCCCTAAACCTTAACCCTAAAAACTAAACTCTAAACCTAAACCATAAACCCTAAACCCAAAATCATAAACTCTAAACCCAAAACCCTAGACACAAAACCCTAAACATAAATGCTAAACTTGGAACACTAAACCATAAACATAAACCATTAACCATAAACCCTAAACGTAAACTTTACTTTAAACCCTAAATCCTAAACTCTAAACCCTAAACACTAACTGTAAGCTTTTAACCCTAAATCGTAAATTATAAACCCTAAACCCTTAATCCTAAATTCAAAACACTAAACCCTAAACCCTAAATCCCAAACTCTTAACCCAAAAACCCAAAACCCTAAAAAATAAACCCAAAACCCTTAACCCAAATTCCCAAACCCTAAACTCAAAACCCTAAACCCACAAATCCTACCGCATAGACCATAAACCCTAATCTCTAAACCCTAAACAGTAAATCCTAAACCCCTTAACCATAAACCCTAAACACGAAATTATAAACGCTAAACCATAAACCCTAAACCCTAAATCCTAAACTCTAAACCTTAAACCCTAAACCCTAAACCCTAAACCCTAATCATAAAACCTAAACCCAAAACCCTAAACCCTAAATGCTAAACCTAAACCCTAAACCTTAAACCCAAAATCATAAACTCTAAACCCAAAACCCTAAACCCTAAACCCTAAACCTTAAACCCTAAACCTAAAATCCTAAACCCTAAACCCTAAACCCTAACCCTAAACCCTAAACTTGGAATCCTAAAACCTACACTCTAAACCCTAACACAAAACCCAAAACCCTAAATCCTAAAACCTAAACCCTAAACCCTAACCCTAAAACCTAAACCTAAATCCTACACTCTAAACCCTAAACCCTAATGCCTAAACTCTAAATCCTAAACCCTAAAACCTAAACCCTAATCACTAAACCCAAAACCTAAGCCCTAAATCTTAAAATTAAACCCTAAACCCTAATTTGTAGACCCTAAATTCCTAACCCTAAACCCTAAACCCTAAACCTTAAACCCTAAACCCTAAATCTAAACCATTAATCATAAACCCTAAACCTAAAACCCTAAACCCTCAAAACCCAACCCTAAACCCTAAACCCTAACCCTCAACACTAAACCCTAAACCCTAAACCCTAAAACCCTAAACCCTAAAACCCAAACCCTAAACCCTAAACCCTAACCCTAAACACTAAACCCTAAACCAAAACCCAAAACCCTAAACCCTAAACCCAAAATCATAAATTCTAAATCCTAAACCCTAAACCTTAAACCCTAAACCTAAAACCCTAGACCCTAAACCCTAACCCTAAACCCTAAACTTGGAATCCTAAACCCTACACTCTAAACCCTAACACAAAACCCTCAACCCTAAATCCTAAAACCTAAAACCTAAACCCTAACCCTAAAACCTAAACATAAATGCTACACTGTAAACCCTAAACCCTAAACCCTAATGCCTAAACTCTAAACCCTAAACCCTAAAACCTAAACCCTAATCACTAAACCCAAAACCTAAACCCTAAATCTTAAACTTAAACCCTAAACCCTAATTTGTAGACCCTAAATTCTTAACCTAAAATCCTAAACCCTAAACCTTAAACCCTAAACCCTAAACTCTAAACCCTAATCCCTAGACACTAAACCCAAAATCCTAAACTCTAAACCCTAAATGCTAAATATAAACCAAAAACCCTAAACCCTAAACCTTAAACCCTAAATTATAACCTAAAAACCTAAATCCTAAATCCTATGTCCTAAACCCTAAACCCTGAACCTTAAACCCTAAACCCTAAACCCTAAACCTTAAACCCTAAACCCTAAACCCTAAACCTAAACCATTAATCATAAACCCTAAACCCTAACCCAAAACACTAAACCCTAAACCCTAAACCCTAAACCCTAACCCTAAACACTAAACCCTAAACCCTAAACCCTAAAACCCTAAACCCAAAAACCCAAACCCTAAACCCTAAACCCTAACCCTAAACACTAAACCCTAAACCAAAACCCTAAACCCTAAATCTAACATTAAACACTAAACCCTTAAGCCTAAACCCTAGACCCTAAACCCTAACCCTAAACCCTAAACTTGGAATCCTAAACCCTACACTCTAAACCCTAACACAAAACCCTCAACCCTAAATCCTAAAACCTAAAACCTAAACCCTAACCCTAAAACCTAAACATAAATCCTACACTGTAAACCCTAAACCCTAAACCCTAATGCCTAAACTCTAAACCCTAAACACTAAAACCTAAACCCTAATCACTAAACCCAAAACCTAAACCCTAAATCTTAAACTTAAACCCTAAACCCTAATTTGTAGACCCTAAATTCTTAACCTAAAATCCTAAACCCTAAATCTTAAACCCTAAACCCTAAAACCCAAACCCTAAACCCTAAACCCTAACCCTAAACACTAAACCCTAAACCAAAACCCTAAACCCTAACCCTAAACACTAAACCCTAAACCCTAAACCCTAAACCCTAAACCCTAAAACCCTAAACCCTAAAACCCAAACCCTAAACCTTAAACCCTAAACCTAAAACCCTAGACCCTAAAACCTAAACTTGGAATCCTAAACCCTGCACTCTAAACCCTAACACAAAACCCTCAACCCTAAATCCTAAAACCTAAAACCTAAACCCTAACCCTAAAACCGAAACATAAATGCTACACTGTAAACCCTAAACCCTAAACCCTAATGCCTAGACTCTAAACCCTAAACCGTAAAACCTAAACCCTAATCACTAAACCCAAAACCTAAACCCTAAATCTTAAAATTAAACCCTAAACCCTAATTTGTAGACCCTAAATTCTTAACCTAAAATCCTAAACCCTAAACCTTAAACCCTAAACCCTAAACTCTAAACCCTAATCCCTAGACACTAAACCCAAAATCCTAAACTCTAAACCCTAAATGCTAAATATAAACCAAAAACCCTAAACCCTAAACCTTAAACCCTAAATTCTAACCTAAAAACCTAAATCCTAAATCCTATGTCCTAAACCCTAAACCCTGAACCTTAAACCCTAAACCCTAAACCCTAAACCTTAAACCCTAAACCCTAAACCCTAAACCTAAACCATTAATCATAAACCCTAAACCCTAACCCAAAACACTAAACCCTAAACCCTAAACCCTAACCCTAAACACTAAACCCTAAACCCTAAACCCTAAAACCCTAAACCCAAAAACCCAAACCCTAAACCCTAAACCCTAACCCTAAACACTAAACCCTAAACCAAAACCCTAAACCCTAAACCCAAAATCATAAATTCTAAACCCTAAACCCTAAACCTTAAACCCTAAACCTAAAACCCTAGACCCTAAAACCTAAACTTGGAATCCTAAACCCTACACTCTAAACCCTAACACAAAACCCTCAACCCTAAATCCTAAAACCTAAAACCTAAACCCTAACCCTAAAACCTAAACATAAATCCTACACTGTAAACCCTAAACCCTAAACCCTAATGCCTAAACTCTAAACCCTAAACACTAAAACCTAAACCCTAATCACTAAACCCAAAACCTAAACCCTAAATCTTATACACTAAATTCTTAACCTAAAATCCTAAACCCTAAATCTTAAACCCTAAACCCTAAACCCTAAATCTAAACCATTAATCATAAACCCTAAACCTAAAACCCAAAACCCTCAAAACCCAACCCTAAACCCTAAACCCTAACCCTAAACACTAAACCCTAAACCCTAAACCCTAAACCCTAAAACCCTAAACCCTAAAACCCAAACCCTAAACCTTAAACCCTAAACCTAAAACCCTAGACCCTAAAACCTAAACTTGGAATCCTAAACCCTACACTCTAAACCCTAATCACTAAACCCAAAACCTAAACCCTAAATCTTAAAATTAAACCCTAAACCCTAATTTGTAGACCCTAAATTCTTAACCTAAAATCCTAAACCCTAAACCTTAAACCCTAAACCCTAAACTCTAAACCCTAATCCCTAGACACTAAACCCAAAATCCTAAACTCTAAACCCTAAATGCTAAATATAAACCAAAAACCCTAAACCCTAAACCTTAAACCCTAAATTCTAACCTAAAAACCTAAATCCTAAATCCTATGTCCTAAACCCTAAACCCTGAACCTTAAACCCTAAACCCTAAACCCTAAACCTTAAACCCTAAACCCTAAACCCTAAACCTAAACCATTAATCATAAACCCTAAACCCTAACCCAAAACACTAAACCCTAAACCCTAAACCCTAAACCCTAAACCCTAAACCCTAAACCCTAAACCCTAAACCCTAAACCCTAAACCCAAAAACCCAAACCCTAAACCCTAAACCCTAACCCTAAACACTAAACCCTAAACCAAAACCCTAAACCCTAAACCCAAAATCATAAATTCTAAACCCTAAACCCTAAACCTTAAACCCTAAACCTAAAACCCTAGACCCTAAACCCTAAACTTGGAATCCTAAACCCTACACTCTAAACCCTAACACAAAACCCTCAACCCTAAATCCTAAAACCTAAAACCTAAACCCTAACCCTAAAACCTAAACATAAATCCTACACTGTAAACCCTAAACCCTAAACCCTAATGCCTAAACTCTAAACCCTAAACACTAAAACCTAAACCCTAATCACTAAACCCAAAACCTAAACCCTAAATCTTAAACTTAAACCCTAAACCCTAATTTGTAGACCCTAAATTCTTAACCTAAAATCCTAAACCCTAAATCTTAAACCCTAAACCCTAAACCCTAAATCTAAACCATTAATCATAAACCCTAAACCTAAAACCCAAAACCCTCAAAACCCAACCCTAAACCCTAAACCCTAACCCTAAACACTAAACCCTAAACCCTAAACCCTAAACCCTAAAACCCTAAACCCTAAAACCCAAACCCTAAACCTTAAATGCTAAACCTAAACCCTAAACCTTAAACCCAAAATCATAAACTCTACACCCAAAACCCTAAACCCTAAACCCTAAACCTTAAACCCTAAACCTAAAATCCTAAACCCTAAACCCTAAACCTTAAACATGGAATCCTAAACCCTACACTCTAAACCCTAACACAAAACCCAAAACCCTAAATCCTAAAACCTAAACCCTAAACCCTAACCCTATAACCTAAACCTAAATCCTACACTCTAAACCCTAAACCCTAAACCCTAATGCCTAAACTCTAAATCCTAAACCCTAAAACCTAAACCCTAATCACTAAACCCAAAACCTAAACCCTAAATCTTAAAATTAAACCCTAAACCCTAATTTGTAGACCCTAAATTCCTAACCCTAAACCCTAAACCCTAAACCTTAAACCCTAAACCCTAAACCCTAAATCTAAACCATTAATCATAAACCCTAAACCTAAAACCCTAAACTCTAAACCCTAATCCCTAGACACTAAACCCTAAATCCTAAACCCTAACCCAAAACACTAAACTCTAAACCCTAAACCCTAAACCCTAACCCTAAACACTAAACCCTAAACCAAAACCCTAAACCCTAAACCCAAAATCATAAATTCTAAATCCTAAACCCTAAACCTTAAACCCTAAACCTAAAACCCTAGACCCTAAACCCTAACCCTAAACCCTAAACTTGGAATCCTAAACCCTACACTCTAAACCCTAACACAAAACCCTCAACCCTAAATCCTAAAACCTAAAACCTAAACCCTAACCCTAAAACCTAAACATAAATGCTACACTGTAAACCCTAAACCCTAAACCCTAATGCCTAAACTCTAAACCCTAAACCCTAAAACCTAAACCCTAATCACTAAACCCAAAACCTAAACCCTAAATCTTAAACTTAAACCCTAAACCCTAATTTGTAGACCCTAAATTCTTAACCTAAAATCCTAAACCCTAAACCTTAAACCCTAAACCCTAAACTCTAAACCCTAATCCCTAGACACTAAACCCAAAATCCTAAACTCTAAACCCTAAATGCTAAATATAAACCAAAAACCCTAAACCCTAAACCTTAAACCCTAAATTCTAACCTGAAAACCTAAATCCTAAACCCTATGTCCTAAACCCTAAACCCTGAACCTTAAACCCTAAACCCTAAACCCTAAACCTTAAACCCTAAACCCTAAACCCTAAACCTAAACCATTAATCATAAACCCTAAACCCTAACCCTAAACACTAAACCCTAAACCCTAAACCCTAAACCCTAACCCTAAACACTAAACCCTAAACCCTAAACCCTAAAACCCTAAACCCAAAAACCCAAACCCTAAACCCTAAACCCTAACCCTAAACACTAAACCCTAAACCAAAACCCTAAACCCTAAACCCAAAATCATAAATTCTAAACCCTAAACCCTAAACCTTAAACCCTAAACCTAAAACCCTAGACCCTAAACCCTAAACTTGGAATCCTAAACCCTACACTCTAAACCCTAACACAAAACCCTCAACCCTAAATCCTAAAACCTAAAACCTAAACCCTAACCCTAAAACCTAAACATAAATCCTACACTGTAAACCCTAAACCCTAAACCCTAATGCCTAAACTCTAAACCCTAAACACTAAAACCTAAACCCTAATCACTAAACCCAAAACCTAAACCCTAAATCTTAAACTTAAACCCTAAACCCTAATTTGTAGACCCTAAATTCTTAACCTAAAATCCTAAACCCTAAATCTTAAACCCTAAACCCTAAACTATAAATCCTAAACCCTAAATCTAACATTAAACACTAAACCCTTAAGCCTAAACCCTAAATTCCAAATTCTAAACCCTAAACTCCAAATCCTAAACTGAACTTCAAATAGTAAACCATTAACCCAAAGCCCTTACCCCTAAACCATACCCTAAACCCCTAAACCTAAAACCCTAAATCCTAAAACCCAAACCCTAACCCCTAAACCCTAACCCTAAACACTAAACCCTAAACCTAAACCCTAAACCCTAAACCCAAAATCATAAACTCTAAACCCAAAACCCTAAACCCTAAACCCTAAACCTTAAATCCTAAAACCAAAACCCTAGACCCTAAACCCTAAACTTGGAACCCTAAACCCTACACTCTAAACCCTAACACAAAACCCTGAACCCTAAATCCTAAAACCTAAAGCCTAAACCCTAACCCTAAAACCTAAACATAAATCCTACACTCTAAACCCTAAACCCTAAACCCTAATGCCTAAACACTAAACCCTAATCACTAAACCCAAAACCTAAACCCTAAATCTTAAACTTAAACCCTAAACACTAATTTGTAGACCCTAAATTCTTAACCCAAAACCCTAAACCCTAAACCTTAAACCCTTAACCCTAAACTCTAAACCCTAATCCCTAAACACTAAACCCTAAATCCTAAACTCTAAACCCTAAACCCTAACTATAAATCAAGAACCCTAAACCCTAAACCTTAAACCTTAAATTCTAACCTTAAACCCTAAAACCCAAACCCTAATCCCTAAACCTTAACCCTAAAAACTAAACTCTAAACCTAAACCATAAACCCTAAACCCAAAATCATAAACTCTAAACCCAAAACCCTAGACACAAAACCCTAAACATAAATGCTAAACTTGGAACACTAAACCATAAACATAAACCATTAACCATAAACCCTAAACGTAAACTTTACTTTAAACCCTAAATCCTAAACTCTAAACCCTAAACACTAACTGTAAGCTTTTAACCCTAAATCGTAAATTATAAACCCTAAACCCTTAATCCTAAATTCTAAACACTAAACCCTAAACCCTAATTCCCAAACTCTAACCCAAAAACCCAAAACCCTAAAAAATAAACCCAAAACCCTTAACCCAAATTCCCAAACCCTAAACTCAAAACCCTAAACCCACAAATCCTACCGCATAGACCATAAACCCTAATCTCTAAACCCTAAACAGTAAATCCTAAACCCCTTAACCATAAACCCTAAACACGAAATTATAAATGCTAAACCATAAACCCTAAACCCTAACACAAAACCCGAAACCCTAAATCCTAAAACCTAAACCCTAAACCCTAACCATAAAACCTAAACCCAAAACCCTAAACCCTAAATGCTAAACCTAAACCCTAAACCTTAAACCCAAAATCATAAACTCTAAACCCAAAACCCTAAACCCTAAACCCTAAACTTGGAATCCTAAACCCTACACTCTAAACCCTAACACAAAGCCCAAAACGCTAAATCCTAAAACCTAAACCCTAAACCCTAACCATAAAACCTAAATCCTAAAACCCAAACCCTAACCCCTAAACCCTAACCCTAATGCCTAAACTCTAAATCCTAAACCCTAAAACCTAAACCCTAATCACTAAACCCAAAACCTAAACCCTAAATCTTAAAATTAAACCCTAAACCCTAATTTGTAGACCCTAAATTCCTAACCCTAAACCCTAAACCCTAAACCTTAAACCCTAAACCCTAAATCTAAACCATTAATCATAAACCCTAAACCTAAAACCCTAAACCCTCAAAACCCAACCCTAAACCCTAAACCCTAACCCTCAACACTAAACCCTAAACCCTAAACCCTAAAACCCTAAACCCTAAAACCCAAACCCTAAACCCTAAACCCTAACCCTAAACACTAAACCCTAAACCAAAACCCTAAACCCTAAACCCAAAATCATAAATTCTAAATCCTAAACCCTAAACCTTAAACCCTAAACCCTAACCCTAAACCCTAAACTTGGAATCCTAAACCCTACACTCTAAACCCTAACACAAAACCCTCAACCCTAAATCCTAAAACCTAAAACCTAAACCCTAACCCTAAAACCTAAACATAAATGCTACACTGTAAACCCTAAACCCTAAACCCTAATGCCTAAACTCTAAACCCTAAACCCTAAAACCTAAACCCTAATCACTAAACCCAAAACCTAAACCCTAAATCTTAAACTTAAACCCTAAACCCTAATTTGTAGACCCTAAATTCTTAACCTAAAATCCTAAACCCTAAACCTTAAACCCTAAACCCTAAACCCTAACACAAAACCCTCAACCCTAAATCCTAAAACCTAAAACCTAAACCCTAACCCTAAAACCTAAACATAAATCCTACACTGTAAACCCTAAACCCTAAACCCTAATGCCTAAACTCTAAACCCTAAACACCAAAACCTAAACCCTAATCACTAAACCCAAAACCTAAACCCTAAATCTTAAACTTAAACCCTAAACCCTAAACCTTAAACCCTAAACCCTAAACCCTAAACCTAAACCCTAAACCCTAATCCTAAACCTAAACCCTAAACCCAAAACCTAAACCCAAAACCAAAAACCCTAAACCCAAAACCCTAAACCCTAACCCTAAACACTAAACCCTAAACCCTAAACCCTAAAACCCTAAACCCAAAAACCCAAACCCTAAACCCTAAACACTAAACCCTAAACCCTAAACCCTAAACCCTAACCCTAAACACTAAACCCTAAACACTAAACCCTAAACCCTAAACCCTAAAACCCTAAACCCAAAAACCCAAACCCTAAACCCTAAACCCTAACCCTAAACACTAAACCCTAAACCAAAACCCTAAACCCTAAACCCAAAATCATAAATTCTAAACCCTAAACCCTAAACCTTAAACCCTAAACCTAAAACCCTAGACCCTAAAACCTAAACTTGGAATCCTAAACCCTACACTCTAAACCCTAACACAAAACCCTCAACCCTAAATCCTAAAACCTAAAACCTAAACCCTAACCCTAAAACCTAAACATAAATCCTACACTGTAAACCCTAAACCCTAAACCCTAATGCCTAAACTCTAAACCCTAAACACTAAAACCTAAACCCTAATCACTAAACCCAAAACCTAAACCCTAAATCTTAAACTTAAACCCTAAACCCTAAATTCTTAACCTAAAATCCTAAACCCTAAATCTTAAACCCTAAACCCTAAACTATAAATCCTAAACCCTAAATCTAACATTAAACACTAAACCCTTAAGCCTAAACCCTAAATTCCAAATTCTAAACCCTAAACTCCAAATCCTAAACTCTGAACTTCAAATAGTAAACCATTAACCCAAAGCCCTTACCCCTAAACCATACCCTAAACCCCTAAACCTAAAACCCTAAATCCTAAAACCCAAACCCTAACCCCTAAACCCTAACCCTAAACACTAAACCCTAAACCTAAACCCTAAACCCTAAACCCAAAATCATAAACTCTAAACCCAAAACCCTAAACCCTAAACCTTAAATCCTAAAACCAAAACCCTAGACCCTAAACCCTAAACTTGGAACCCTAAACCCTACACTCTAAACCCTAACACAAAACCCTGAACCCTAAATCCTAAAACCTAAAGCCTAAACCCTAACCCTAAAACCTAAACATAAATCCTACACTCTAAACCCTAAACCCTAAACCCTAATGCCTAAACACTAAACCCTAATCACTAAACCCAAAACCTAAACCCTAAATCTTAAACTTAAACCCTAAACACTAATTTGTAGACCCTAAATTCTTAACCCAAAACCCTAAACCCTAAACCTTAAACCCTTAACCCTAAACTCTAAACCCTAATCCCTAAACACTAAACCCTAAATCCTAAACTCTAAACCCTAAACCCTAACTATAAATCAAAAACCCTAAACCCTAAACCTTAAACCTTAAATTCTAACCTTAAACCCTAAAACCCAAACCCTAATCCCTAAACCTTAACCCTAAAAACTAAACTCTAAACCTAAACCATAAACCCTAAACCCAAAATCATAAACTCTAAACCCAAAACCCTAGACACAAAACCCTAAACATAAATGCTAAACTTGGAACACTAAACCATAAACATAAACCATTAACCATAAACCCTAAACGTAAACTTTACTTTAAACCCTAAATCCTAAACTCTAAACCCTAAACACTAACTGTAAGCTTTTAACCCTAAATCGTAAATTATAAACCCTAAACCATTAATCCTAAATTCAAAACACTAAACCCTAAACCCTAAATCCTAAACTCTTAACCCAAAAATCCAAAAGCCTAAAAAATAAACCCAAAACCCTTAACCCAAATTCCCAAACCCTAAACTCAAAACCCTAAACCCACAAATCCTACCGCATAGACCATAAACCCTAATCTCTAAACCCTAAACAGAAAATCCTAAACCCCTTAACCATAAACCCTAAACACGAAATTATAAACGCTAAACCATAAACCCTAAACCCTAAATCCTAAACCCTAAACCCTAAACCCTAAACCCTAATCATAAAACCTAAACCCAAAACCCTAAACCCTAAATGCTAAACCTAAACCCTAAACCTTAAACCCAAAATCATAAACTCTAAACCCAAAACCCTAAACCCTAAACCCTAAACCCTAAACCCTAAACCTTAAATCCTAAACCCTAAACCCTAAACCCTAACACTAAACCCTAAACTTGGAATCCTAAACCCTACACTCTAAACCCTAACACAAAACCCAAAACCCTAAATCCTAAAACCTAAACCCTAAACCCTAACCCTAAAACCTAAACCTAAATCCTACACTCTAAACCCTAAACCCTAAACCCTAATGCCTAAACTCTAAATCCTAAACCCTAAAACCTAAACCCTAATCACTAAACCCAAAACCTAAACCCTAAATCTTAAAATTAAACCCTAAACCCTAATTTGTAGACCCTAAATTCCTAACCCTAAACCCTAAACCCTAAACCTTAAACCCTAAACCCTAAATCTAAACCATTAATCATAAACCCTAAACCTAAAACCCTAAACCCTCAAAACCCAACCCTAAACCCTAAACCCTAACCCTAAACACTAAACCCTAAACCCTAAACCCTAAAACCCTAAACCCTAAAACCCAAACCCTAAACCCTAAACCCTAACCCTAAACACTAAACCCTAAACCAAAACCCTAAACCCTAAACCCAAAATCATAAATTCTAAATCCTAAACCCTAAACCTTAAACCCTAAACCTAAAACCCTAGACCCTAAACCCTAAACTTGGAATCCTAAACCCTACACTCTAAACCCTAACACAAAACCCTCAACCCTAAATCCTAAAACCTAAAACCTAAACCCTAACCCTAAAACCTAAACATAAATGCTACACTGTAAACCCTAAACCCTAAACCCTAATGCCTAAACTCTAAACCCTAAACCCTAAAATCTAAACCCTAATCACTAAACCCAAAACCTAAACCCTAAATCTTAAACTTAAACCCTAAACCCTAATTTGTAAAAATCCTAAACCCTAAAACCTAAACCCTAAACCCTAAACTCTAAACCCTAATCCCTAGACACTAAACCCAAAATCCTAAACTCTAAACCCTAAATGCTAACTATAAACCAAAAACCCTAAACCCTAAACCTTAAACCCTAAATTCTAACCTAAAAACCTAAATCCTAAACCCTATGTCCTAAACCCTAAACCCTGAACCTTAAACCCTAAACCTTAAACCCTAAACCCTAAACCCTAAACCCTAAACCTTAAACCTAAACCATTAATCATAAACCCTAAACCCTAACCCTAAACACTAAACCCTAAACCCTAAACCCTATACCCTAACCCTAAATACTAAACCCTAAACCCTAAAACCCTAAACCCAAAAACCCAAATCCTAAACCCTAAACCCTAAACCCTAAACACTAAACCCTAAACCAAAACCCTAAACCCTAAACCCAAAATCATAAATTCTAAACCCTAAACCCTAAACCTTAAACCCTAAACCTAAAACCCTAGACCCTAAAACCTAAACTTGGAATCCTAAACCCTACACTCTAAACACTAACACAAAACCCTCAACCCTAAATCCTAAAACCTAAAACCTAAACCCTAACCCTAAAACCTAAACATAAATCCTACACTGTAAACCCTAAACCCTAAACCCTAATGCCTAAACTCTAAACCCTAAACACTAAAACCTAAACCCTAATCACTAAACCCAAAACCTAAACCCTAAATCATAAACTTAAACCCTAAACCCTAATTTGTAAACCCTAAATTCCTAACCCTAAACCCTAAACCCTAAACCTTAAACCCTAAACCCTAAACCCTAAACCTTAAACCCTAAACCCTAAACTCTGAACACTAATCCCTAAACAATAAACCCTAAATCCTAAACTCTAAACCCTAAACCCTAAACCTTAAACCTAAAATCATAAACCCTAAACCCTAAACCCTAAACACTAAACCCTAAACCTAAGCAATAAACCCTAAACCCTAAAACTAAATCCTACACCCTAAACCCTAAACCTTTAACCCTAAACCCTAAACTCTAAACCCTAAACCCTAAACACTAAACCCTAAACCAAAACCCTAAACCCTAAACCCAAAATCATAAATTCTAAACCCTAAACCCTAAACCTTAAACCCTAAACCTAAAACCCTAGACCCTAAACCCTAAACTTGGAATCCTAAACCCTACACTCTAAACCCTAACACAAAACCCTCAACCCTAAATCCTAAAACCTAAAACCTAAACCCTAACCCTAAAACCTAAACATAAATCCTACACTGTAAACCCTAAACCCTAAACCCTAATGCCTAAACTCTAAACCCTAAACACTAAAACCTAAACCCTAATCACTAAACCCAAAACCTAAACCCTAAATCTTAAACTTAAACCCTAAACCCTAATTTGTAGACCCTAAATTCTTAACCTAAAATCCTAAACCCTAAATCTTAAACCCTAAACCCTAAACCCTAAATCTAAACCATTAATCATAAACCTAAACCCAAAAACCTCAAACCCTAAACCCTAAACCCTAAACCCTAACCCTAAACACTAAACCCTAAACCCTAACCCTAAACACTAAAACCTAAACCCTAAACCCTAACCCTAAACCCTAAACCCTAAACCCAAAATCATAAACTCTAAACCCAAAACCCTAAACCCTAAACCCTAAACCCTAAACCCTAAACCCTAAACCCTAAACCCTAAACACTAAACCCTAACCCTAAACCCTAAACTTGGAATCCTAAACCCTACACTCTAAACCCTAACACAGAACCCAAAACCCTAAATCCGAAAACCTAAACCATACCCTAAACCCCTAAACCTAAAACCCTAAATCCTAAAACCCAAACCCTAACCCCTAAACCCTAACCCTAATGCCTAAACTCTAAATCCTAAACCCTAAAACCTAAACCCTAATCACTAAACCCAAAACCTAAACCCTAAATCTTAAAATTAAACCCTAAACCCTAATTTGTAGACCCTAAATTCCTAACCCTAAACCCTAAACCCTAAACCTTAAACCCTAAACCCTAAACCCTAAATCTAAACCATTAATCATAAACCCTAAACCTAAAACCCTAAACCCTCAAAACCCAACCCTAAACCCTAAACCCTAACCCTCAACACTAAACCCTAAACCCTAAACCCTAAACCCTAAACCCTAAACCCTAAACCCTAAACCCTAAACCCTAACCCTAAACACTAAACCCTAAACCAAAACCCTAAACCCTAAACCCAAAATCATAAATTCTAAATCCTAAACCCTAAACCCTAAAACCCTAAACCCTAAAACCCTAGACCCTAAACCCTAACCCTAAACCCTAAACTTGGAATCCTAAACCCTACACTCTAAATCCTAACACAAAACCCTCAACCCTAAATCCTAAAACCTAAAACCTAAACCCTAAACCTAAAACCGAAACATAAATGCTACATTGTAAACCCTAAACCCTAAACCCTAATGCCTAAACTCTAAACCCTAAACCCTAAAACCTAAACCCTAATCACTAAACCCAAAACCTAAACCCTAAATCTTAAACTTAAACCCTAAACCCTAATTTGTAGACCCTAAATTCTTAACCTAAAATCCTAAACCCTAAACCTTAAACCCTAAACCCTAAACTCTAAACCCTAATCCCTAGACACTAAACCCAAAATCCTAAACTCTAAACCCTAAATGCTAAATATAAACCAAAAACCCTAAACCCTAAACCTTAAACCCTAAATTCTAACCTAAAAACCTAAATCCTAAACCCTATGTCCTAAACCCTAAACCCTGAACCTTAAACCCTAAACCTTAAACCCTAAACCTTAAACCCTAAACCCTAAACCCTAAACCTAAACCATTAATCATAAACCCTAAACCCTAAACCCTAAACCCTAAACCTTAAACCCTAAACCCTAAACCCTAACCCTAAACACTAAACCCTAAACCCTAAACCCTAAAACCCTAAACCCAAAAACCCAAACCCTAAACCCTAAACCCTAACCCTAAACACTAAACCCTAAACCAAAACCCTAAACCCTAAACCCAAAATCATAAATTCTAAACCCTAAACCCTAAACCTTAAACCCTAAACCTAAAACCCTAGACCCTAAAACCTAAACTTGGAATCCTAAACCCTACACTCTAAACCCTAACACAAAACCCTCAACCCTAAATCCTAAAACCTAAAACCTAAACCCTAACCCTAAAACCTAAACATAAATCCTACACTGTAAACCCTAAACCCTAAACCCTAATGCCTAAACTCTAAACCCTAAACACCAAAACCTAAACCCTAATCACTAAACCCAAAACCTAAACCCTAAATCTTAAACTTAAACCCTAAACCCTTAACCCTAAACTCTAAACCCTAATCCCTAAACACTAAACCCTAAATCCTAAACTCTAAACCCTAAACCCTAACTATAAATCAAAAACCCTAAACCCTAAACCTTAAACCCTAAACCCTAAACCCTAAACCCTAAACCTAAACCATTAATCATAAACCCTAAACCCTAACCCTAAACACTAAACCCTAAACCCTAAACCCTAAAGCCTAACCCTAAACACTAAACCCTAAACCCTAAACCCTAAAACCCTAAACCCAAAAACCCAAACCCTAAACCCTAAACCCTAACCCTATACACTAAACCCTAAACCAAAACCCTAAACCCTAAACCCAAAATCATAAATTCTAAACCCTAAACCCTAAACCTTAAACCCTAAACCTAAAACCCTAGACCCTAAAACCTAACCTTGGAATCCTAAACCCTACACTCTAAACCCTAACACAAAACTCTAAACCCTAAATCCTAAAACCTAAAACCTAAAACCTAAAACCTAACCCTAAAACCTAAACCTAAATCCTACACTCTAAACCCTAAACCCTAAACCCTAATGCCTAAACTCTAAATCCTAAACCCTAAAACCTAAACCCTAATCACTAAACCCAAAACCTAAACCCTAAACCCTAATTTGTAGACCCTAAATTCCTAACCCTAAACCCTAAACCCTAAACCTTAAACCCTAAACCCTAAACCCTAAATCTAAATCATTAATCATAAACCCTAAACCTAAAACCCTAAACCCTTAAAACCCAACCCTAAACCCTAAACCGTAACCCTAAACACTAAACCCTAAACCCTAAACCCTAAACCCTAAACCCTAAGCCTAAACCCTAAACCCTAAACCCTAACCCTAAACACTAAACCCTAAACTAAAACCCTAAACCCTAAACCCAAAATCATAAATTCTAAACCCTAAACCCTAAACCTTAAACCCTAAACCTAAAACCTAAAACCTAAACCCTAACCCTAAAACCTAAACTTGGAATCCTAAACCCTACACTCTAAACACTAACACAAAACCCTCAACCCTAAATCCTAAAACCTAAAACCTAAACCCTAACCCTAAAACCTAAACATAAATCCTACACTGTAAACCCTAAACCCTAAACCCTAATGCCTAAACTCTAAACCCTAAACACTAAAACCTAAACCCTAATCACTAAACCCAAAACCTAAACCCTAAATCTTAAACTTAAACCCTAAACCCTAATTTGTAGACCCTAAATTCTTAACCTAAAATCCTAAACCCTAAATCTTAAACCCTAAACCCTAAACTATAAATCCTAAACCCTAAATCTAACATTAAACACTAAACCCTTAAGCCTAAACCCTAAATTCCAAATTCTAAACCCTAAACTCCAAATCCTAAACTCTGAACTTCAAATAGTAAACCATTAACCCAAAGCCCTTACCCCTAAACCATACCCTAAACCCCTAAACCTAAAACCCTAAATCCTAAAACCCAAACCCTAACCCCTAAACCCTAACCCTAAACACTAAACCCTAAACCTAAACCCTAAACCCTAAACCCAAAATCATAAACTCTAAACCCAAAACCCTAAACCCTAAACCCTAAACCTTAAATCCTAAAACCAAAACCCTAGACCCTAAACCCTAAACCCTAAACCCTAAAACCTAAACCCTAATCACTAAACCCAAAACCTAAACCCTAAATCTTAAACTTAAACCCTAAACCCTAATTTGTAGACCCTAAATTCTTAACCTAAAATCCTAAACCCTAAACCTTAAACCCTAAACCCTAAACTCTAAACCCTAATCCCTAGACACTAAACCCTAAATCCTAAACTCTAAACCCTAAATGCTAACTATAAACCAAAAACCCTAAACCCTAAACCTTAAACCCTAAATTCTAACCTAAAAACCTAAATCCTAAACCCTATGTCCTAAACCCTAAACCCTGAACCTTAAACCCTAAACCCTAAACCCTAAACCTTAAACCCTAAACCCTAAACCCTAAACCTAAACCATTAATCATAAACCCTAAACCCTAACCCTAAACACTAAACCCTAAACCCTAAACCCTAAACCCTAACCCTAAACACTAAACCCTAAACCCTAAACCCTAAAACCCTAAACCCAAAAACCCAAACCCTAAACCCTAAACCCTAACCCTAAACACTAAACCCTAAACCAAAACCCTAAACCCTAAACCCAAAATCATAAATTCTAAACCCTAAACCCTAAACCTTAAACCCTAAACCTAAAACCCTAGACCCTAAACCCTAAACTTGGAATCCTAAACCCTACACTCTAAACCCTAACACAAAACCCTCAACCCTAAATCCTAAAACCTAAAACCTAAACCCTAACCCTAAAACCTAAACATAAATCCTACACTGTAAACCCTAAACCCTAAACCCTAATGCCTAAACTCTAAACCCTAAACACTAAAACCTAAACCCTAATCACTAAACCCAAAACCTAAACCCTAAATCTTAAACTTAAACCCTAAACCCTAATTTGTAGACCCTAAATTCTTAACCTAAAATCCTAAACCCTAAATCTTAAACCCTAAACCCTAAACTATAAATCCTAAACCCTAAATCTAACATTAAACACTAAACCCTTAAGCCTAAACCCTAAATTCCAAATTCTAAACCCTAAACTCCAAATCCTAAACTCTGAACTTCAAATAGTAAACCATTAACCCAAAGCCCTTACCCCTAAACCATACCCTAAACCCCTAAACCTAAAACCCTAAATCCTAAAACCCAAACCCTAACCCCTAAACCCTAACCCTAAACACTAAACCCTAAACCTAAACCCTAAACCCTAAACCCAAAATCATAAACTCTAAACCCAAAACCCTAAACCCTAAACCCTAAACCTTAAATCCTAAAACCAAAACCCTAGACCCTAAACCCTAAACTTGGAACCCTAAACCCTACACTCTAAACCCTAACACAAAACCCTGAACCCTAAATCCTAAAACCTAAAGCCTAAACCCTAACCCTAAAACCTAAACATAAATCCTACACTCTAAACCCTAAACCCTAAACCCTAATGCCTAAACACTAAACCCTAATCACTAAACCCAAAACCTAAACCCTAAATCTTAAACTTAAACCCTAAACACTAATTTGTAGACCCTAAATTCTTAACCCAAAACCCTAAACCCTAAACCTTAAACCCTTAACCCTAAACTCTAAACCCTAATCCCTAAACACTAAACCCTAAATCCTAAACTCTAAACCCTAAACCCTAACTATAAATCAAGAACCCTAAACCCTAAACCTTAAACCTTAAATTCTAACCTTAAACCCTAAAACCCAAACCCTAATCCCTAAACCTTAACCCTAAAAACTAAACTCTAAACCTAAACCATAAACCCTAAACCCAAAATCATAAACTCTAAACCCAAAACCCTAGACACAAAACCCTAAACATAAATGCTAAACTTGGAACACTAAACCATAAACATAAACCATTAACCATAAACCCTAAACGTAAACTTTACTTTAAACCCTAAATCCTAAACTCTAAACCCTAAACACTAACTGTAAGCTTTTAACCCTAAATCGTAAATTATAAACCCTAAACCCTTAATCCTAAATTCAAAACACTAAACCCTAAACCCTAAATCCCAAACTCTTAACCCAAAAACCCAAAACCCTAAAAAATAAACCCAAAACCCTTAACCCAAATTCCCAAACCCTAAACTCAAAACCCTAAACCCACAAATCCTACCGCATAGACCATAAACCCTAATCTCTAAACCCTAAACAGTAAATCCTAAACCCCTTAACCATAAACCCTAAACACGAAATTATAAACGCTAAACCATAAACCCTAAACCCTAAATCCTAAACTCTAAACCTTAAACCCTAAACCCTAAACCCTAAACCCTAATCATAAAACCTAAACCCAAAACCCTAAACCCTAAACCCTAAACCTTAAACCCAAAATCATAAACTCTAAACCCAAAACCCTAAACCCTAAACCCTAAACCTTAAACCCTAAACCTAAAATCCTAAACCCTAAACCCTAAACCCTAACCCTAAACCCTAAACTTGGAATCCTAAACCCTACACTCTAAACCCTAACACAAAACCCAAAACCCTAAATCCTAAAACCTAAACCCTAAACCCTAACCCTAAAACCTAAACCTAAATCCTACACTCTAAACCCTAAACCCTAAACCCTAATGCCTAAACTCTAAATCCTAAACCCTAAAACCTAAACCCTAATCACTAAACCCAAAACCTAAACCCTAAATCTTAAAATTAAACCCTAAACCCTAATTTGTAGACCCTAAATTCCTAACCCTAAACCCTAAACCCTAAACCCTAAACCCTAAACCCTAAATCTAAATCATTAATCATAAACCCTAAACCTAAAACCCTAAACCCTCAAAACCCAACCCTAAACCCTAAACCCTAACCCTAAACACCAAACCCTAAAACCCTAAACCCTAAAACCCAAACCCTAAACCCTAAACCCTAACCCTAAACACTAAACCCTAAACCAAAACCCTAAACCCTAAACCCAAAATCATAAATTCTAAATCCTAAACCCTAAACCTTAAACCCTAAACCTAAAACCCTAAACCCTAAACCCTAACCCTAAACCCTAAACTTGGAATCCTAAACCCTACACTCTAAACCCCTAAATCCTAAAACCTAAAACCTAAACCCTAACCCTAAAACCGAAACATAAATGCTACACTGTAAACCCTAAACCCTAAACCATAAACCTAAACCCTTAATCATAAACCCTAAACCCTAACCCTAAACACTAAACCCTAAACCCTAAACCCTAAACCCTAACCCTAAACACTAAACCCTAAACCCTAAACCCTAAAACCCTAAACCCAAAAACCCAAACCCTAAACCGTAAACCCTAACCCCTAACCCTAAACACTAAACCCTAAACCAAAACCCTAAACCCTAAACCCAAAATCATAAATTCTAAACCATGAACCCTAAACCTTAAACCCTAAACGTAAAACCCTAGACCCTAAAACCTAAACTTGGAATCCTAAACCCTACACTCTAAACCCTAACACAAAACCCTCAACCCTAAATCTTAAAACCTAAAACCTAAACCCTAACCCTAAAACCTAAACCCTAAACCCTAATGCCTAAACTCTAAACCCTAAACACTAAAACGTAAACCCTAATCACTAAACCCAAAACCTAAACCCTAAATCTTAAACTTAAACCCTAAACCCTAATTTGTATACCCTAAATTCTTAACCTAAAATACTAAACCCTAAACCTTAAACCCTAAACCCTAAAACCCTAAACCCTAAAACCCAAACCCTAAACCCTAAACCCTAACCCTAAACACTAAACCCTAAACCAAAACCCTAAACCCTAAACCCAAAATCATAAATTCTAAATCCTAAACCCTAAACCTTAAACCCTAAACCTAAAACCCTAGACCCTAAACCCTAACCCTAAACCCTAAACTTGGAATCCTAAACCCTACACTCTAAACCCTAACACAAAACCCTCAACCCTAAATCCTAAAACCTAAAACCTAAACCCTAACCCTAAAACCTAAACATAAATGCTACACTGTAAACCCTAAACCCTAAACCCTAATGCCTAAACTCTAAACCCTAAACCCTAAACCCTAAAACCTAAACCCTAATCACTAAACCCAAAACCTAAACCCTAAATCTTAAACTTAAACCCTAAACCCTAATTTGTAGACCCTAAATTCTTAACCTAAAATCCTAAACCCTAAACCTTAAACCCTAAACCCTAAACTCTAAACCCTAATCCCTAGACACTAAACCCTAAATCCTAAACTCTAAACCCTAAATGCTAACTATAAACCAAAAACCCTAAACCCTAAACCTTAAACCCTAAATTCTAACCTAAAAACCTAAATCCTAAACCCTATGTCCTAAACCCTAAACCCTGAACCTTAAACCCTAAACCCTAAACCCTAAACCTTAAACCCTAAACCCTAAACCCTAAACCTAAACCATTAATCATAAACCCTAAACCCTAACCCTAAACACTAAACCCTAAACCCTAAACCCTAAACCCTAACCCTAAACACTAAACCCTAAACCCTAAACCCTAAAACCCTAAACCCAAAAACCCAAACCCTAAACCCTAAACCCTAACCCTAAACACTAAACCCTAAACCAAAACCCTAAACCCTAAACCCAAAATCATAAATTCTAAACCCTAAACCCTAAACCTTAAACCCTAAACCTAAAACCCTAGACCCTAAAACCTAAACTTGGAATCCTAAACCCTACACTCTAAACACTAACACAAAACCCTCAACCCTAAATCCTAAAACCTAAAACCTAAACCCTAACCCTAAAACCTAAACATAAATCCTACACTGTAAACCCTAAACCCTAAACCCTAATGCCTAAACTCTAAACCCTAAACACTAAAACCTAAACCCTAATCACTAAACCCAAAACCTAAACCCTAAATCTTAAACTTAAACCCTAAACCCTAATTTGTAGACCCTAAATTCTTAACCTAAAATCCTAAACCCTAAATCTTAAACCCTAAACCCTAAACTATAAATCCTAAACCCTAAATCTAACATTAAACACTAAACCCTTAAGCCTAAACCCTAAATTCCAAATTCTAAACCCTAAACTCCAAATCCTAAACTCTGAACTTCAAATAGTAAACCATTAACCCAAAGCCCTTACCCCTAAACCATACCCTAAACCCTAAACCCTAAACCCTAAACCCTAAAACCAAAACCCTAACCCCTAAACCCTAACCCTAAACACTAAACCCTAAACCTAAACCCTAAACCCTAAACCCAAAATCATAAACTCTAAACCCAAAACCCTAAACCCTAAACCCTAAACCTTAAATCCTAAAACCAAAACCCTAGACCCTAAACCCTAAACTTGGAACCCTAAACCCTAAACCCTAAACCCTAAAACCTAAACCCTAATCACTAAACCCAAAACCTAAACCCTAAACCCTAAACCCTAAACCCTAAACCCTAAACGCTAAACCCTAATCCCTCAACCCGAAACCCTAAAACCAAAACACTAAACCCTAAACCCTAACAATAAAACCAAAACCCTAAACCCTAAACCTTAAACCCTAAATTCTAACCTGAAAACCTAAATCCTAAACCCTATGTCCTAAACCCTAAACCCTGAACCTTAAACCCTAAACCCTAAACCCTAAACCTTAAACCCTAAACCCTAAACCCTAAACCTAAACCATTAATCATAAACCCTAAACCCTAACCCTAAACACTAAACCCTAAACCCTAAACCCTAAACCCTAACCCTAAACACTAAACCCTAAACCCTAAACCCTAAAACCCTAAACCCAAAAACCCAAACCCTAAACCCTAAACCCTAACCCTAAACACTAAACCCTAAACCAAAACCCTAAACCCTAAACCCAAAATCATAAATTCTAAACCCTAAACCCTAAACCTTAAACCCTAAACCTAAAACCCTAGACCCTAAAACCTAAACTTGGAATCCTAAACCCTACACTCTAAACCCTAACACAAAACCCTCAACCCTAAATCCTAAAACCTAAAACCTAAACCCTAAACCTAAAACCTAAACATAAATCCTACACTGTAAACCCTAAACCCTAAACCCTAATGCCTAAACTCTAAACCCTAAACACTAAAACCTAAACCCTAATCACTAAACCCAAAACCTAAACCCTAAATCTTAAACTTAAACCCTAAACCCTAATTTGTAGACCCTAAATTCTTAACCTAAAATCCTAAACCCTAAATCTTAAACCCTAAACCCTAAACTATAAATCCTAAACCCTAAATCTAACATTAAACACTAAACCCTTAAGCCTAAACCCTAAATTCCAAATTCTAAACCCTAAACTCCAAATCCTAAACTCTGAACTTCAAATAGTAAACCATTAACCCAAAGCCCTTACCCCTAAACCATACCCTAAACCCCTAAACCTAAAACCCTAAATCCTAAAACCCAAACCCTAACCCCTAAACCCTAACCCTAAACACTAAACCCTAAGCCTAAACCCTAAACCCTAAACCCAAAATCATAAACTCTAAACCCAAAACCCTAAACCTTAAATCCTAAAACCAAAACCCTAGACCCTAAACCCTAAACTTGGAACCCTAAACCCTAAACCCTAAACCCTAAAACCTAAACCCTAATCACTAAACCCAAAACCTAAACCCTAAATCTTAAACTTAAACCCTAAACCCTAATTTGTAGACCCTAAATTCTTAACCTAAAATCCTAAACCCTAAACCTTAAACCCTAAACCCTAAACTCTAAACCCTAATCCCTAGACACTAAACCCTAAATCCTAAACTCTAAACCCTAAATGCTAACTATAAACCAAAAACCCTAAACCCTAAACCTTAAACCCTAAATTCTAACCTAAAAACCTAAATCCTAAACCCTATGTCCTAAACCCTAAACCCTGAACCTTAAACCCTAAACCCTAAACCCTAAACCTTAAACCCTAAACCCTAAACCCTAAACCTAAACCATTAATCATAAACCCTAAACCCTAACCCTAAACACTAAACCCTAAACCCTAAACCCTAAACCCTAACCCTAAACACTAAACCCTAAACCCTAAACCCTAAAACCCTAAACCTAAAAACCCAAACCCTAAACCCTAAACCCTAACCCTAAACACTAAACCCTAAACCAAAACCCTAAACCCTAAACCCAAAATCATAAATTCTAAACCCTAAACCCTAAACCTTAAACCCTAAACCTAAAACCCTAGACCCTAAACCCTAAACTTGGAATCCTAAACCCTACACTCTAAACCCTAACACAAAACCCTCAACCCTAAATCCTAAAACCTAAAACCTAAACCCTAACCCTAAAACCTAAACATAAATCCTACACTGTAAACCCTAAACCCTAAACCCTAATGCCTAAACTCTAAACCCTAAACACTAAAACCTAAACCCTAATCACTAAACCCAAAACCTAAACCCTAAATCTTAAACTTAAACCCTAAACCCTAATTTGTAGACCCTAAATTCTTAACCTAAAATCCTAAACCCTAAATCTTAAACCCTAAACCCTAAACTATAAATCCTAAACCCTAAATCTAACATTAAACACTAAACCCTTAAGCCTAAACCCTAAATTCCAAATTCTAAACCCTAAACTCCAAATCCTAAACTCTGAACTTCAAATAGTAAACCATTAACCCAAAGCCCTTACCCCTAAACCATACCCTAAACCCCTAAACCTAAAACCCTAAATCCTAAAACCCAAACCCTAACCCTAAACCCTAACCCTAAACACTAAACCCTAAACCTAAACCCTAAACCCTAAACCCAAAATCATAAACTCTTAACCCAAAACCCTAAACCCTAAACCCTAAACCTTACCAAAACCCTAAACTTGGAACCTTAAACCCTACACTCTAAACCCTAACACAAAACCCTGAACCCTAAATCCTAAAACCTAAAGCCTAAACCCTAACCCTAAAACCTAAACATAAATCCTACACTCTAAACCCTAAACCCTAAACCCTAATGCCTAAACACTAAACCCTAATCACTAAACCCAAAACCTAAACCCTAAATCTTAAACTTAAACCCTAAACACTAATTTGTAGACCCTAAATTCTTAACCCTAAACCCTAAACCCTTAACCCTAAACTCTAAACCCTAATCCCTAAACACTAAACCCTAAATCCTAAACTCTAAACCCTAAACCCTAACTATAAATCAAAAACCCTAAACCGTAACCCTAAAACCTAAACATAAATCCTACACTCTAAACCCTAAACCCTAAACCCTAATGCCTAAACACTAAACCCTAAACCCTAATGCCTAAACCTAAACCATAAACCCTAAACCCAAAATCATAAACTCTAAACCCAAAACCCTAAACACAAAACCCTAAACATAAATGCTAAACTTGGAACACTAAACCATAAACATAAACCATTAACCATAAACCCTAAACGTAAACTTTACTTTAAACCCTAAATCCTAAACTCTAAACCCTAAACACTATCTGTTATCTTTTAAACCTAATTCGTAAATTATAAACCCTAAACCCTTAATCCTAAATTCAAAACACTAAACCCTAAACCCTAAATCCCAAACTCTAAAGCCAAAAACCAAAAACCATAAAAAATAAACCCAAAACCCTTAACCCTAAATTCCCAAACCCTAAACTCAAAACCCTAAACCCACAAATCCTACCCTAAACTATAAACCCTAATCTCTAAACCCTAAACAAAAATCCTAAACCCTAAACCTTAAACCCTAAACCTGAAACCCTAAACCCTAAACCCTAAATCCTAAACTCTAAACCTTAAACCCTAAACCCTAAACCCTAAAC
The DNA here is from genome assembly GCA_035578085.1 of Solanum pinnatisectum. Classification (NCBI taxonomy): domain Eukaryota; kingdom Viridiplantae; phylum Streptophyta; class Magnoliopsida; order Solanales; family Solanaceae; genus Solanum; species Solanum pinnatisectum. Next base: position 264,996 of record JAWPEI010000086.1, on the reverse strand, counting down.
CCTAATCATAAAACCTAAACCCAAAACCCTAAACCCTAAATGCTAAACCTAAACCCTAAACCCAAAACCCTAAACCCTAAACCCTAAACCTTAAACCCTAAACCCTAAACCCTAAACCTTAAATCCTAAACCCTAAACCCTAAACCCTAAACCCTAACACTAAACCCTAAACTTGGAATCCTAAACCCTACACTCTAAACCCTAACATAAAACCTAAAACCCTAAATCCTAAAACCTAAACCCTAAACCCTAACCATAAAACCTAAACATAAATGCTACACTGTAAACCCTAAACCCTAAACCCTAATGCCTAAACTCTAAATCCTAAACCCTAAAACCTAAACCCTAATCACTAAACCCAAAACCTAAACCCTAAATCTTAAAATTAAACCCTAAACCCTAATTTGTAGACCCTAAATTCCTAACCCTAAACCCTAAACCTTAAACCCTAAACCCTAAACCCTAAACCTAAACCATTAATCATAAACCCTAAACCCTAAACCCTAAACCCTAAACCTTAAACCCTAAACCTAAAATCCTTAACCCTAAACCCTAAACCCTAACCCTAAACCCTAAACTTGGAATCCTAAACCCTACACTCTAAACCCCAACCCTAAACACTAAACCCTAAACCAAAACCCTAAAACATAAACCCAAAATCATAAATTCTAAACCCTAAACCCTAAACCTTAAACCCTAAACCCTAACCCTAAACCCTAAACTTGGAATCCTAAACCCTACACTCTAAACCCTAACACAAAACCTTCAACCCTAAATCCTAAAACCTAAAACCTAAACCCTAACCCTAAAACCTAAACATAAATGCTACACTGTAAACCCTAAACCCTAAACCCTAATGCCTAAACTCTAAACCCTAAAGCCTAAAACCTAAACCCTAATCACTAAACCCAAAACCTAAACCCTAAATCTTAAACTTAAACCCTAAACCCTAATTTGTAGACCCTAAATTCTTAACCTAAAATCCTAAACCCTAAACCTTAAACCCTAAACCCTAAACTCTAAACCCTAAATTCTAACCTAAAAACCTAAATCCTAAACCCTATAAACAAAGAACCCTAAACCCTAAACCTTAAACCATAAATTCTAACCCTCAAACCTAAATCCTAAACCCTATGTCCTAAACCCTAAACCCTGAACCTTAAACCCTAAACCCTAAACCCTAAACCATAACCCTAAACTCTAAACCCTAAACCTAAACCATTAATTATAAACCCTAAACCCTAACCCTAAACACTAAACCCTAAACCCTAAACCCTAAACCCTAACCCTAAACACTAAACCCTAAACCCTAAACCCTAAACCCTAAAACCCTAAACCCAAAAACCCAAACCCTAAACCCTAAACACTAAACCCTAAACCAAAACCCTAAACCCTAAACCCAAAATCATAAATTCTAAACCCTAAACCCTAAACCCGAAACCCTAAAACCTAAACCCTAATCACTAAACCCTAAATGCTAAACTTGGAACCCTAAACCCTAAATTCTAAACCCTAACACAAACCTCAACCCTAAATACTAAAACCTAAATCCTACACTCTAACCCTAAAACCTAACCATAATTCCTCCACTTTAAACCATAAAACCTAATCCCTTATTCCTAATCTCTAAACCCTAAACACTAAAACTTAAACCCTAATCTCTAAACCCAAAACCTAAAACCTAAATCATAAACATAAAAAACCCTAAACCCTAAACCCAAAATCATAAATTCTAAATCCTAAACCCTAAACCTTAAACCCTAAACCTAAAACCCTAAACCCTAAACCCTAAATCCTAAACTCTAAACCTTAAACCCTAAACCCTAAACCCTAAACCCTAACACAAAACTCTCAACCCTAAATCCTAAAACCTAAACCAAAACCTAAACTAAACCCTAACCCTAAAACCTAAACATAAATGCTACACTGTAAACCCTAAACCCTAAACCCTAATGCCTAAACTCTAAACCCTAAACCCTAAAACCTAAACCCTAATCACTAAACCCAAAACCTAAACCCTAAATCTTAAACTTAAACCCTAAACCCTAATTTGTAGACCCTAAATTCTTAACCTAAAATCCTAAACCCTAAACCTTAAACCCTAAACCCTAAACTCTAAACCCTAATCCCTAGACACTAAACCCTAAATCCTAAACTCTAAACCCTAAATGCTAACTATAAACCAAAAACCCTAAACCCTAAACCTTAAACCCTAAATTCTAACCTAAAAACCTAAATCCTAAACCCTATGTCCTAAACCCTAAACCCTGAACCTTAAACCCTAAACCCTAAACCCTAAACCTTAAACCCTAAACCCTAAACCCTAAACCTAAACCATTAATCATAAACCCTAAACCCTAACCCTAAACACTAAACCCTAAACCCTAAACCCTAAACCCTAACCCTAAACACTAAACCCTAAACCCTAAACCCTAAAACCCTAAACCCAAAAACCCAAACCCTAAACCCTAAACACTAAACCCTAAACCAAAACCCTAAACCCTAAACCCAAAATCATAAATTCTAAACCCTAAACCCTAAACCTTAAACCCTAAACCTAAAACCCTAGACCCTAAACCCTAAACTTGGAATCCTAAACCCTACACTCTAAACCCTAACACAAAACCCTCAACCCTAAATCCTAAAACCTAAAACCTAAACCCTAACCCTAAAACCTAAACATAAATCCTACACTGTAAACCCTAAACCCTAAACCCTAATGCCTAAACTCTAAACCCTAAGCACTAAAACCTAAACCCTAATCACTAAACCCAAAACCTAAACCCTAAATCTTAAACTTAAACCCTAAACCCTAATTTGTAGACCCTAAATTCTTAACCTAAAATCCTAAACCCTAAATCTTAAACCCTAAACCCTAAACTATAAATCCTAAACCCTAAATCTAACATTAAACACTAAACCCTTAAGCCTAAACCCTAAATTCCAAATTCTAAACCCTAAACTCCAAATCCTAAACTCTGAACTTCAAATAGTAAACCATTAACCCAAAGCCCTTACCCCTAAACCATACCCTAAACCCCTAAACCTAAAACCCTAAATCCTAAAACCCAAACCCTAAACCCTAAACCCTAACCCTAAACACTAAACCCTAAACCTAAACCCTAAACCCTAAACCCAAAATCATAAACTCTAAACCCAAAACCCTAAACCCTAAACCCTAAACCCTAAACCCTAAACCCTAAACCCTAAACCCTAAACCCTAAACCCTAAACCCTAAACCCTAATCACTAAACCCAAAACCTAAACCCTAAACCCTAAATCTAAACCATTAATCATAAACCCTAAACCTAAAACCCTAAACTCTAAACCCTAATCCCTAGACACTAAACCCTAAATCCTAAACTCTAAACCCTAAATGCTAACTATAAACCAAAAACCCTAAACCCTAAACCTTAAACCCTAAATTCTAACCTAAAAACCTAAATCCTAAACCCTATGTCCTAAACCCTAAACCCTGAACCTTAAACCCTAAACCCTAAACCCTAAACCTTAAACCCTAAACCCTAAACCCTAAACCTAAACCATTAATCATAAACCCTAAACCCTAACCCTAAACACTAAACCCTAAACCCTAAACCCTAAACCCTAACCCTAAACACTAAACCCTAAACCCTAAACCCTAAAACCCTAAACCCTAAAACCCAAACCCTAAACCCTAAACCCTAACCCTAAACACTAAACCCTAAACCAAAACCCTAAACCCTAAACCCAAAATCATAAATTCTAAACCCTAAACCCTAAACCTAAAACCCTAGACCCTAAACCCTAAACTTGGAATCCTAAACCCTACACTCTAAACCCTAACACAAAACCCTCAACCCTAAATCCTAAAACCTAAAACCTAAACCCTAACCCTAAAACCTAAACATAAATCCTACACTGTAAACCCTAAACCCTAAACCCTAATGCCTAAACTCTAAACCCTAAACACTAAAACCTAAACCCTAATCACTAAACCCAAAACCTAAACCCTAAATCTTAAACTTAAACCCTAAACCCTAATTTGTAGACCCTAAATTCTTAACCCAAAACCCTAAACCCTAAACCTTAAACCCTAAACCCTAAACCTTAAGCCTAAACCCTAAATTCCAAATTCTAAACCCTAAACTCCAAATCCTACACTCTGAACTTCAAATAGTAAACCATTAACCCAAAGCCCTTACCCCTAAACCATACCCTAAACCCAAAACCTAAAACCCTAAATCCTAAAACCCAAACCCTAACCCCTAAACCCTAACCCTAAACACTAAACCCTAAACCTAAACCCTAAACCCTAAACCTAAAATTATAAACTCTAAACCTAAAACCCTAAACCCTAAACCCTAAACCATAAATCCTAAAACCAAAACCCTAGACCTACACTCTAAACCCTAACACAAAACCCTGAACCCTAAATCCTAAAACCTAAAGCCTAAACCCTAACCCTAAAACCTAAACATAAATTCTACACTCTAAACCCTAAACCCTAAACCCTAATGCCTAAACACTAAACCCTAATCACTAAACCCAAAAGCTAAACCCTAAATCTTAAACTTAAACCCTAAACACTAATTTGTAGACCCTAAATTCTTAACCCTAAACCCTAAACCCTTAACCCTAAACTCTAAACCCTAATCCCTAAACACTAAACCCTAAATCCTAAACTCTAAACCCTAAACCCTAACTATAAATCAAGAACCCTAAACCCTAAACCTTAAACCTTAAATTCTAACCTTAAACCCTAAAACCCAAACCCTAATCCCTAAACCTTAACCCTAAAAACTAAACTCTAAACCTAAACCATAAACCCTAAACCCAAAATCATAAACTCTAAACCCAAAACCCTAGACACAAAACCCTAAACATAAATGCTAAACTTGGAACACTAAACCATAAACATAAACCATTAACCATAAACCCTAAACGTAAACTTTACTTTAAACCCTAAATCCTAAACTCTAAACCCTAAACACTAACTGTAAGCTTTTAACCCTAAATCGTAAATTATAAACCCTAAACCCTTAATCCTAAATTCAAAACACTAAACCCTAAACCCTAAATCCCAAACTCTTAACCCAAAAACCCAAAACCCTAAAAAATAAACCCAAAACCCTTAACCCAAATTCCCAAACCCTAAACTCAAAACCCTAAACCCACAAATCCTACCGCATAGACCATAAACCCTAATCTCTAAACCCTAAACAGTAAATCCTAAACCCCTTAACCATAAACCCTAAACACGAAATTATAAACGCTAAACCATAAACCCTAAACCCTAAATCCTAAACTCTAAACCTTAAACCCTAAACCCTAAACCCTAAACCCTAATCATAAAACCTAAACCCAAAACCCTAAACCCTAAATGCTAAACCTAAACCCTAAACCTTAAACCCAAAATCATAAACTCTAAACCCAAAACCCTAAACCCTAAACCCTAAACCTTAAACCCTAAACCTAAAATCCTAAACCCTAAACCCTAAACCCTAACCCTAAACCCTAAACTTGGAATCCTAAACCCTACACTCTAAACCCTAACACAAAACCCAAAACCCTAAATCCTAAAACCTAAACCCTAAACCCTAACCCTAAAACCTAAACCTAAATCCTACACTCTAAACCCTAAACCCTAAACCCTAATGCCTAAACTCTAAATCCTAAACCCTAAAACCTAAACCCTAATCACTAAACCCAAAACCTAAACCCTAAATCTTAAAATTAAACCCTAAACCCTAATTTGTAGACCCTAAATTCCTAACCCTAAACCCTAAACCCTAAACCCTAAACCCTAAATCTAAACCATTAATCATAAACCCTAAACCTAAAACCCTAAACCCTCAAAACCCAACCCTAAACCCTAAACCCTAACCCTAAACACTAAACCCTAAACCCTAAACCCTAAAACCCTAAACCCTAAAACCCAAACCCTAAACCCTAAACCCTAACCCTAAACACTAAACCCTAAACCAAAACCCTAAACCCTAAACCCAAAATCATAAATTCTAAATCCTAAACCCTAAACCTTAAACCCTAAACCTAAAACCCTAGACCCTAAACCCTAAACTTGGAATCCTAAACCCTACACTCTAAACCCTAACACAAAACCCTCAACCCTAAATCCTAAAACCTAAAACCTAAACCCTAACCCTAAAACCTAAACATAAATGCTACACTGTAAACCCTAAACCCTAAACCCTAATGCCTAAACTCTAAACCCTAAACCCTAAAACCTAAACCCTAATCACTAAACCCAAAACCTAAACCCTAAATCTTAAACTTAAACCCTAAACCCTAATTTGTAGACCCTAAATTCTTAACCTAAAATCCTAAACCCTAAACCTTAAACCCTAAACCCTAAACTCTAAACCCTAATCCCTAGACACTAAACCCTAAATCCTAAACTCTAAACCCTAAATGCTAACTATAAACCAAAAACCCTAAACCCTAAACCTTAAACCCTAAATTCTAACCTAAAAACCTAAATCCTAAACCCTATGTCCTAAACCCTAAACCCTGAACCTTAAACCCTAAACCCTAAACCCTAAACCTTAAACCCTAAACCCTAAACCTAAACCATTAATCATAAACCCTAAACCCTAACCCTAACCCTAAACCCTAAACCCTAAACCCTAAACCCTAAACCCTAAACCCTAAACACTAAACCCTAAACCCTAAACCCTAAAACCCTAAACCCAAAAACCCAAACCCTAAACCCTAAACACTAAACCCTAAACCAAAACCCTAAACCCTAAACCCAAAATCATAAATTCTAAACCCTAAACCCTAAATCGTAAATTCTTAACCCAAAACCCTAAACCCTAAACCTTAAACCCTTAACCCTAAACTCTAAACCCTAATCCCTAAACACTAAACCCTAAATCCTAAACTCTAAACCCTAAACCCTAACTATAAATAAAAAACCCTAAACCAAAAACCTAAACCCTAAATCTTAAACTTAAACCCTAAACCCTAATTTGTATACCCTAAATTCTTAACCTAAAATACTAAACCCTAAACCTTAAACCCTAAACCCTAAAACCCTAAACCCTAAAACCCAAACCCTAAACCCTAAACCCTAACCCTAAACACTAAACCCTAAACCAAAACCCTAAACCCTAAACCCAAAATCATAAATTCTAAATCCTAAACCCTAAACCTTAAACCCTAAACCTAAAACCCTAGACCCTAAACCCTAACCCTAAACCCTAAACTTGGAATCCTAAACCCTACACTCTAAACCCTAACACAAAACCCTCAACCCTAAATCCTAAAACCTAAAACCTAAACCCTAACCCTAAAACCTAAACATAAATGCTACACTGTAAACCCTAAACCCTAAACCCTAATGCCTAAACTCTAAACCCTAATCACTAAACCCAAAACCTAAACCCTAAATCTTAAACCTAAACCCTAAATCTTAAACTTAAACCCTAAACCCTAATTTGTAGACCCTAAATTCTTAACCTAAAATCCTAAACCCTAAACCTTAAACCCTAAACCCTAAACTCTAAACCCTAATCCCTAGACACTAAACCCTAAATCCTAAACTCTAAACCCTAAATGCTAACTATAAACCAAAAACCCTAAACCCTAAACCTTAAACCCTAAATTCTAACCTAAAAACCTAAATCCTAAACCCTATGTCCTAAACCCTAAACCCTGAACCTTAAACCCTAAACCCTAAACCCTAAACCTTAAACCCTAAACCCTAAACCCTAAACCTAAACCATTAATCATAAACCCTAAACCCTAACCCTAAACACTAAACCCTAAACCCTAAACCCTAAACCCTAAACCCTAACCCTAAACACTAAACCCTAAACCCTAAACCCTAAAACCCTAAACCCAAAATCATAAATTCTAAACCCTAAACCCTAAACCTTAAACCCTAAACCTAAAACCCTAGACCCTAAACCCTAAACTTGGAATCCTAAACCCTACACTCTAAACCCTAACACAAAACCCTCAACCCTAAATCCTAAAACCTAAAACCTAAACCCTAACCCTAAAACCTAAACATAAATCCTACACTGTAAACCCTAAACCCTAAACCCTAATGCCTAAACTCTAAACCCTAAGCACTAAAACCTAAACCCTAATCACTAAACCCAAAACCTAAACCCTAAATCTTAAACTTAAACCCTAAACCCTAATTTGTAGACCCTAAATTCTTAACCTAAAATCCTAAACCCTAAATCTTAAACCCTAAACCCTAAACTATAAATCCTAAACCCTAAATCTAACATTAAACACTAAACCCTTAAGCCTAAACCCTAAATTCCAAATTCTAAACCCTAAACTCCAAATCCTAAACTCTGAACTTGAAATAGTAAACCATTAACCCAAAGCCCTTACCCTAAACCATACCCTAAACCCCTAAACCTAAAACCCTAAATCCTAAAACCCAAACCCTAACCCCTAAACCCTAACCCTAATGCCTAAACTCTAAATCCTAAACCCTAAAACCTAAACCCTAATCACTAAACCCAAAACCTAAACCCTAAATCTTAAAATTAAACCCTAAACCCTAAACCCTAAACCCTAAACCCTAAACCCTAAACCCTAAACCCTAAAACCTAAACCCTAAACACTAAACCCAAAACCTAAACCCTAAATCTTAAAATTAAACCCTAAACCCATATACCTATACCCTAAAATCCTAACCCTAAACCCTAAACCCTAAACCCTAAACCCTAAACCCTAAACCCTAAACCCTAAACACAAACCTTAAACCCTAAACCCTAAAGCTAAACCCTAAACCCTAAATTCCTACCCTAAACCCTAAACCCTAAACCCTAAACCCTAAACCCTAAACCCTATACCCTAAACCCTAAACCCTAAACCCTAAACCCTAAACCCTAAACCCTAAACCCTAAACCTAAACCCTAAACCCTAAACCCTAAACCCTAAACCCTAAACCCTAAACCCTAAACCCTAAACCCTAAACCCTAAACCCTAAACCCTAAACCCTAAACCCTAAACACTAAACCCTAAACACTAAACACTAAACCCTAAACCCTAAACCCTAAACCCTAAACCCTAAACCCTAAATCTAAACATAAATCCTACACTGTAAACCCTAAACCCTAAACCCTAATGCCTAAACTCTAAACCCTAAACACTAAAACCTAAACCCTAATCACTAAACCCAAAACCTAAACCCTAAATCTTAAACTTAAACCCTAAACCCTAATTTGTAGACCCTAAATTCTTAACCTAAAATCCTAAACCCTAAATCTTAAACCCTAAACCCTAAACTATAAATCCTAAACCCTAAATCTAACATTAAACACTAAACCCTTAAGCCTAAACCCTAAATTCAAAATTCTAAACCCTAAACTCTGAACTTCAAATAGTAAACCATTAACCCAAAGCCCTTACCCCTAAACCATACCCTAAACCCCTAAACCTAAAACCCTAAATCCTAAAACCCAAACCCTAACCCCTAAACCCTAACCCTAAACACTAAACCCTAAACCTAAACCCTAAACCCTAAACCCAAAATCATAAACTCTAAACCCAAAACCCTAACCCCTAAACCCTAAACACTAGACCCTAAACCCTAACCCCAAACCCTACACTCAAAACCCTAACACAAAACCCTAAACCCTAAATCCTAAAACCTAAACTCTAAATCTTAACCCTAAAACCTAAACATAAATCCTACACTCAAAGCCTTAAACCCTAAACCCTAATGCCTAAACTCTAAACCCTAATCACTAAACCCAAAACCTAAACCCTAAATCTTAAACTTAAACCCTAAACCCTAATTTGTAGGCCCTAAATTCCTAACCCTAAACCCTAAACCCTAAACCTTAAACCCTAAACCCTAAACTCTAAACCCTAATCCCTAAACACTAAACCCTAAATACTAAACTCTAAACCCTAAACACTAACTATAAACCAAAAACCCTAAACCCTAAACCTTAAACCTTAAATTCTAACCTTAAACCCTAAAACCCAAACCCTAATCCCTAAACCTTAACCCTAAAAACTAAACTCTAAACCTAAACCATAAACCCTAAACCCAAAATCATAAACTCTAAACCCAAAACCCTAGACACAAAACCCTAAACATAAATCATAAACTAACACTAAACCATAAACATAAACCATTAACCCTAAACCCTAAACCTAAACTTTACTTTAAACCCCAAATCCTAAATCCTAAACTCTAAACCCTAAACACTAATCCTAAACTTTTAACCCTAAATCGTAAATTATAAACCCTAAACCCTTAATTCTAAATTCAAAACACTAAACCCTAAACCCTAAATCCCAAACTCTTAACCCAAAAACCCAAAACCCTAAAAAATAAACCCAAAACCCTTAACCCAAATTCCCAAACCCTAAACTCAAAACCCTAAACCCACAAATCCTAACCATAAACCCTAATCTCTAAACCCTAAACAGTAAATCCTAAACCCCTTAACCATAAACCCTAAACACAAAATTATAAACGCTAAACCATAAACCCTAAACCCTAAATCCTAAACTCTAAACCTTAAACCCTAAACCCTAAACCCTAAACCCTAATCATAAAACCTAAACCCAAAACCCTAAACCCTAAACCTTAAACCCAAAATCATAAACTCTAAACCCAAAACTCTAAACTCTAAACCCTAAACCCTAAACCTTAAACCCTAAACCCTAAACCCTAAACCTTAAATCCTAAACCCTAAACCTTAAACCCTAAACCTAAAACCCTAAACCCTAAACCCTACACACTAAACCCAAACACAAAACCCTCAACCCTAAATCCTAAAACCTAAAACCTAAACCCTAACCCTAAAACCTAAACATAAATGCTACACTGTAAACCCTAAACCCTAAACCCTAATGCCTAAACTCTAAACCCTAAACCCTAAAACCTAAACCCTAATCACTAAACCCAAAACCTAAACCCTAAATCTTAAACTTAAACCCTAAACCCTAATTTGTAGACCCTAAATTCTTAACCTAAAATCCTAAACCCTAAACCTTAAACCCTAAACCCTAAACTCTAAACCCTAATCCCTAGACACTAAACCCTAAATCCTAAACTCTAAACCCTAAATGCTAACTATAAACCAAAAACCCTAAACCCTAAACCTTAAACCCTAAATTCTAACCTAAAAACCTAAATCCTAAACCCTATGTCCTAAACCCTAAACCCTGAACCTTAAACCCTAAACCCTAAACCCTAAACCTTAAACCCTAAACCCTAAACCCTAAACCTAAACCATTAATCATAAACCCTAAACCCTAACCCTAAACACTAAACCCTAAACCCTAAACCCTAAACCCTAACCCTAAACACTAAACCCTAAACCCTAAACCCTAAAACCCTAAACCCAAAAACCCAAACCCTAAACCCTAAACCCTAACCCTAAACACTAAACCCTAAACCAAAACCCTAAACCCTAAACCCAAAATCATAAATTCTAAACCCTAAACCCTAAACCTTAAACCCTAAACCTAAAACCCTAGACCCTAAAACCTAAACTTGGAATCCTAAACCCTACACTCTAAACACTAACACAAAACCCTCAACCCTAAATCCTAAAACCTAAAACCTAAACCCTAACCCTAAAACCTAAACATAAATCCTACACTGTAAACCCTAAACCCTAAACCCTAATGCCTAAACTCTAAACCCTAAACACTAAAACCTAAACCCTAATCACTAAACCCAAAACCTAAACCCTAAATCTTAAACTTAAACCCTAAACCCTAATTTGTAGACCCTAAATTCTTAACCTAAAATCCTAAACCCTAAATCTTAAACCCTAAACCCTAAACTATAAATCCTAAACCCTAAATCTAACATTAAACACTAAACCCTTAAGCCTAAACCCTAAATTCCAAATTCTAAACCCTAAACTCCAAATCCTAAACTCTGAACTTCAAATAGTAAACCATTAACCCAAAGCCCTTACCCCTAAACCATACCCTAAACCCCTAAACCTAAAACCCTAAATCCTAAAACCCAAACCCTAACCCTAAACCCTAACCCTAAACACTAAACCCTAAACCTAAACCCTAAACCCTAAACCCAAAATCATAAACTCTTAACCCAAAACCCTAAACCTTAAATCATAAAACCAAAACCCTAGACCCTAAACCCTAAACTTGGAACCCTAAACCCTAAACCCTAAACCCTAAAACCTAAACCCTAATCACTAAACCCAAAACCTAAACCCTAAATCTTAAACTTAAACCCTAAACCCTAATTTGTAGACCCTAAATTCTTAACCTAAAATCCTAAACCCTAAACCTTAAACCCTAAACCCTAAACTCTAAACCCTAATCCCTAGACACTAAACCCTAAATCCTAAACTCTAAACCCTAAATGCTAACTATAAACCAAAAACCCTAAACCCTAAACCTTAAACCCTAAATTCTAACCTAAAAACCTAAATCCTAAACCCTATGTCCTAAACCCTAAACCCTGAACCTTAAACCCTAAACCCTAAACCCTAAACCTTAAACCCTAAACCCTAAACCCTAAACCCTAAACCTAAACCATTAATCATAAACCCTAAACCCTAACCCTAAACACTAAACCCTAAACCCTAAACCCTAAACCCTAACCCTAAACACTAAACCCTAAACCCTAAAACCCTAAACCTAAAAACCCAAACCCTAAACCCTAAACCCTAACCCTAAACACTAAACCCTAAACCAAAACCCTAAACCCTAAACCCAAAATCATAAATTCTAAACCCTAAACCCTAAACCTTAAACCCTAAACCTAAAACCCTAGACCCTAAACCCTAAACTTGGAATCCTAAACCCTACACTCTAAACCCTAACACAAAACCCTCAACCCTAAATCCTAAAACCTAAAACCTAAACCCTAACCCTAAAACCTAAACATAAATCCTACACTGTAAACCCTAAACCCTAAACCCTAATGCCTAAACTCTAAACCCTAAACACTAAAACCTAAACCCTAATCACTAAACCCAAAACCTAAACCCTAAATCTTAAACTTAAACCCTAAACCCTAATTTGTAGACCCTAAATTCTTAACCTAAAATCCTAAACCCTAAATCTTAAACCCTAAACCCTAAACTATAAATCCTAAACCCTAAATCTAACATTAAACACTAAACCCTTAAGCCTAAACCCTAAATTCCAAATTCTAAACCCTAAACTCCAAATCCTAAACTCTGAACTTCAAATAGTAAACCATTAACCCAAAGCCCTTACCCCTAAACCATACCCTAAACCCCTAAACCTAAAACCCTAAATCCTAAAACCCAAACCCTAACCCCTAAACCCTAACCCTAAACACTAAACCCTAAACCTAAACCCTAAACCCTAAACCTAAAATTATAAACTCTAAACCTAAAACCCTAAACCCTAAACCCTAAACCATAAATCCTAAAACCAAAACCCTAGACCTACACTCTAAACCCTAACACAAAACCCTGAACCCTAAATCCTAAAACCTAAAGCCTAAACCCTAACCCTAAAACCTAAACATAAATCCTACACTCTAAACCCTAAACCCTAAACCCTAATGCCTAAACACTAAACCCTAATCACTAAACCCAAAACCTAAACCCTAAATCTTAAACTTAAACCCTAAACACTAATTTGTAGACCCTAAATTCTTAACCCAAAACCCTAAACCCTAAACCTTTAGCCCTAATCCCTAAACACTAAACCCTAAATCCTAAACTCTAAACCCTAAACCCTAACTATAAATCAAGAACCCTAAACCCTAAACCTTAAACCTTAAATTCTAACCTTAAACCCTAAAACCCAAACCCTAATCCCTAAACCTTAACCCTAAAAACTAAACTCTAAACCTAAACCATAAACCCTAAACCCAAAATCATAAACTCTAAACCCAAAACCCTAGACACAGAACCCTAAACATAAATGCTAAACTTGGAACACTAAACCATAAACATAAACCATTAACCATAAACCCTAAACGTAAACTTTACTTTAAACCCTAAATCCTAAACTCTAAACCCTAAACACTAACTGTAAGCTTTTAACCCTAAATCGTAAATTATAAACCCTAAACCCTTAATCCTAAATTCAAAACACTAAACCCTAAACCCTAAATCCCAAACTCTTAACCCAAAAACCCAAAACCCTAAAAAATAAACCCAAAACCCTTAACCCAAATTCCCAAACCCTAAACTCAAAACCCTAAACCCACAAATCCTACCGCATAGACCATAAACCCTAATCTCTAAACCCTAAACAGTAAATCCTAAACCCCTTAACCATAAACCCTAAACACAAAATTATAAACGCTAAACCATAAACCCTAAACCCTAAATCCTAAACTCTAAACCTTAAACCCTAAACCCTAAACCCTAAACCCTAATCATAAAACCTAAACCCAAAACCCTAAACCCTAAATGCTAAACCTAAACCCTAAACCTTAAACCCAAAATCATAAACTCTAAACCCAAAACCCTAAACCCTAAACCCTAAACCCTAACCCTAAACCCTAAACTTGGAATCCTAAACCCTACACTCTAAACCCTAACACAAAGCCCAAAACCCTAAATCCTAAAACCTAAACCCTAAACCCTAAACTCTAAACCCTAATCCCTAGACACTAAACCCTAAATCCTAAACTCTAAACCCTAAATTCTAAATCCTAAATTCTAAACCCTAAACACTAACTGTAAGCTTTTAACCCTAAATCGTAAATTATAAACCCTAAACCCTTAATCCTAAATTCAAAACACTAAACCCTAAACCCTAAATCCCAAACTCTTAACCCAAAAACCCAAAACCCTAAAAAATAAACCCAAAACCCTTAACCCAAATTCCCAAACCCTAAACTCAAAACCCTAAACCCACAAATCCTACCGCATAGACCATAAACCCTAATCTCTAAACCCTAAACTTAAATCCTAAACCCTAACCATAAAACCTAAACAAAAAAGCCTAAACCTAAAACCCTAAACCCTAAACCCTAAATCCTAAACTCTAAACCTTAAACCCTAAACCCTAAACCCTAATCATAAAACCTAAACCCAAAACCCTAAACCCTAAATGCTAAACCTAAACCCTAAACCTTAAACCCAAAATCATAAACTCTAAACCCAAAACCCTAAACCCTAAACCCTGAACCTTAAACCCTAAACCCTAAACCCTAAACTTGGAATTCTAAACCCTACACTCTAAACCCTAACACAAAACCCAAAACCCTAAATCCTAAAACCTAAACCCTAAACCCTAACCCTAAAACCTAAACCTAAATCCTACACTCTAAACCCTAAACCCTAAACCCTAATGCCTAAACTCTAAATCCTAAACCCTAAAACCTAAACCCTAATCACTAAACCCAAAACCTAAACCCTAAATCTTAAAATTAAACCCTAAACCCTAATTTGTAGACCCTAAATTCCTAACCCTAAACCCTAAACCCTAAACCTTAAACCCTAAACCCTAAACCCTAAATCTAAACCATTAATCATAAACCCTAAACCTAAAACCCTAAACCCTCAAAACCCAACCCTAAACCCTAAACCCTAACCCTAAACACTAAACCCTAAACCCTAAACCCTAAAACCCTAAACCCTAAAACCCAAACCCTAAACCCTAAACCCTAAACCCTAAACCCAAAATCATAAATTCTAAATCCTAAACCCTAAACCTTAAACCCTAAACCTAAAACCCTAGACCCTAAACCCTAACCCTAAACCCAAAACTTGGAATCCTAAACCCTACACTCTAAACCCTAACACAAAACCCTCAACCCTAAATCCTAAAACCTAAAACCTAAACCCTAACCCTAAAACCTAAACATAAATGCTACACTGTAAACCCTAAACCCTAAACCCTAATGCCTAAACTCTAAACCCTAAACCCTAAAATCTAAACCCTAATCACTAAACCCAAAACCTAAACCCTAAATCTTAAACTTAAACCCTAAACCCTAATTTGTAGACCCTAAATTCTTAACCTAAAATCCTAAACCCTAAACCTTAAACCCTAAACCCTAAACTCTAAACCCTAATCCCTAGACACTAAACCCTAAATCCTAAACTCTAAACCCTAAATGCTAACTATAAACCAAAAACCCTAAACCCTAAACCTTAAACCCTAAATTCTAACCTAAAAACCTAAATCCTAAACCCTATGTCCTAAACCCTAAACCCTGAACCTTAAACCCTAAACCTTAAACCCTAAACCTTAAACCCAAAACCTTAAACCCTAAACCCTAAACCCTTAAACCCTAAACCCTAAACCCTAAACCCTAAACCCTAAATCCTAAACTCTAAACCCTAAATGCTAACTATAAACCAAAAACCCTAAACCCTAAACCTTAAATCCTAAATTCTAACCTAAAAACCTAAATCCTAAACCCTATGTCCCAAACCCTAAACCCTGAACCTTAAACCCTAAACCCTAAACCCTAAACCTTAAACCCTAAACCCTAAACCCTAAACCTAAACCATTAATCATAAACCCTAAACCCTAACCCTAAACACTAAACCCTAAACCCTAAACCCTAAACCCTAACCCTAAACACTAAACCCTAAACCCTAAACCCTAAAACCCTAAACCCAAAAACCCAAACCCTAAACCCTAAACACTAACCCTAAACACTAAACCCTAAACCCTTAACCCTAATGCCTAAACTCTAAACCCTAAACACTAAAACCTAAACCCTAATCACTAAACCCAAAACCTAAACCCTAAATCTTAAACCCTAAACCCTAAACTATAAATCCTAAACCCTAAATCTAACATTAAACACTAAACCCTTAAGCCTAAACCCTAAATTCCAAATTCTAAACCCTAAACTCCAAATCCTAAACTCTGAACTTCAAATAGTAAACCATTAACCCAAAGCCCTTACCCCTAAACCATACCCTAAACCCCTAAACCTAAAACCCTAAATCCTAAAACCCAAACCCTAACCCCTAAACCCTAACCCTAAACACTAAACCCTAAACCTAAACCCTAAACCCTAAACCCAAAATCATAAACTCTAAACCCTAAACCCTAAACTTGGAACCCTAAACCCTAAACCCTAAACCCTAAAACCTAAACCCTAATCACTAAACCCAAAACCTAAACCCTAAATCTTAAACTTAAACCCTAAACCCTAATTTGTAGACCCTAAATTCTTAACCTAAAATCCTAAACCCTAAACCTTAAACCCTAAACCCTAAACTCTAAACCCTAATCCCTAGACACTAAACCCTAAATCCTAAAGTCTAAACCCTAAATGCTAACTATAAACCAAAAACCTTTAACCCTAAACCTTAAACCCTAAATTGTAACCTAAAAACCTAAATCCTAAACCCTATGTCCTAAACCCTAAACCCTGAACCTTAAACCCTAAACCCGAAACCCTAAACCTTAAACCCTAAACCCTAAACCCTAAACCTAAACCATTAATCATAAACCCTAAACCCTAACCCTAAACACTAAACCCTAAACCCTAAACCCTAAACCCTAACCCTAAACACTAAACCCTAAACCCTAAACCCTAAAACCCTAAATCTAAAAACCCAAACCCTAAACCCTAAACCCTAACCCTAAACACTAAACCCTAAACCAAAACCCCAAACCCTAAACCCAAAATCATAAATTCTAAACCCTAAACCCTAAACCTTAAACCCTAAACCTAAAACCCTAGACCCTAAAACCTAAACTTGGAATCCTAAACCCTACACTCTAAACCCTAACACAAAACCCTCAACCCTAAATCCTAAAACCTAAAACCTAAACCCTAACCCTAAAACCTAAACATAAATCCTACACTGTAAACCCTAAACCCTAAACCCTAATGCCTAAACTCTAAACCCTAAACACTAAAACCTAAACCCTAATCACTAAACCCAAAACCTAAACCCTAAATCTTAAACTTAAACCCTAAACCCTAATTTGTAGACCCTAAATTCTTAACCTAAAATCCTAAACCCTAAATCTTAAACCCTAAACCCTAAACTATAAATCCTAAACCCTAAATCTAACATTAAACACTAAACCCTTAAGCCTAAACCCTAAATTCCAAATTCTAAACCCTAAACTCCAAATCCTAAACTCTGAACTTCAAATAGTAAACCATTAACCCAAAGCCCTTATCCCTAAACCATACCCTAAACCCCTAAACCTAAAACTCTAAATCCTAAAACCCAAACCCTAACCCCTAAACCCTAACCCTAAACACTAAACCCTAAACCCAAACCCTAAAACCTAAACCCTAACCCTAAAACCTAAACATAAATCCTACACTGTAAACCCTAAACCCTAAACCCTAATGCCTAAACTCTAAACCCTAAACACTAAAACCTAAACCCTAATCACTAAACCCAAAACCTAAACCCTAAATCTTAAACTTAAACCCTAAACCCTAATTTGTAGACCCTAAATTCTTAACCTAAAATCCTAAACCCTAAATCTTAAACCCTAAACCCTAAACTATAAATCCTAAACCCTAAATCTAACATTAAACACTAAACCCTTAAGCCTAAACCCTAAATTCCAAATTCTAAACCCTAAACTCCAAATCCTAAACTCTGAACTTGAAATAGTAAACCATTAACCCAAAGCCCTTACCCTAAACCATACCCTAAACCCCTAAACTCTAAATCCTAAACCCTAAAACCTAAACCCTAATCACTAAACCCAAAACCTAAACCCTAAACACTAAACCCTAAACCAAAACCCTAAACCCTAAACCCAAAATCATAAATTCTAAACCCTAAACCCTAAACCCGAAACCCTAAAACCTAAACCCTAATCACTAAACCCAAAACCTAAATCCTAAATCATAAACTTAAACCCTAAACCCTAATTTGTAGACCCTAAATTCTTAACCTAAAAACCTAAACCCTAAACCTTAAACCCTAAACCCTTAACTCTAAACCCTAATCCCTAGACACTAAACCCTAAATCCTAAACTCTAAACCCTAAATGCTAACTATAAACCAAAAACCCTAAATCCTAAACCTTAAACCCTAAATTCTAACATAAAAACCTAAATCCTAAACCCTATGTCCTAAACCTAAACCCTGAACCTTAAACCCTAAACCCTAAACCCTAAACCTTAAACCCTAAACCCTAAACCCTAAACCTAAACCATTAATCATAAACCCTAAACCCTAACCCTAAACCCTAAACCCTAAACCCTAAACCCTAAACCCTAACCCTAAACACTAAACCCTAAACCCTAAACCCTAAAACCCTAAACCCAAAAACCCAAACCCTAAACCCTAAACACTAAACCCTAAACCAAAACCCTAAACCCTAAAACCAAAATCATAAATTCTAAACCCTAAACCCTAAACCTAAAACCCTAGACCCTAAACCCTAAACTTGGAATCCTAAACCCTACACTCTAAACCCTAACACAAAACCCTCAACCCTAAATCCTAAAACCTAAAACCTAAACCCTAACCCTAAAACCTAAACATAAATCCTACATCAGAACTCCTAAACCCTTAACCCTAATGCCTAAACTCTAAACCCTAAACACTAAAACCTAAACCCTAATCACTAAACCCAAAACCTAAACCCTAAATCTTAAACTTAAACCCTAAACCCTAATTTGTAGACCCTAAATTCTTAACCTAAAATCCTAAACCCTAAATCTTAAACCCTAAACCCTAAACTATAAATCCTAAACCCTAAATCTAACATTAAACACTAAACCCTTAAGCCTAAACCCTAAATTCCAAATTCTAAACCCTAAACTCCAAATCCTAAACTCTGAACTTCAAATAGTAAACCATTAACCCAAAGCCCTTACCCCTAAACCATACCCTAAACCCCTAAACCTAAAACCCTAAATCCTAAAACCCAAACCCTAACCCCTAAACCCTAACCCTAAACACTAAACCCTAAACCCAAACCCTAAACCCTAAACCCAAAATCATAAACTCTAAACCCAAAACCCTAAACCCTAAACCCTAAACCTTAAATCCTAAAACCAAAACCCTAGACCCTAAACCCTAAACTTGGAACCCTAAACTTGGAACCCTAAACCCTACACTCTAAACCCTAACACAAAACCCTGAACCCTAAATCCTAAAACCTAAAGCCTAAACCCTAACCCTAAAACCTAAACATAAATCCTACACTCTAAACCCTAAACCCTAAACCCTAATGCCTAAACACTAAACCCTAATCACTAAACCCAAAACCTAAACCCTAAATCTTAAACTTAAACCCTAAACACTAATTTGTAGACCCTAAATTCTTAACCCAAAACCCTAAACCCTAAACCTTAAACCCTTAACCCTAAACTCTAAACCCTAATCCCTAAACACTAAACCCTAAATCCTAAACTCTAAACCCTAAACCCTAACTATAAATCAAGAACCCTAAACCTTAAACCCTAAACCTAAAACCCTAGACCCTAAAACCTAACCTTGGAACCCTAATCCCTAAACCTTAACCCTAAAAACTAAACTCTAAACCTAAACCATAAACCCTAAACCCAAAATCATAAACTCTAAACCCAAAACCCTAGACACAAAACCCTAAACATAAATGCTAAACTTGGAACACTAAACCATAAACATAAACCATTAACCATAAACCCTAAACGTAAACTTTACTTTAAACCCTAAATCCAAAACTCTAAACCCTAAACACTAACTGTAAGCTTTTAACCCTAAATCATAAATTATAAACCCAAAACCCTTAATCCTAAATTCAAAACACTAAACCCTAAACCCTAAATCCCAAACTCTTAACCCAAAAACCCAAAACCCTAAAAAATAAACCCAAAACCCTTAACCCAAATTCCCAAACCCTAAACTCAAAACCCTAAACCCACAAATCCTACCGCATAGACCATAAACCCTAATCTCTAAACCCTAAACAGTAAATCCTAAACCCCTTAACCATAAACCCTAAACACAAAATTATAAACGCTAAACCATAAACCCTAAACCCTAAATCCTAAACTCTAAACCTTAAACCCTAAACCCTAAACCCTAAACCCTAATCATAAAACCTAAACCCAAAACCCTAAATCCTAAATGCTAAACCTAAACCCTAAACCTTAAACCCAAAATCATAAACTCTAAACCCAAAACCCTAAACCCTAAACCCTAAACCTTAAACCCTAAACCTAAAATCCTAAACCCTAAACCCTAAACCCTAACCCTAAACCCTAAACTTGGAATCCTAAACCCTACACTCTAAACCCTAACACAAAACCCAAAACCCTAAATCCTAAAACCTAAACCCTAAACCCCTAAACCTAAAACCCTAAATCCTAAAACCCAAACCCTAACCCCTAAACCCTAACCCTAATGCCTAAACTCTAAATCCTAAACCCTAAAACCTAAACCCTAATCACTAAACCCAAAACCTAAACCCTAAATCTTAAAATTAAACCCTAAACCCTAATTTGTAGACCCTAAATTCCTAACCCTAAACCCTAAACCCTAAACCTTAAACCCTAAACCCTAAACCCTAAATCTAAACCATTAATCATAAACCCTAAACCTAAAACCCTAAACCCTCAAAACCCAACCCTAAACCCTAAACCCTAACCCTCAACACTAAACCCTAAACCCTAAACCCTAAAACCCTAAACCCTAAAACCCAAACCCTAAACCCTAAACCCTAACCCTAAACACTAAACCCTAAACCAAAACCCTAAACCCTAAACCCAAAATCATAAATTCTAAATCCTAAACCCTAAACCTTAAACCCTAAACCTAAAACCCTAGACCCTAAACCCTAACCCTAAACCCTAAACTTGGAATCCTAAACCCTACACTCTAAACCCTAACACAAAACCCTCAACCCTAAATCCTAAAACCTAAAACCTAAACCCTAACCCTAAAACCTAAACATAAATGCTACACTGTAAACCCTAAACCCTAAACCCTAATGCCTAAACTCTAAACCCTAAACCCTAAAACCTAAACCCTAATCACTAAACCCAAAACCTAAACCCTAAATCTTAAACTTAAACCCTAAACCCTAATTTGTAGACCCTAAATTCTTAACCTAAAATCCTAAACCCAAAACCTTAAACCCTAAACCCTAAACTCTAAACCCTAATCCCTAGACACTAAACCCTAAATCCTAAACTCTAAACCCTAAATGCTAACTATAAACCAAAAACCCTAAACCCTAAACCTTAAACCCTAAATTCTAACCTAAAAACCTAAACCCTAAACCTTAAACCCAAAATTCTAACCTAAAAACCTAAATCCTAAACCTTATTCCTAAACCCTAAACCCTGAACCTTAAGCCCTAAACCCTAAACCCTAAACCTTAAACCCTAAACCCTAAACCCTAAACCTAAACCATTAATCATAAACCCTAAACCCTAACCCTAAACACTAAACCCTAAACCCTAAACCCTAAACCCTAACCCTAAACACTAAACCCTAAACCCTAAACCCTAAAACCCTAAACCCAAAAACCCAAACCCTAAACCCTAAACCCTAACCCTAAACACTAAACCCTAAACCAAAACCCTAAACCCTAAACCCAAAATCATAAATTCTAAACCCTAAACCCTAAACCTTAAACCCTAAACCTAAAACCCTAGACCCTAAACCCTAAACTTGGAATCCTAAACCCTACACTCTAAACCCTAACACAAAACCCTCAACCCTAAATCCTAAAACCTAAAACCTAAACCCTAACCCTAAAACCTAAACATAAATCCTACACTGTAAACCCTAAACCCTAAACCCTAATGCCTAAACTCTAAACCCTAAACACTAAAACCTAAACCCTAATCACTAAACCCAAAACCTAAACCCTAAATCTTAAACTTAAACCCTAAACCCTAATTTGTAGACCCTAAATTCTTAACCTAAAATCCTAAACCCTAAATCTTAAACCCTAAACCCTAAACTCTAAACCCAAATCCCTAAACACTAAACCCTTAAACCTAAACTCTAAACCCTAAACGGTAACTATAAACCAAAAACCCTAAACCCTAGACCTTAAACCCTAAATTCTAACCCAAAAACCTAAATCCTAAACTCTATGTCCTAAACCCTAAACCCTGAACCTTAAACCCTAAACACTAAACCCTAAACCCTAATCCTAAACCCTAAACCCATAACCCTAGACACAAAACCCTAAACATAAATGCTAAACTTGGAACCCTAAACCCTAAACCCTAAACGAAAACCATTAATCATAAACCCTAAACCTAAACTTTACTTTAAACCCTAAATCCTAAACCCTAAACCTTAAACACTAACTGTAAGCCTTTAACCCTAAATCGTAAATTATAAACCCTAAACCCTTAATCCTGAATTCAAAACACTAAACCCTAAACCCTAAATCCCAAACTCTTAACCCAAAAACCCAAAACCCTTAACCCAAATTCCCAAACCTAAAACTCAAAACCCTAAACCCACAAATCCTACCCCATAGACCATAAACCCTATAACCTAAACCCTAAACAGTAAATCCTAAACCCCTTAACCACAAACCCTAAACTCAAAATTATAAATGCTAAACCATAAACCCTAAACCCTAAATCCTAAACTCTAAACCTTAAACCCTAAACCCTAAACCCTAATCATAAACCCTAAACCCAAAACCCTAAACCCAAATCATATACCCCTTAACCTTAAACTCTACACCCTAAACAATAAACTATAAACCCTAAACATTAAACCTTAAACTCTAAACCGTAAACCTAATCCCTAAACTCTAAACCCTAAACCATTAATCCTAAACCCTAAACCTAAACAGTTAACACTAAACCCTAAAGCCTAAACCTTAAATTCAAAACTCTAAACCCTAAATCATTAATCCTAAACCCTAAACCTATAACTAAACACAAAACCTTTAAGCCTAAACCCTAATTTCCAAACTCTAAACCCTAAGCCCTAAACCCTAAACCCCAAATCCTAAATTCTGAACTTCAAACATTATACCATTAACCCTAAGCCCTTACTGCTACACCATACCTTAAACCTCTAAACCCAAAACCCTAAACCCTAAAACCTAAAACCTAAACCCTAAACTCTAACCCTAAACACTAAACCCTAAACCTAAGCCCTAAACCCTAAACCCAAAATAATAAACTCTAAACCCAAAACCCTAAACACTAAATCATATACCCCTTAACCTTAAACTCTAAAACTTAAACAATAAACCATAAAATCTAAAAAAATAAACCCTAACCCCTAAACCTTAAACTCTAAGCCCTAAACCATAACCCTAAACCTAAACCCTAAACTCCAAACCTTACACCCAAAAATCTAAACCCTAAACCATTAATCCTAAACCCTAAACCTAAACACTCAACACTAAACCTTAAAGCCTAAAACCTAAATTCAAAACTCTAAACTGTAAAACATTAATCCGAAACCCTAAACCTAACACTAAACACAAAACCCTTAAGCTTTAACCCAAAATTCCATACTATAAACCCTAAACCCTAAACCCCAAATCCTAAACTCTGAACTTCAAACACTAAACTATTAACCCTAAGCCCTTACCCCTAACCATACCCTAAACCCCTAAACCCAAAACCCAAAACCCTCCACCCTAAAACCTAAACCCTAAACCCTAACCCTAAACCCTAAACCCTAACCCTAAACACTAAACTTGGAACCCTAAACCCAAAATCATAAACTCTAAACCCAAAACCCTAGACCCTAAACCCTAAACACTAAACTTTGAACCCTAAACCTTAAACCCTAAAACCCTAAACCCTAAACCATAAACCCTAAACCCTAAACCCTAAACATAAATCCTAAACATAAATCCTACACCCTAAACCCTAAACTCTAAACCCTAATGCCTAAACTCAAAACCCTAAACCCTAAAACCTAAACCCTAATCACTAAAACCAATCACTTTTCATTTTCTCAAATTTTTTCTCTTTCTAAAAATTCCCCTCTCTTAATTTTGCTCTCAAAGGATGGACAAACAGCAGCTGACCGGAATGGCCACAGAGCCGCTGGTGATGCAACTCAGACCGCCGGACCAAGTCCGCTCGAAGCGGAATTCCAACAGCTACAAAACCCAGGATGGCGCTTCATCAGATTCATCAGCCAACTCCTCGAAATTGCGGAGAATTGGAGCGGTCCACGTCACGATTTTGGAAGAGGAGTTGGACTGGGCTTGAAAAATTATGTCCCTTGAGCAATCTAGTTTGATTCGTGTTAATTCAACTGGAAATCACGAATCTATGTCTAAAGATCTATCTATAGTCCAAAAATCAAACGATTCTGTCTCGCAGATTGAGAGATCCACGAAGGCGAAATCTAGAGGAATCGCCGCCGAATCGCCCGGAGACCGCTTTCAATTTTGACCATCTTCGGGGGAGAGAAATGAAGTTTCAATGACTGGCGAGTCTTCCCCAGGCCAAGGCGCACATCATACTGAAATTTCAGATCATTCTGATGGTGAAAACTCCAGCGACATAAAATCCGGCAAAGTCACCGGAGCTCCGATCAACAATGACCAAAAAATG
The DNA here is from genome assembly GCA_035578085.1 of Solanum pinnatisectum. Lineage (NCBI taxonomy): Eukaryota > Viridiplantae > Streptophyta > Magnoliopsida > Solanales > Solanaceae > Solanum > Solanum pinnatisectum. Next base: position 239,606 of record JAWPEI010000086.1, on the reverse strand, counting down.
CCAGTCCAAATGGCCCCTGGCAATGAGGATGAACTTCCTAAGGTAACAGAACCCCCAACTCAACAAAGAACTAATGTTTGTTTGATTTTCGACTTGCAGGACCAGGTCATAATGGATGATCAGAACAAAGGAGAGGAAAGGGAATCGAGCAGGAGGATTAGTATGGGGAATCAGGCACACAAACATGATAAGGAACATACACTAATTCAAATGGAAGAATCAGTGCAATATGAGCAGGAGGAACTGATCAACACTAAGATCACAAATATGATCACTGAGGCAGAAAATCAAAGGAAAATGCAGGGGGACCAGGGCGAAACTTTACAGCAATCTAAAGCAGCTCAGAACACACCTGAGAAGGCACCAATAGATACATCAAATGAGAGACACTATGGGAAGGTGAAAAGGCGATCTGGAGAGTGAAGGAAAAAACTAACATCAAGGAGAACATAACGGACCAAAACAAGGAGGAAGGTGAGCACCAACCAAACACCATTAGCAAGGAGAAAACAGGTCAGATTGATAACCTTACTCTTAACAAAAATGATCCTAACAATCTTATAGGTAACAACTCTCATAAAAGCCAAAATGAGTATGAGAAAGGTCAATCTGTAATGCAGGCTGATGTTACTACGATAGAAGATCAAAGCAGGAAGACTACGCATAAAGGCATCATTGTAGACTCGAAAATCCCTCCCCCTATCAAAGTTTCTACTAATTTTGATACTTATCGACCTAATCAGCAAAGAACTACCCAAACCAGTCCAAAACAGAACCAGAACAAACTTCCAGGTAGCACTTTCCCTACTAGAAATGTCAACCAACAAATTCCTGATCCTGCCCCCCCCCCCCCATTGTTTCCCAATCCCTAGCTACAAGACTCAGAGCTATCCAAATTAAAAATCATACCCCTTTGGACATTATGATCCCTATTATCACCACCAGACAAGGATATCCCTCCATAACCTCCATGAAGAGGATTTCATGCATAAGATGCCTGGGAGATGTAGGTACACCCTGATTGGCAAGTTCATCAATGCAATGCCAAAAATGGAAGTCATCAGGAAAAGTTTTGTTGCTCAAACACAGCTTACAGGAGGAGTCAAAATTGCTCATTTCAACTCAAGACACATTTATATTGATTTGGATAATGAAGCTGATCACATTTCAGTTTGGACTAAACAAAGAATGTTCATTGCTGGCCACTCAATGAAGCTGGAGGTATGGACTCCTACCTTTAAACCTGCAGAGGAAACCCCTATAGTTCCAGTCTGGGTTACACTGCCGGAACTCCCCTGGCATTGTTACTATATGGATATTCTTACCTTTGTTGTCCCCTATTGGTAAAGCATTATACTTAGATTCTGCCACTATGCAAAAGACTAGGGGAAGTGTGGCAAAAGTGAGGGTCCAAATTGATATCACTAAGGAAAGACCTCAACATGTGTGGATGGGTTTCTCTGAGAAGGACCCTACTTTAGGAAAATGGCAACTAATTGAATTTGAGGATGTTCCATCCTACTGTTTATACTGCAAACACCAAGGGCATGTTCTTGGGGAGTGTCCTGGGAAGGCAAGGGATGAAGAAATCAAAAAAAGGAAGGAAATGGAAGCCAACAAGAAAGGACAGGAGAAATAGCTGGATCAAAATTCAAATAACAACCAACAGAAGGAGGAAGGTAAAGAAAAAGTTCAAGCAAACAGGCAAATAAAAGCAAAGGAACCAGCAGCTAATGACATAACACACAAGGAGGAGCAATGGCAAACTCAAACCAGAAGAAAAAATAAAAACAACCAGCACAACCAAAATCAGGGTAAGAACCAAAATTCTCAGGGGTAGCAAGTACAAGTATAGCAGAACACATCAACTCAGGATCAACAAATAGGATAGAGAACAGGTATAAATGCTAAAACTCCTGTAATTGTTAGTAAAGAGTCTGGTGATTAGACTCTCACACCCCCATCCCCTGTTATTGTTGAGGATGATGCTCATCCTATCCCAGCCCCTGCCCCCCTGTTATTGCTGATGATGAAGCTGTTGGAGGGAGGATGGATAGGAAGGAGAGAACCACTAATCTGCAGGAAGGGGAGCCTAGGGGGAGGGAACTATCTCATGTTTTACATGAGAACCAAATGATTGACCTTAGGTGTGACTCTCAAGCCCCTGCTACCACTGGTGAGGATATGCAACATCATCAAAAGAAAGTTTATCAAAGCACTAAGGAAGGAGGGCAACAAGTTAACAGCAAGGAAGTGGAAGAAAAACAAACCAAAGGATCTATGGCAAAGGATATGGGGAATAAAGCTAGCACTAGTACACAGGCAAAGACTCCTAAAAGTAAGAACAAACCTAGCAAATAAAAGAGAGAAGCTGCAAAGAGGAAACAAGCTGAACAACATCAATAGGATCAGGACCAGAATGATAGTCAACAAGAAGCAGATCAACCAGAAGGTATAAACTCCTGTAAAAAATTCATTATGGTGGAACAAATTATGGATGTGATCCCTCTCAAAGCTCAAGATCTGACGGACACTGAAAACCTCCGGATCATACCAATATTTGTTTGAGGGATGAGTATGAGGTACAGAATTCAGAAGATGAAATAGAGAAAGATAATCCTATAGAACAAGCTCAAGATGTTGATGATGAAACTAGTGATCTGTTGATCAGAGCCTTCAGTCCTAACAATGACACAAAGCTGGACAAAGAGTTGCAACAGATTACCAACAAACAAGGACTCTCTCCTAGAGGGATACACCTAGAAAGATTACCTCTCAAGAAAGCCTCAATAACCATTCCTGTGACAGCAGGAAGACCAAACACTAGGCTGTTCACCTCTAAATCATCCCAATGATTAGTACAATCATATGGAATGTTAGAGGAATTAACACCCAGGGTGTTGTTGAAAGACTCAAAAATCTCAAGCTTATTCATCATTTGTCCATGATAGCTATCCTTGAACCATTCTCAGATACAGTTCAGATTGACAGGTTTAAAAGTATGCTTGCCATGGATCATGCTGCTAGCAACATCAATGGAAAAATTTGGCTATTCTGGAATAATGATATTATCTGTAAGGTGTTGGAAACTGATAAACAACAGATGACTTGTGAAATCAACCACATTGAAGCCCCTGGCAACTACATCAAGACTTTTGTATATGCCAAATGCAAAGACTATCTCAAGAAGCCTCTTTAGGACAGACTTCTTCATTTTGCTGACACTAGAGATGCTATTCCCTGGTGCACTGTGGGAGATTATAATGTTATAAAAGATACGGAGGAAAAGCTAGGGGGTATTCCCTATAACATGAAGAAAAGTTTAGAGTTTATTGGTGTCATTGAAGCTTGTGGACTCTTGGATTTGGGATTTAATGGTCCTAGGTTCACCTGGTCTAACCAAAGGGGGATCAACTTCACAATCTGGAAAAGGCTGGACAGAGCTATGGTTAATGATAGATGGTTGCAAGACATGCCTCACACTAGCATCACCCATCTTCCTTCTGTAGGATCTGATCACTGCCCACTACTCATGGAAATCCAAGCCAGAACTCAAGACCACATTAAATACTTCAGATTCCTTAACTGTTGGGCAGATCAGCCTTCATTTGCAGACACAGTTGCTAAGTGTTGGGACAGACCTGTAGAAGGAAATCCTATGTGGATTTTCCACCAGAAGATGAAGAGACTGGCCTCTACCCTCAGTACATGGTCAAGACTGCAATTTGGGGATATTTATGCTAAAGTTAAAGAGTTTGAGGAAAGAGTCAGGGTGGCAGAAGAGAATCTTATTCATAATAATACAGAAGAGAAGAGAGCAGAACTCCATTGTGCCAATGTAGAATACATTAAATTCATGAAAGTAGAAGACTCTATCCTTAAACAAAAGACTCAGCTGCAGTGGTTCAAGGAAGGGGATGGAAATTCTAAATACTTTCATGCTTTGGTTAGAGGAAGAAGAAGGAGACTGTTTATTCACAAAATTCTCAAGGACAATGATGAGTGGATTCAAGGTGATGAACAAGTTGCACAAGCTGCCTGTGAGTATTACCAAGACATCTTCACTGGAGAGGATAAGTATATTGATGAGACTCCTCTGGAATGCATTCCTAGGATGGTCATGAAGGAAGATAATGACAGAATGAGAGCCTTCCCTACTATGGAGGAACTTAAAGAGGTGGTATTCTCAATGGATCCTAATTCAGCTGCAGGGCCAGATGGAATGAATGGTTGTTTTTTCTAGAAGTGCTGGGGTGTTATCAAGAATGACCTGCTGGCAGTTATTCACTCCTTTTTCAATGGTCAAATGATTCCCAAATATATCTCTCATGCATGTCTTGTTCTTCTTCCTAAAGTGAAGCACCCTAATAAGCTTTCTGAATTTAGGCCTATCAGCCTTAGTAACTTCACTAACAAGATTATTTCTAAGCTTCTATGTCTCTGATTGGCTCCTATCCTACCAAACCTGATATCTCCTAATCAATCAGGGTTTGTAAAGTGGAGGAGCAATACTGAAAACATTATGCTGGCCTAGGAAATCATCCATAAGATAAAGCAGCCTGTCATAGGAAGTAATGTTGTGATTAAACTTGATATGACAAAAGCCTATGACAGGGTGTCTTGGTCCTACACTTGCCTGGTTCTCAGGAGGATGGGATTTGATGAGTTTTTCATTGATATGGTATAGAGAATTATGGCCAATAATTGGTATTCCATTATTATTAATGGAAAGAGACATGGTTTCTTTCATTCCACTAGAGGACTCAAGCAAGGTGATCCTTTATCCCCGGCCCTATTTATTTTAAGTGCTGAGATGTTATCCAGATCACTGAACAGACTGCAACAGAATCCTTTATACCACAATTTCCATATGGAAAGCAGGGGTCCACAAATTAATCATCTTAGCTTCGCAGATGATATTATTATATTCACTTCTGGAAGAAGGCAGTCTCTCAAACTCATTATGGATACTTTTAGTATCTATGAAGAAACTTCAGGTCAACGGATCAACAAAGCTAAGAGTCACTTCTTGCTTCATTCTAATGCCTTCAGAAATACCTGTGACAGAGTTAAAAAATGCACTGGCTTCCACCAGAAAGAGGCTCCTCTCATGTATCTGGGATGCCCCTTCTTTACTGGAAGGCCTAAGATTATCTATTTCTCTGAACTTATCAACAAGATAGTTAACAAAATCACAGGATGGCAATCCAAGATGCTAAGTTATGGAGGCATGGTTACTTTGATCAAGCATGTGTTGCAATCAATCCCTATCCAACTTCTATCTTTAATCTCCCCTCCCTCTACTGTTATTAAGCAGATACAACATATCATGGCTGATTTCTTCTGGGGATAGAGGAAGGACAAGAAAAAATATCATTGGTCGTCATGGAGAAACATAAGCTTTCCATATGAGGAAGGGGGAATTGGGGTTAAACTCATGAAAGATATTTGTCAGGCTTTCCAATTCAAGCAATGGTAGACATTCAGATCCAAGCAAACATTATGGGGTGATTTTCTTCAAGCCAAGTACTATCAGAGATCTAATCCAATTAGTAAAAAGTGGGATACAGGTGAATCTCAAGCATGGAGGTCGATGATGAAGAACAAACTCACTGTGGAAAGTTATATCCAGTGGAAAATTAGAAATGGTTCTAGCTCCTTTTGGTGGGATAACTAGTTAGGTGTAGGCCCCTTGGCTCACTACACACGTAATAGCAATAGGTTTAACAATGACAAGGTAGCTGATTTTATTGAAGAGGGCCAGTGGAACAGGAGAAAAGTGATGCAGTTAGCCCCCCAAAGTCAGGTACAAAACATTCTCTCTACCCAGATTCAACTGCAGCCTAGGCAGATTGATCTGGTTATTTGGACACTTAATAACAATGGTTCTTTCTCTATATCCTCTGCTTGGAATAACATTCGAGAAACCAGGGAGAAAACCAAATTCAACACTCACACTTGGCATAAGAATATCCCTTTTAAATGCTCTTTCTTGCTATGGACGGCAATCAGAAACAAATTGCCTACTAATGCGAGACTGGCAAGCTTTGGGATTGAACCTGAAGGTTGTTATTGTTGTCATTCCCCGGGAGATGATTCCATTGAGCACATTTTCAATTCGGGGGCCTTTGCCAGGAATGTTTGGAGATATTTTGCAGTTGCATTGAGGATCCAAATATATTATTTGCCTCTCAGAAGCATGGTCATGAGGTGGTGGACTACTAATTATAACAGTGAAGCACACAAGCTTGTTCTTCAATCTATTCCCGTATTTATATGTTGAATTTATGGAAGAATAGATGTAATAAAAGTATGGAGGCAAACCATTCAACATTGCAAGGGTCAAATACCTTGTGATCTTGGACACTTTCAAACTGCTGCACACTGTTTTCCCCTAAATTACTTGGCCTTTGGAGTGGAAAAGGCTATGCACCTATATTGAAAATTGCAACCATGATACCAAGGTTACTATTGTGAAGTGGATTAGACCCCTTGACAGGTGGGTTAAACTTAACACTGATGGGAGTGCTCGAGACAACCCAGGCAACATTGGAGCTGGAGGTATTCTCAGGGATCACAATAGGAACATTATCTTTGCCTTTGTAGCTCCTTTGGGACAAGGAACCAACAATCAAGCTGAGGTGGAAGCAACTATATTTGGCCTATCTTGGTGTGATCAACTTAATTACAACAGGGTGATCCTTGAAGTCGACTCACAACTGCTTGTAGAATGGCTGAAGAACAACACCGCAGCTCCGTGGCAGATCAGTTTCCAGGTGCAGAAACTTCAACAGATGACCACTCGATTTAACCAGTTCAAATGTATTCATACTCTCAGGGAGGCAAACTTTGTAGCAGACTCACTTGCTAAACATAGTCACGAACTTAACAGCCCACAGATATACTTCATCAACCAGCAGCTTCCCAGGTTAACTGTAGCTTATCTCTGACAGGATCAGGCAGGTATGGCAAGCTTCAGAAGAAGGAAAATGAAAAGAATAAAGGAACCTCCATGATTTATTCACATCACAAGAAGACACAGAAAGGAGCCAGAACTCCTTCAGGCCTTCTTGGGTGATCTCCAATCATCCCCCCCTCTGTTGGACCTCCCTTAGCTAGGATAGAACTGTTAGTTTTTGAATTGTAAGGGGAGAGTCTCCCTCATTTATGCTTTCCTAGAATCTTTGTATCGAGAGAAGTCCTCTCACGTAGGTGCGTAGATGATAGGTTCTTTTTGTTTGGGGAAGAGTTGGAGAACTTGCTATTAATAGTAGGTTACCAACTCTTACACCACCATGAAGTGGAGGTAAGGTTTATGTCCCCCTCTATGTATGCTTTTTTTCTTCTCTATATATGCTAAGGCCTGGGGGTGTTGCTAAGCCCCTGACCCCCCAAGGGTCGTTCAAATAAAAAAAAAATCACTAAACCCTAGACCTAAACCCTAAATCTTAAACTTAAATCATAAACCCTAATTTGTAATCCCTAAATTCCTAACCCTAAACCCTAAACTCTAAACCCTAAACCTTAAACCCTAAACACTAAACTCTAAACCCTAAACCCTAACTATAAACCAAAACCCCTAAACCGTAAACCTTAAATGCTAAATTCTAACCCTAAAACCTAAATCCTAAACCTTATGACCTAAACCCTAAGCCCTGAACCTTACACCCTAAACCCTAAGCCCTAAACCCTAACCCTAAATCGTAAACCCAAACCCTAGACACAAAACCCTAAACCTAAATGCTAAACTTAGAACCCTAAACCCTAAACCTAAATCTACACCATGAAGCTTTCTTTTGTCAGCTGGCTAATACTATCTTCATCCTCCTCTCGGGTTTGAAAAGAAAAAGGTCTTGCCGAAGACATTGTTCTACTTGAAGAAGCTTGGCTGAAAGAACTGGATCTTAAAAACTTAAGGTTAATAGATCTGTCAGGGAACTGGATAACCCGATCTAACTGCGAAGTCTCAGGTTGAAGGGGTAAAGGATTCGTAATGGAATCAAATTTCCATTCTTCATCAGCTAAAATGTCAGTCCACTTAAGAAGTCTAGGGACAAAAGTAGTACTATGCTCTTGATTAGCTTCCATAAGCATAGTAACACCTTTAACACTAGAAGCTATAGCCTTTGGGGCTATAGTGGTCTTCATAAGCTTATAATATATCCGATATATTACAGCTATTTCTCTGGTATCTATTTTACTATTCATGTTCTTAGTTTTGACATTAAGTGTCAAAGTATCAATAATATTCGGATCATAAATATCAACAGTAAAATTAGGATAATAGTTAAAGTAATCTGGTTCATAAGCAAGATTACTTTCTAAAACTCCTAACAGAGAATCATCAAAATTAAGTAGTCTATCATCTCTAAGAAGCAGACAAATAGGAATATTTAAACCTTTACGAAAAAGAGGTTTAACAGCAACTTGCACCAGTCCAATATGAAGAAATTTAAATTCCTTCCTATATCTATCTATATTAGCAGATAATAACAACTTGATAGTTTCAAGAGAATTATTAAGAGCTATAGTAGATTCACAAGTTTTAATAATATGTTTTTTAAACATAGAAAAATTACCTAACTGGTAAATCTTTTCAAAAGGTTCTTTAGGGATAGACCAATTTTGTAGATCATTTTCTATTTTAGAAATAGATATATTAATAGAGTTAACAATATGTTGTCTATTATCCATAGAGAGAGAATGCCATTAGACTATACTAATGATACGATAAAAAGTAACTAAGCATTCTAGTAAAGATATCAACTAGCCATACAACATGAGATTTCAAATTCTTCTATAGAAAGTATGGATTCATGCTCGGATTTTACATTAAGGACTATGGATTTTACAAGAGATTTTCAAGTAAAGTACCTTGCAGTGTACGCACCTGTCTCATCGGCTTAACGACCGCCTGTCGGCATCGCAACTACTTGAAACATTCTCAACACCTTTCCTTAATCACCATACATGAACTCCATTTTTACAGTTAAAGAATTAAAAATTCATATTCTATAACAAGGTGATAACTTTGCTAAATTGCTAAGTAACTAATTAATGTTTCATAAGTACAGTCTTTGGCATAAGGACTTAGCCGTTCATGGCTACGATTAACATTACTATTAGCATGCTAAATATGCCTAACATGGCTTTGATACCATTCTAAACGATTCTAAACGATCGTAGCATTTAACAGTAATAACACATAGACATAAAGTATAAATGAGTAAATGAGAGAAAGATATACAAGAACTCACAATTTTATTCAAGCTACGGAAGCAAACATCCAAGCCAAAAGTGCAAAGGGAAACATTATAATAGTAAGAAAGAGGCTATAAGAAATTCTATGCTGAAATTTCTGATGCCTTCTAATAAAAATTGAAGATTCTCAAAAGAACCAATCAGAAGAAAGCATCTAGAATGCTCTTCCTCTTGTGTAGTCTATATAAGCTCCTTTGCTCCATCAGGAACCATGCTACTTTGCTCCATGGGAGGTAAGCTTGCAAGAGCTGAAAACTTATTTGGGCTATTCAAGGATGGCCTGACTGCAAATGGTGAAGCTGATGGCTTCTTGTCAGTGTCTTTTCACTTTTCTTTGAAAGGGCCTTGTGTTCCAAATCCTGGCCTAATGATTGGCCTCATGATTTTCCCTGCAAAAATTCTCGGGTTAGAAAATCAGGGAGAGAGTTTTCTTCTCCTTTGATGTATTCTACCTGGAAATCAAAACTTGACAATAAAGCTTGCCATCTAGCAAATATCTGTTTAGAAACCAAATTTTTAACATCCTTTTCTAGAATTTCTTTTGTAGATTTACAATCTACTTTAAGCAAGAATTATTTATTAATTAAATCATCTTGAAACTTAGTAATGCAAAGGACAATAGCGAGGACTTCCTTTTTAACAGTACTATAGCTTTTCTGGGCCGAATTCCAGATTTTGAAAGTAAAACGAACTAACTGTTCTTGACTTTCAGGTGTTCTCTTTTGCTTGAGAATCCCTCCGTAACCGATATCCGAAGCATCAGCCTCAACAATCATAAAAGAATCGGGATTAGGGATACCTAAGCAGGGCAAACTCTTAACCATTTCTTTAATCTTAATAACTGCGGTGGTCTATTCCTTTGTCCATGGAACAGGTGTCTTCTTGAGCCTATCATATAAAGGTTTACAAACCTGTCTTACCGTTTGGATGAAGTCTGCAACATAGTTAAGACTACCCAAAAACCTTTGTAATTGAGTTTTGTCAATAATAACGTCTGGGAATTTATCTGAAAACTCAATGGCTCTGCAAATGGGTTTATATGTGCCTTGATACAAATCATGACCAAGAAATCTGAGTTTTGTTTGAAAAAGTTTAATCTTTTTGGCGCTAACTACCAAACCATTATGTTTAACAATTTTAAAGAATATATTTAAATATTTGAAATGAGAATCAATGTCCTCAGAAAAGATTAATACATCATCAATATAAACAATAGAAATATGACTAATACGATTAAAAATGGAATTCATAATGTTTTGAAATTCTGAAGGGGCATTCTTAAGCCCAAATGGCATGATGTTCCATTCATATTGTCCAAACGGGACATTGAAAGCAGTTTTATATTTATCCTTTTTGGAAATCTGTATTTGCCAAAATCCTGACTTCATATCAAATTTACTATAAATATTTGCTTTAAAAGTTCTTTTTAAAAGATCTCTTTTGTTAGGAATCGGATATCTAATCCATTTTAAAACAGAGTTTAAAGGTTTATAGTTAATAACAAGTCGGGGAGAGCCTCTCTCTTTTTCCGCCGCGTTGTTGACATAAAAGGCTGAACAACTCCATGGAGACTTAGAGGGCTGGATAATGTTATTTTCCAAAAGAGTATTAATCTCCTTTTTACAAATTTCCATTAAGTCGTGATTCATCTGAATGGGCCTAGCTTTCGTAGAAATGGCCTTTTCATTGAATCCATCAATGTAAGGGAGATCAATAGTATGGGCTTTTCTGGCCCAAAATGCATTTGGAAATTTAGAGCAAATTTCTTTTTCAAAAGACTTTTGCAAATTGGCAATCTTAATTACCATTCCCAAGGTTTTTAAAATTTGCTCAATTTTCTTAATTTTTATATCTTCTTTGAGAAAACAAATCTGATTAGAAATTAAATTAATTCTAAAAGCAGTTTCATTATGTAAAAATTTACTTTCTTCCTGAGAAAGAGTTTTAATAAAAGGAAATGAAATTTCTTTTCCTAAAATCTTTGTTTTGATAGAATCAAAATTAGAAATATAAGGTTTTATTTGAGTAATAAATGGTATTCCCAAAATAATTTCTTCGTTAATATTCTTAGTAATAACAAAGTCATTTTTAAGACATATACCATTATTGCCAATATGAGCATCAAATAACTTATAATCAATAATTATACACTCACCTGTGGCACTGTATAATTTAGTAGTCCCTTTGGTAAGGTACTTAGTAGGAATCAATCCTTTAGAGTTTAGGGTTTAAGGTTTAGGATTTAGGGTTAGGAATTTAGGGTTTACAAATTAGGGTTTAGGGTTTATGTTTAACATTTAGGGTTTAGATTTAGGGTTTAGTGATTAGGGTTTAGGTTTTAGGGTTTAGGGTTTACAGTTTAGGCATTAGTGTTTAGGGTTTAGGGTTTAAAGTGTAGGATTTATGTTTAGGTTTTAGGGTTAGGGTTTAGGGTTTAGGTTTTAGGTTTTTGGGTTTAGGGTTTTGTGTTTGGTTTTAGAGTTTAGGGTCTAGGGTTCTAGGTTTAGGGTTTAGGGTTTAGGGTTTATGGTTTAGGGTCTAGGGTTTTGGGTTTAAGGTTTAAGGTTTAGGGTTTAGGGTTTAGGGTTTTGGGTTTAGAGTTTATGATTTTTGGTTTAGGGTTTAGGGTTTAGGTTTAGGGTTTAGTGTTTAGGGTTAGGATTAAGGGTTTAGATTTTAGGGTTTAGGGTTTTGGGTTTTGGGGTTTAGGGTATGGTTTAGGGGTAAGGGCTTTGGGTTAATGGTTTAGTGTTTGAAGTTCAGAGTTTATGATTTGGGGTTTACGGTTTAGAGTTTGGAAGTTAGGATTTAGGCTAAAGGGTTTAGTGTTTAGTGTTAGATTTAGGGTTTAGGATTAATGGTTTAGGGTTTAGAGTTTTGGGTGTAAGGTTTATAGTTTAGGGTTTGGTTTAGGGTTTAGAGTTTAGGGTTTAGGGTTTATTGTTTATGGTTTATGATTTATTGTTTAGGGTTTAGGTTTAGGGTTATGGTTTAGGGTTTCGAGTTTAGGGTTTAGGATTTAGGGTTTATAGTTTAGGGTTTAGGGTTTATAGATTAATGTTTAGGGTGTATGGTTTAGGGTTTAAGGTTTAGGGTTTAAGATTTAGGGTTTATGTATTAGGGTTCAGGCTTTGGGGTTTAGGATTTAGGTTAGGAGTTTGGGATTTGGAATATAGGGTTTAGTGTTAAGGGTTTAGGTTTTAGTGTTTTGAGTTTAGGATTAAGGGTTTAGGGTTTAAGTTTAGTGTTTAGGGTTTGTAGTTTATGCTTTAGGGTTAAAGTTTAAGGTTTAGGGTTTAGGGTTTAGAATTTAGATTTAGGGTTTAGTGTTTAGGGTTTATGTTGAGGGTTTAGCATTAATGGTTTCGGATTAGGGTTTAGGATTTAGGGTTTAGTGTTTAGGGTTTTGGGTTTAGTGTTTATGGTTTGTGTTTAGGGTTTAGGGTTTAGAGTTTAAGGTTTAGAGTTTAGAATTTAGGATTTAGGGTTTAGGGTTTAGGATTAATGGCTTAGGGTTAGGGTTTAGTGTTTAGCATTTAGGGTTTAGGGTTTAGGGTTTTGGGTTTAGAGTTTATGATTAGGGTTTAGGGTTTATGGTTTAGAGTTTAGGATTTAGCGTTTAGGGTTTATGGTCTAGCGTTTATAATTTTGGGTTTAGGGTTTATGGTCTGCATATGAAGTTTTCTGATCTTTTTTAAGCTGATCCTTCAGCTTAAGATCAGTGTAAAGTTCCATTGCAACCACATTAATAAGACTGATGAGATCTCCATATGCCAGTTGGGAATACGGGATTTTCCCTTCGCATCGATCTTTAATTTTGGATCTAACTTTTTCAGCGAAATGAGTAGGTAATCTGCTGATAAATCGTTCTTTCCAATAATCATTATTGAAATCAGATCTTATCATGACCTTATTTAGAAACATGTCTTTGTACCATCTGAAATCTGTCAATTTCTTGCAGTACAAATTATTCAGGATTTCCAAACTTCTATCTTGGAAAAGACGCGGTTCTCCCACGAAATGTTTTGCTATGCTATAGAGCAAAGTAGCAGTAGCATCTTCATAGACAATTTCTGAAGGGACACTAGTTCCTTCTTCAATCTTTACACCTACTTTAGTGGTTACAGCACCAAGGATATCAGCCCTATTTTGATCCGTTAGGTAATTGTCCCACCAATTTCTAAGGGTTCCTGTAAAACCTGCAATGATCATGTTAGCAGCTTCCTTATCACCAGCACCTTTCATTTTATATGCGGTGATGTTCATTCCCATTTCCTGGAGCTTGGAATAAATCTGACCTTCGGCCATACCATCTATATTCCATTCAGTCAAACTTGAACCATCTGCAGCAGATGCTGGATGGAGAACATCTTCCTCAAATTGAACATCAGGGAAAGAAGGTCTAGAATAATAATTCCTTTTATTAGGATGTCTTTCCAATAGAGTTCTAAGCTTATTTCCTTGGGTGATCTTAAGCTTAGACAATTGCTCATTAATCATGTCTAGCAGTTCATCGAAATGACTAAACTCTTTGGATAATTTAGGAAAGTTTTCCTTGGAGAACTCAGGAATCTTAAAAATAGGAGTCTCTATTTGAGGACTAGATTTTGAATAACTAGGTTTATCCCCTATTTGACTAATTCCTTTGAAATTATTTCCTTTCTCTTCCTCTATCTGTCGAGAGATAACGTGGAGAATCTGGTTGGTATAATTATTCTGTTCAAGGATTTTGTTAATATCCCCTCCTGTTATAAAAGCTGCTTCCTTTTCTATGGGCTTCTTAAAGGGAGCGGCTTTCAAGATCTCCTTACGATAGGGAATGCTAAGTCCTTCAAGCGGAGGAGTAACACTTTCAGTCACCTGATCTTTGGTGTACCATTTGTTAATAAGGACCTGAAGAGATGATTTCTTGTCATCAATTTGTCCAAAAGATTCAAACCATTTAAAAACTCGATTTCTATTTTAAACCTTTTCATGTCTTTGAACCACTTGTCTCTAAAAGCGGTTCTTTGTTCCACCGTATAAGTAGCTTTATACCAATCTACCTTTTGCTTATGTTCAGGAGCTTTCCACCAAGTGTGTAATTTCTTTTTACTGGGGACAAAGTCTTCCTCATCAGAAGTTAGCACTCCGATGGAATCTTTTCTTTAATGAACAGGTTTCATGTCGCTGGCTGTAGGACTTCCCAAAGTCTCTTCATAGTAAACCTTAAGAACAACTTTTTAAATGGTTTGAATCTTCTGGAAAAATTGATGACAAACAATCATCTCTTCAGGTCCTTATTAACAAATGGTACACCAAAGATCAGGTGATTGAAAGTGTTACTCCTCCGCTTGAAGGACTTAGGGTTTAGGGAAGTTTTCCTTGGAGAACTCAGGAATCTTAAGAATAGGAGTCTCTATTGGAGGACTAGATTTTGAATAACTAGGTTTATTCCCTATTTGACTAATTCCTTTGAAATTATTTCCTTTTTCTTCCTCTATCTGTTGGGAGATAACATGGAGAATCTGGTTGGTATAATTATTCTGTTCAAGGATTTTGTTAATATCCCTTCCTGTTATAAAAATTGCTTCCTTTTCTACGGGTTTTTTAAAGGGAGCGGCTTTCAAGATCTCCTTACATTAAGGACTATGAATTTTACAAGAGATTTTCAAGTAAAGTACCTTGTAGTCTATGCGCTTGTCTCATCGGCGTAACGACCGCCTGTCGGCATCGCAACTACTTGAAACATTCTTAACACCTTTCCTTAATCACTATACATGAACTCCATTTTTACAGTTAAAGAATTAAAAATTCATATTGTATAACAAGGTGATAACTTTGCTAAATTGCTAAGTAACTAATTAATGTTTCATAAGTACAGTCTTTGGCATAAGGATTTAGCCGTTCATGGCTACGATTAACATCACTATTAGCATGCTAAATATGCCTAACATGGCTCTGATACCATTCTTGAATCTTAATAACTACGATGGTCTGTTCCTTTGTCCATGGAACAGGTGTCTTCTTGAGCCTATCATATAAAGGTTTACAAACCTGTCTTACCTTTGGGATGAAGTCTGCAACATAGTTAAGACTACCCAAAAACCTTTGTAACTGAGTTTTGTCAATAATAATGTCTGGGAATTTATCTGAAAACTCAATGGCTCTGCAAATGGGTTTATATGTGCCTTGATACAAATCATGACCAAGAAATCTGATTTTTGTTTGAAAAAGTTCAATCTTTTTGGTGCTAACTACCAAACCATTATGTTTAACAATTTTAAAGAATATATTTAAATGTTTGAAATGAGAATCAATGTCCTCAGAAAAGATTAATACATCATTAATATAAACAATAGAAATATGACTAATATGACTAAAGATGGAATTCATAATGTTTTGAAATTCTGAAGGGGCATTATTAAACCCAAAAGGCATGACGTTCCATTCATATTGTCCAAACGAGACAATGAAAGCAGTTTTATAATTATCCTTTTTGGAAATCTGTATTTGCCAAAATCCTGACTTCATATCAAATTTACTATAAATATTTGCGTTAAAAGTTCTTTTTAAAAGATCTCTTTCGTTAGGAATCGAATATCTAATCCATTTTAAAATTGAGTTTAAAGGTTTATAGTTAATAACAAGTCGGGGAGAGCCTCTCTCTTTTTCCGCCGTGTTGTTGAAATAAAAGGCTGAACAACTCCACGGAGACATAGAGGGCCGAATAATGTTATTTTCCAAAAGAGTATTAATCTCCTTTTTACAAATTTCCATTAAGTCGTGATTCATCTAAATGGGCCTAGCTTTCGTAGAAATGGCCTTTTCATTGAATCCATCAATATAAGGGAGATCAACAGTATGGGCTTTTCTGGCCCAAAATGCATTTGGAAATTCAGAGCAAATTTCTTTTTCAAAAGTGTTTTGCAAATTGGCAATCTTAGTTACCATTCCCGGGGTTTTTAAAATTTGCTCAATTTTCTTAATTTTTATATCTTCTTTAAGAGAATAAATCTGATTAGAAATTAGATTAATTCTAAAAGTAGTTTGTTTATGTGAAAATTTACTTTCTTCCTGAGAAAGCATTTTAATAAAAGGAAATGATATTTATTTTCCTAAAATCTTTGTTTTAATAGAATAAAAATAAGAAATATAAGGTTTGATTTGAGTAATAAATGATATTCCTAAAATAATTTCTTCGTTAATTTTCTTAGTAATAACAAAGTCATTTTTAAGACATATACCATTTTGCAAATATAAGCATCAAATAACTTATAATCAATAATTATACGCTCACCTGTGGCGCTGTATAATTTAGTAGTCCCTTTGGTAAGGTACATAGTAGGAATTAATCCTTCAATAATGCAATTTTGATCTGCACCACTATCTAACAAAGCAATCTTGTTAAGGGTCAAATGATTATTAACAAAAAGTTTAATCATAATATGAGAACTCTGAGGTCTAATTTTGGTAATAGCATGGGTACCTGCTTCGCTATCCGCATCTTCCTCATGTTCTTCATTATCTGAAGCAACCCCTTAGAGGTTCCTTTGTCATTTCTAACTTCCTTGAGAAGTCTTTCGGTGATAGCTTCAATCTCTATCTTATGAAGCCTGGACTTAATTCCTTTCATTTCTTCTTTAAGAGAATTGACTTCTCTTCTAAGTTCTTCTACCGAAGGTTCTTCCTTTTTGGAATCAAATCTGTTCATGATTTGTTTCATGCTGAAAGGAGTTACTTTAGGCTTTTCTTCTTTTTGCCTAGTAACCAATTTCTGTAATTCAAGGAGGTACTTTCTCCTAGCTTCTTCATCTTGAATATGCTCAATTGTAGAAAAGAGAGTTTCAGCAGTTTTCTCAGAGATGACACTGATAGTTTTACTATCACAAAGGCAAAATGCACCATTGCAATTACACTCTGACTAACTTTCTTCAGATTCTGAATTATGAGAGACATTGAGAAACTCTTCATCACTTTCTTCTTCGGAAGAAGAATATTCTGAGTCTGAAGCTTCTTCTTCTTTAATGATGGAGAAGAGCTTTTGCTTGACTTCATCATCAACTTCAAGAAGATTAATCTTCTTTTTCTTCTTCTTATTTCTGGGGAACTTATTAGATCGGTGACCCTTTTCACCACATGTCCGGCATGTGTCTTCTAAAGAGGATTCTTTAGCAGCATGCTTCTTTCCTTTTTTCTTGTATTTCTCATGGGGTTCTCTTTCTTTTCTAGAAGATTTTCTTTTATATTTCCCCGTAGTTCTTTCTCTTTTTCTCGCTTTCCTAGCAGAAGGCGGTTTTAATAATGGAAATCCAAAATCTTGGCAAAAACTTCCAAGTTCTGTATATGAAGTCTTCTGATCTTTTTTAAGCTGATCCTTCAGCTTAAGATCAGTGCAAAGTTCCATTGCAACCACATTAATAAGACTGATGAGATCTAGGATTTAGGTTTTAGGGTTTAGGGTTTAGGGTTTTGCGTTAGGGTTTAGGGTTCCAAGTTTACTATTTAGGGTTTAGGGTTTAGGGTCTAGGGTTTTGGGTTTAGGGTTTAGGGTTTAGAGTTTTGGATTTAGAGTTTATGATTTTGGGTTTAGGGTTTAGGGTTTAGGTTTAGGGTTTAGTGTTTAGGGTTAGGGTTTAGGGTTTAGGTTTTAGGGTGTAGGGTTTAGAGTTTTGGGTTTAGGGGTTTAGGGTATGGTTTAGGGGTAAGGGCTTAGGGTTAATGGTTTAGTGTTTGAAGTTCAGAGTTTAGGATTTGGGGTTTAGGGTTTAGGGTTTAGGGTTTAGGGTTTAGAGTTTGGAATTTAGGGTTTAGGCTTAAGGGTTTAGTGTTTTGTTGTAGGTTTAGGGTTTAGGATTAATGGTTTAGGGTTTAGAGTTTTGAATTTAGGGTTTAGGCTTTAAGGTTTAGTGTTGAGTGTTTAGGTTTAGGGTTTAGGATTAATGGTTTAGGGTTTAGAGTTTAGGGTTTAGGTTTAGGGTTATGGTTTGGGGTTTCGAGTTTAAGGTGTAGGGTTTAGGGTTTATTGTTCAGGGTTTATAGTTTATTGTATAGGGTTTAATGTTTAAGGTTAAGGGGTATATGATTTATGGTTTAGGGTTTAGAGTTTAGGGTTTAGGGTCTATGGTGAAGGGTTAAGGTTTAGGGTTAAGATTTAGGGTTTAAGTGTTAGGGTTTAGGGTTTGGGGTTTAGGATTTAGGTGAAGGGTTTGGTATTTAGAATATACAGTTTAGGGTTAAGGGTTTAGGGTTTAGTGTTTTGAGTTTAGGATTAAGGGTTTAGGGTTTAAGGTTAGGGTTTAGGTTTTGTAGTTTATGTTTTAGGATTAAATTTTAGGGTTTAGGGTTTAGGGTTTAGAATTTGGATTTAGTGTTTAGTGTTTAGGGTATAGGTTGAGGGTTTAGCATTAATGGTTTAGGGTTAGGGTTTAGGTTTTAGGGTTTAGGGTTTTGGGTTAAGGGTTTATGGTTAGGGTGTAGGGTTTAGGGTTTAGGGTTTAAGGTTTAGCGTTTAGGATTATTGTTAGTGTCTATGGTTTAGCGTTTAGAATTTTGGTCTTAGGGTTTATGGTGAAGGGGTTTAGTATTTACTATTTAGGGTTTATGGTCTATGTGGTAGGGTTCGTGGTTTAGGGTTTGGAGTTTAGGGTTTAGTAATTTGGGTTTAGGGTTTTGGGTTTTTGGGTTAAGAGTTTGGGATTTAGGGTTTAGGGTTTAGTGTTTTGAGTTTAGGATTAAGGGTTTAGGGTTTAGGGTTTATAATTTACGAATTAGGTTTAAAGGCTTACAGTTAGTGTTTAGGGTTTAGAGTTTAGGATTTAGGGTTTAAGGTTTAGGGTTTTGGGTTTAATGTTTAGGGATTAGGGTTTAGAGTTTAGGGTTAGGAATTTAGGGTTTACAAATTAGGGTTTAGGGTTTATGTTTAACATTTAGGGTTTAGGTTTAGGGTTTAGTAATTAGAGTTTAGGTTTTAGGTTTAGGGTTTAGAGTTTAGGCATTAGGGTTTAGAGTTTAGGCATTAGGGTGTAGGATTTATGCTTAGGGTTTAGGGTTAGGATTTAGGTTTTTGGGTTTAGGGTTTAGGGTTTAGGGTTTTGTGTTAGGGTTTAGAGTTTAGGGTCTAGAGTTCCACGTTTAGGGTTTAGGTTCTAGGGTTTTTGGTTTAGGGTTTATGGTTCAGGGTTTAGGGTTTAGGGCTTTGGGTTTTGAGTTTATGATTTTTGGTTTAGGATTTAGGGTTTAGGTTTAGGGTTTAGTGTTTAGGGTTAGGGTTTAGGGTTTAGATTTTACGGTTTAGGGTTTTGGGTTTAGGGATTTAGGGTATGGTTTAGGGGTAAGGGCTTTGGGTTAATGGTTTAGTGTTTGAAGTTCAGAGTTTAGGATTTAGGGTTTACGGTTTAGAGTTTGGAAGTTAGGGTTTAGTGTTTAGTGTTATGTTTAGGGTTTAGGATTAATGGTTTAGGGTTTAGAGTTTTGGGTGTAAGGTTTATAGTTTAGGGTTTGGTTTAGGGTTATGGTTTAGGGTTTAGAGTTTAGGGTTTAGGGTTTATTGTTTAGGGTTTATGATTTATTGTTTAGGGTTATGGTTTAGGGTTTCGAGTTTAGGGTTTAGGGTTTAGGGTTTATAGTTTAGGGTTTAGGGTTTATAGATTAAGGTTTAGGGTGTATGGTTTAGGGTTTAAGGTTTAGGGTTTAAGATTTAGGATTTATGTATTAGGGTTCAGGCTATGGGGTTTAGGATTTAGGTTAGGAGTTTGGGATTTGGAATATAGGGTTTAGTGTTAAGGGTTTAGGTTTTAGTCTTTTGAGTTTAGGATTAAGGGTTTAGGGTTTAAGTTTAGTGTTTAGGGTTTGTAGTTTACGCTTTAGGGTTAAAGTTTAAGGTTTAGGGTTTAGGGTTTAGAATTTAGATTTAGGGTTTAGTGTTTAGGGTTTATGTTGAGGGTTTAGCATTAATGGTTTTGGATTAGGGTTTAGGATTTAGGGTTTAGTGTTTAGGGTTTTGGGTTTAGTGTTGATGGTTTGTGTTTAGGGTTTAGGGTTTAGAGTTGAAGGTTTTGAGTTTAGAATTTAGGATTTAGGGTTTAGGGTTTAGAATTAATGGCTTAGGGTTAGGGTTTAGGGTTTAGGGTTTAGGGTTTTGGGATTAGGGTTTAGGGTTTAGGGTTTAGGATTTAGGGTTTAGGGTTTAGGATTTAGCCTTTAGGGTTTATGGACTAGCGTTTATAATTTTGGGTTTAGGGCTTATGCTGAAGGGGTTTAGGATTTACTGTTTAGGGTTTAGAGTTTATGGTTTATGGTCTATGGGGTAGGGTTCGTGGGTTTAGGGTTTTGAGTTTACGGTTTAGTAATTTGGGTTTAGGGTTTTGGGTTTATGTTTTAGGGTTGTGGGTTTTTGTGTTAAGAGTTTGGGATTTAGGGTTTAGGGTTTAGTATTCTGAGTTTATGATTAAGGGTTTATAATTTACGATTTAGGGTTAAAGGCTTACAATTAGTGTTTAGGGTTTAGAGTTTAGGATTTAGTGTTTAAGGGTTAGGGTTTTTGGTTTAGATTCTGAATTAGGGGTGTAGGGTTTAAGGTTTAGGTTTAGGGTTTAGGGTTTAGGGTTTAGGGTTCCAAGTTTAGCATTTAGGTTTAGGGTTTTGTGTCGAGGGTTTTGGGTTTAGGGTTTAGGGTTTAGGGTTAGGGTTTAGGGTTTAGGGTTTAGGGTTTAAGGTTCAAGGTTTAGGGTTTAGGACATAGGGTTTAGGATATAGGTTTTATGGTTAGAGTTTAGGATTGAAGGTTTAGGGTTTAGGGTTTTTGGTTTATAGTTACGGTTTAGGGTTCAGAGTTTAGGATTTAGGGTTTAGTGTTTAAGGATTAGGGTTTAAAGTTTAGGGTTTAGGGTTTAATGTTTAGGGTTTAGGGTTTAGGGTTAGGAATTTAGGGTTTACAAATTAGGGTTTTGGGTTTAAGTTTATGGTTTAGGCTTTAGGTTTAGGATTTAGTGATTAGGGTTTAGGTTTTAGGGTTTAGGGTTT
Organism: Solanum pinnatisectum; assembly: GCA_035578085.1. Taxonomy (NCBI): domain Eukaryota; kingdom Viridiplantae; phylum Streptophyta; class Magnoliopsida; order Solanales; family Solanaceae; genus Solanum; species Solanum pinnatisectum. The sequence continues at coordinate 218,342 of JAWPEI010000086.1, read as the reverse complement.
AGAGTTTAGGCATTTGGGTTTAGGGTTTAGGGTTTAGGGTTTAGAGTGTAGGATTTGTGTTTAGGGTTTAGGGTTTAGGTTTTAGGGTTTAGGGTTTAGGGTTTTGTGTTAGGGTTTAGAGTTTAGAGTTTAGGGTTCCAGGTTTAGGGTTTAGGGTCTAGGATTTTGGGTTTAGGGTTTAAGGTTTAGGTTTTAGGGTTTAGGGTTTTGGGTTTAAAGTTTAGGATTTTGGGTTTAGGGTTTAGGGTTTAGGTTTAGGGTTTAGTGTTTAGGGTTAGGGTTTAGGGTTTAGGGTTTAGGTGTTAGGGTTTAGGGTTTTGGGTTGAGGGGTTTAGGGTATGGTTTAGGGGTAAGGGCTTTGGGTTAATGGTTTAGGTTTTGAAGTTCAGAGTTTAGGATTTGTAGTTTAGGGTTTAGAGTTTGGAATTAAGGGTTTAGGCTTAAGGGTTTAGTGTTTAGTGTTAGGTTTAGGGTTTAGGATTAATGGTTTTGGGTTTAGAGTTTTGAATATAGGGTTGAGGCTTTAGGGTTTAGTGTTCAATGTTTAGGTTTAGGGTTTAGGATTAATGGTTTAGGGTTTTGTGTTTTGGGTGTAAGGATTAGTGTTTAGGGTTTAGGTTTAGGGTTTAGAGTTTAAGGTTTAGGGTTTATTATTTAGGGTTTATGATTTATTGTTTAGGGTTTAAAGTTTAAGGTTAAGGGGTATATGATTTATAGTTTAGGGTTTAGAGTTTAGGGTTTAGGGTCTATGGTTTAAGGTTTAAGGTTTAGTGTTTAAGATTTAGGGTTGATGTATTAGGTTTTAGGGTTTGGGTTTTAGGGTTTAGGTTAAGAGTTTGGGATTTAGAATATAGGGTTTAGAGTTTAGGGTTTAGTATTTTGAGTTTAGGATTAAGGGTTTAGGGTTTCAAATTGAGGGTTTAGGGTTTGTAGTTTACGCTTTAGGGTTAAAGTTTAAGGTTTAGGGTTTAGGGTTTAGAATTTGGATTTAGGGTTTAGTGTTTAGGGTTTCGATTTAGGGTTTAGGATTAATCATTTAGGGTTAGGGTTTAGGTTTAAGGTTTAGGGTTTAGGGTTTTGGGTTTAGGGTTTAAGGGAGTTTAGGATTTAGGGTTTAGGGTTTATGGTTTAGCTTTTATAATTTTGAGTTTAGTGTTTATGGTTAAGGGGTTTAGGATTTACTGTTTAGAGTTTAGAGTTTAGGGTTAATGGTCTATGGTGTAGGGTTTGTGGGTTTAGGATTTCAAGTTTAGGGTTTAGGAATTAGGGTTTATGGTTTTGGGTTTAGGTTTTTAGGTTTTGGGTTTTAAGGTTAAGAGTTTGGTATTTAGAATTTAGGGTTTAGGGTTTAAGGTTTAGTGTTTTGAGTTTAGGGTTTAGGGTATAGGGTTTAGGGTTTAAGATTAGGATTTAGGGTTTATTATTTACGATTTAGGGTTAAAGGCTTACAGTTAGTGTTTAGTGTGTAGAGTCTAGGATTTAGGGTTTAAGGTTTAGGGTTTTGGTTTTAGAGTTTAGGGTTTTGGTTTAGGAATTTAGGGTTTAGGATTTAAGTTTAAGATTTAGGGTTTAGGTTTAGGGTTTAGTGATTAGGGTTTAGGTATTAGGGTTTAAGGTTTAGAGTTTAGGCATTAGGGTTTAGGGTTCCAAGTTTAGTGTTTAGGGTTTTGGGTTTAGGGTCTAGGGTCTTGGGTTTAGGGTGTAGGGTTTAGGGTTTTGGGTTTAGAGTTTATGATTTTGGGTTTGGGGTTTAGGGTTTAGGTTTTAGGGTGTAGGGTTTAGGGTTTTGGGTTTAGTGTTTTGAGTTTAGGGTTTAGGGTATAGGGTTTAGGGTTTAAGATTAGGGTTTAGGTTTTACAATTTACGATTTAGGTTTAAAGGCTTACAGTTAGTGTTTAGGGTGTAGAGTCTAGGATTTAGGGTATAAGGTTTAGGGTTTTGGTTTAGGAATTTAGGGTTTAAAAATTAGGGTTTAGGATTTAAGTTTAAGATTTAGGGTTTAGGTTTAGGGTTTAGTGATTAGGGTTTAGGTTTTAGGGTGTAGGGTTTAGGGTTTTGGGTTTAGGGATTTAGGGTATGGTTTAGGGGTAAGGGCTTAGGGTTAATGGCTTAGTGTTTGAAGTTCAGAGTTTATGATTTGGGGTTTAGGGTTTAGGGTTTAGGGTTTAGAGTATGGAATTTTAGGTTTAGGTTTAAGGGTTTAGTGTTTAGTGTTAGGTTTAGGGTTTCAGATTAATAATTTAGGGTTTAGAGTTTTGAATTTAGGGTTTAGGCTTTAAGGCTTAGTGTTGAGTGTTTAGGTTTAGGGTTTAGGATTAATGGTTTCGGGTTTAGAGTTTTGGTTGTAAGGTTTAGAGTTTAGGGTTATGGTTTAGGGTTTAGAGTTTAAGGTTTAGGGTTTAGGGTTTATGCTTTATTGTTTAGGGTTTTGGGTTTAGAGTTTGTAATTTTGGGTTTAGGGTTTAAGGCTTAGGTTTAGGGTTTAGTGTTTAGGGTTAGGGTTAGGGTTTAGGTTTTAGGTTTTAGGGTTTAGGGTTTTTGGTTTAGAGGTTTAGGGTATGGTTTAGGAGTAAGGGCTTAGGGTTAATGGTTTAGTGTTTGAAGTTCAGAGTTTAGGATTTGGGGTTTAGGGTTTAGGGTTTAGGGTGGCTCAAGGGTTTAGTGTTTAGTGTTAGGTTTAGGGTCTCAAATTAATGGTTTAGGGTTTAGAGTTTGGTATTTAGGGTTTAAGCTTTAAGGTTTAGTGTTGACTGTTTAGGTTTAGGGTTTAGGATTAATGGTTTAGGGTTTAGAGTTTTGGGTGTAAGGTTTAGAGTTTAGGGTTATGGTTTAGGGTTTAGAGTTTAAGGTGTAGGTTTTAGGGTTTATTGTTTAGGGTTTATAGTTTATTGTTTAGGTTTTAGAATTTAAGGTTAAGGGGCATATGATTTAGTGTTTAGGGTTTTGGGTTTAGAGTTTATAATTTTGGGTTTAGGGTTTAGAGCTGAGGTTTAGGGTTTAGTGTTTAGGGTTAGGGTTTAGGGTTTAGGTTTTAGGTTTTAGGGTTTAGGGTTTTGGGTTTAAAGGTTTAGGGGTAAGGGCTTAGGGTTAATGGTTTAGTGTTTGAAGTTCAGAGTTTAGGATTTGGGGTTTAGGGTTTAGGGCTTAGGGTTTAGAGTTTGGAATTTGGGGTTTAGGCTTAAGGGTTTTGTGTTTAGTTTTAGGTTTAGGGTTTAGGATTAATGGTTTAGGGTTTGGAGTTTTGAATTTAGATTTTAGGCTTTAGGGTTTAGTGTTGAGTGTTTTGGTTTAGGGTTTAGGATTAATAGTTTGGGGTTTAGAGTTTAGGGATTAGGTTTAGGGTTATGTATTAGGGTTTGGAGTTTATGGTTTAGGGTTTAGGGTTTATTGTTTAGGGTTTATAGTTTATTGTTCAGGGTTTAGAGTTTAAGGTTAAAGGGTATATGATTTAGGGTTTAGGGTTTAGAGTTTAGGGTTTAGGGTGTATTATTTATGTTTTAAGGTTTAGGGGTTAAGATTTGAGTTTATGTATTAGGGTTTAGGGTTTGGGGTTTAGGGTTTAGGTTAAAAGTTTGGGATTTAGAATATAGGGTTTCGGGTTTAGGGTTGTTAATTTAGGATTAGGGTTTAAGGTTAGTGTTTAGGGTTTGCAGTTTACGCTTTAGGGTTAAAGTTTAAGGTTTAGGGTTTAGGGTTTAGAATTTGGATTTAGTGTTTAGTGTTTAGGGTTTAGGTTGAGGGTCTAGCATTAATGGTTTAGGGTTTAGGGTTTAGGGTTTTAGGTTTAGGGTTTATGATTAGGGTTTAGGGTTTAGGGTTTAGGGTTTAAGGTTTAGAGTTTAGGATTTAGCGTTTAGGGTTTATGATCTAGCGTTTATAATTTTGGGTTTAGGGTTTATGGTGAAGGCGTTTTGGATTTACTGTTTAGGGTTTAGTGTTTAGGGTTTATGGTCTATGGGGTAGGGTTCGTGGGTTTAGGGTTTAGGAATTTGGTTTTAGGGTTTTGGGTTTTTGGGTTAAGAGTTTGGGATTTAGGGTTTAGGGTTTACTATTTTGAGTTTAGGATTAAGGGTTTAGGGTTTATAATTTACAATATAGGGTTAAAGGCTTACAATTATTGTTTAGGGTTTAGAGTTTAAGACTTAGGGTTTAAGGTTTACGGTTTTGGGTTTAGATTCTGGATTTGGGGTTTAGGGTTTAAGGTTTAGGTTTAGGGTTTATGATTAGTGGTTTAGGTTTAGGGTTTAGGGTTTAGGGTTCCAAGTTTAGCATTTATGTTTAGGTTTTTGTGTCTAGGGTTATGGGTTTAGGGTTTAGGGTTAGGGTTTAGGGTTTAGGGTTTAGGGTTTAAGGTTTAGGATTTAGGGTTTAGGACATAGGGTTTAGGATTTAGGTTTTATGTGTAGAATTTAAAGTTTAAGGTTTAGGGTTTAGGGTTTTTAGTTTATAGTTAGGGTTTATGGTTTAGAGTTTAGGGTTTAGGGTTTAGTGTTTAGGGATTAGGGTTTAGTGTTTAGGGATTAGGGTTTAAGGTTTAGGGTTTAGGGTTTAGGGTTAGGAATTTATGGTCTACAAAATAGGGTTTAGGGTTTAAGATTAAGATTTAGGATTTAGGTTTTGGGTTTAGTGATTAAGGTTTAGGTGTTAGAGTTTAGGGTTTAAAGTTTAGGCATTCGGGTTTAGAGTGTAGGATTTATGTTTAGGGTTTAGGGTTAGTGTTTATGGTTTAGGTTTTAGGGTTTAGGGTTTAGGGTTTAGGGTCTAGGATTTTAGGTTTAGGGTTTAAGGTTTAGTGTTTAGGGTTTAGGGTTTTAGGTTTACAGTTTATGATTTTGGGTTTAGGGTTTAGCGTTTAGGTTTAGGGTTTAGTGTTTAGGGTTAGGGTTTAGGTTTTAGGGTTTAGGTTTTAGGGTTTAGGGTTTTGGACTTAGGGGTTTAGGGTATGGTTTAGGGGTAAGGGCTTTGGGTTTATGGTTTAGTGTTTGAAGTTCAGAGTTTAGGATTTAGAGTTTAGGGTTTAGAGTTTGGAATTTAGGGTTTAGGCTTAAGGGTTTAGTGTTTAGTGTTAGGTTTAGGGTTTAGGATTAATAGTTTAGGGTTTAGAGTTTTGAATTTAAAGTTTAGGCTTTAAGGTTTAGTGTTGAATGTTTAGGTTTAGGATTTAGGATTAATGGTTTAGGGTTTAGAGTTTTAGGTATAAGATTTAGAGTTTAGGGTTATGGTTTGGGGTTTAGAGTTTAAGGTTTAGGGTTTATTGTTTAGGGTTTAGAGTTTTGGGTGTAAGGTTTAGAGTTTGGGGTTTAGGTTTAGGGTTATGGTTTAGGGTTTAGAGTTTAGGGTTTAGGGTTAATTGTTTAGGGTTTATGATTTATTGTTTAGGGTTTAGAGTTTAAGGTTAAGGGGTATATGATTTAGGGTTTAGGGTTTAGAGTTTAGGGTTTAGGGTCTATGGTTTAGGGTTTAAGGTTTAGGGTGTAGACTTTAGGCATTAGGGTTTAGGGTTTAGGGTTTAGGGTGTAGGATTTATGTTTAGGGTTTAGGGTTTAGGTTTTGGGGTTTAGGGTTTAGGGTTTTGCATTAGGGTTTAGGGTTCCAAGTTTAGTATTTAGGATTTAGGTTTTAGGGTTTAGGGTCTAGGGTTTTGGGTTTAGGGTTTAGGGTTTAGGGTTTTGGGTTTAGAGTTTATGATTTTGGGTTTAGGGTTTAGGGTTTATGTTTAGGGTTTAGTGTTTAGGGTTAGGGTTAAGGTTTTAGGTTTTAGGGTGTAGGGTTTAGAGTTTTGGGTTTAGGGGTTTAGGGTATGGTTTAGGGGTAAGGGCTTAGGATTAATGGTCTAGTGTTTGAAGTTTAGAGTTTAGGATTTGGGGTTTAGGGTTTAGAGTTTGGAATTTAGGGTTTAGGCTTATAGGTTTAGTATTTTGTTTTAGGTTTAGGGTTTAGGATTAATGGTTTAGGGTTTAGAGTTTTGAATTTAGGGTTTAGGCTTGAAGGTTTAGTGTTGAGTGCTTAGATTTAGGGTTTAGGATTAATGGTTTAGGTTTTGGGTTTAGTGTTTAGATTTAGGGTTATGGTTTAGGGTTTCTAGTTTAAGGTTTATTGTTTAGGGTTTATAGTTTATTGTTTAGGGTTCAGAGTTTAAGGTTAACAGGTATATGGTTTAGGGTTTAGGGTTTATATATTAGGGTTTGGGGTGTATGGTTTAGGGTTTAAGGTTTAGGGTTTAAGATTAAGGGTTTATGTATTTGGGTTTATGTTTTGGGGTTTAGGATTTAGGTTAAAAGTTTAGGATTTGGAATATAGGGTTTAGTGTTAAGGGTTTAGGTTTTAGTGTTTTGAATTTAGGATTAAGGATTTAGGGTTTAAGTTTAGTGTTTAGGGTTTGTAGTTTATGCTTCAGGGTTAAAGTTTAAGGTTTAGGGTTTAGGGTTTAGAATTTGGATTTAGGTTTTAGTGTTTAGGGTTTAGGCTGAGGGTTTAGCATTAATGGTTTCGGGTTAGGGTTTAGGATTTAGGGTTTTAGAGTTTTGGGTGTAAGGTTTAGAGTTTAGGGTTATGGTTTAGGGTTTAGAGTTTAAGGTGTAGGTTTTAGGGTTTATTGTTTAGGGTTTATGGTTTATTGTTTAGGTTTTAGAATTTAAGGTTAAGGGGCATATGATTTAGTGTTTAGGGTTTTGGGTTTAGAGTTTATAATTTTGGGTTTAGGGTTTAGAGCTGAGGTTTAGGGTTTAGTGTTTAGGGTTAGGGTTTAGGGTTTAGGTTTTAGGTTTTAGGGTTTAGGGTTTTGGGTTTAGAGGTTTAGGGGTAAGGGCTTAGGGTTAATGGTTTAGTGTTTGAAGTTCAGAGTTTAGGATTTGGGGTTTAGGGTTTAGGGCTTAGGGTTTAGAGTTTGGAATTTGGGGTTTAGGCTTAAGGGTTTTGTGTTTAGTTTTAGGTTTAGGGTTTAGGATTAATGGTTTAGGGTTTGGAGTTTTGAATTTAGATTTTAGGCTTTAGGGTTTAGTGTTGAGTGTTTTGGTTTAGGGTTTAGGATTAATAGTTTGGGGTTTAGAGTTTAGGGATTAGGTTTAGGGTTATGTATTAGGGTTTGGAGTTTATGGTTTAGGGTTTAGGGTTTATTGTTTAGGGTTTATAGTTTATTGTTCAGGGTTTAGAGTTTAAGGTTAAAGGGTATATGATTTAGGGTTTAGGGTTTAGAGTTTAGGGTTTAGGGTGTATTATTTATGTTTTAAGGTTTAGGGGTTAAGATTTAGGGTTTATGTATTAGGGTTTAGGGTTTGGGGTTTAGGGTTTAGGTTAAAAGTTTGGGATTTAGAATATAGGGTTTCGGGTTTAGGGTTGTTAATTTAGGATTAGGGTTTAAGGTTAGTGTTTAGGGTTTGCAGTTTACGCTTTAGGGTTAAAGTTTAAGGTTTAGGGTTTAGGGTTTAGAATTTGGATTTAGTGTTTAGTGTTTAGGGTTTAGGTTGAGGGTCTAGCATTAATGGTTTAGGGTTTAGGGTTTAGGGTTTTAGGTTTAGGGTTTATGATTAGGGTTTAGGGTTTAGGGTTTAGGGTTTAAGGTTTAGAGTTTAGGATTTAGCGTTTAGGGTTTATGATCTAGCGTTTATAATTTTGGGTTTAGGGTTTATGGTGAAGGCATTTTGGATTTACTGTTTAGGGTTTAGTGTTTAGGGTTTATGGTCTATGGGGTAGGGTTCGTGGGTTTAGGGTTTAGGAATTTGGTTTTAGGGTTTTGGGTTTTTGGGTTAAGAGTTTGGGATTTAGGGTTTAGGGTTTACTATTTTGAGTTTAGGATTAAGGGTTTAGGGTTTATAATTTACAATATAGGGTTAAAGGCTTACAATTATTGTTTAGGGTTTAGAGTTTAAGACTTAGGGTTTAAGGTTTACGGTTTTGGGTTTAGATTCTGGATTTGGGGTTTAGGGTTTAAGGTTTAGGTTTAGGGTTTATGATTAGTGGTTTAGGTTTAGGGTTTAGGGTTTAGGGTTCCAAGTTTAGCATTTATGTTTAGGTTTTTGTGTCTAGGGTTATGGGTTTAGGGTTTAGGGTTAGGGTTTAGGGTTTAGGGTTTAAGGTTTAGGATTTAGGGTTTAGGACATAGGGTTTAGGATTTAGGTTTTATGTTTAGAATTTAAAGTTTAAGGTTTAGGGTTTAGGGTTTTTAGTTTATAGTTAGGGTTTATGGTTTAGAGTTTAGGGTTTAGGGTTTAGTGTTTAGGGATTAGGGTTTAGTGTTTAGGGATTAGGGTTTAAGGTTTAGGGTTTAGGGTTTAGGGTTAGGAATTTATGGTCTACAAAATAGGGTTTAGGGTTTAAGATTAAGATTTAGGATTTAGGTTTTGGGTTTAGTGATTAAGGTTTAGGTGTTAGAGTTTAGGGTTTAAAGTTTAGGCATTCGGGTTTAGAGTGTAGGATTTATGTTTAGGGTTTAGGGTTAGTGTTTATGGTTTAGGTTTTAGGGTTTAGGGTTTAGGGTTTAGGGTCTAGGATTTTAGGTTTAGGGTTTAAGGTTTAGTGTTTAGGGTTTAGGGTTTTGGGTTTACAGTTTATGATTTTGGGTTTAGGGTTTAGCGTTTAGGTTTAGGGTTTAGTGTTTAGGGTTAGGTTTTAGGTTTTAGGGTTTAGGTTTTAGGGTTTAGGGTTTTGGACTTAGGGGTTTAGGGTATGGTTTAGGGGTAAGGGCTTTGGGTTTATGGTTTAGTGTTTGAAGTTCAGAGTTTAGGATTTAGAGTTTAGGGTTTAGAGTTTGGAATTTAGGGTTTAGGCTTAAGGGTTTAGTGTTTAGTGTTAGGTTTAGGGTTTAGGATTAATAGTTTAGGGTTTAGAGTTTTGAATTTAAAGTTTAGGCTTTAAGGTTTAGTGTTGAATGTTTAGGTTTAGGATTTAGGATTAATGGTTTAGGGTTTAGAGTTTTAGGTATAAGATTTAGAGTTTAGGGTTATGGTTTGGGGTTTAGAGTTTAAGGTTTAGGGTTTATTGTTTAGGGTTTAGAGTTTTGGGTGTAAGGTTTAGAGTTTGGGGTTTAGGTTTAGGGTTATGGTTTAGGGTTTAGAGTTTAGGGTTTAGGGTTAATTGTTTAGGGTTTATTATTTATTGTTTAGGGTTTAGAGTTTAAGGTTAAGGGGTATATGATTTAGGGTTTAGGGTTTAGAGTTTAGGGTTTAGGGTCTATGGTTTAGGGTTTAAGGTTTAGGGGTTAAGATTTAGGGTTTATGTATTAGGTTTTAGGGTTTAGGGTTTAGGGTTTAGGTTAAGAGTTTGGGATTTAGAATATATGGTTTAGGGTTTAGGGTTTAGGGTTTAGGGTTTAGTGTTTTGAGTTTAGTAGTTAGGGTTTAGGGTTGAAGGTTAGGGTTTAGGGTTAGGAGTTTAGGATTTAAGTTGAAGATTTAGGGTTTAGGTTTAAGGTTTAGTGATTAGGGTTTAGGTTTTAGGGTTTAGGGTGTAGACTTTAGGCATTAGGGTTTAGGGTTTAGGGTTTAGGGTGTAGGATTTATGTTTAGGGTTTAGGGTTTTGGTTTTGGGGTTTAGGGTTTAGGGTTTTGCATTAGGGTTTAGGGTTCCAAGTTTAGTATTTAGGATTTAGGGTTTAGGGTTTAGGGTCTAGGGTTTTGGGTTTAGGGTTTAGGGTTTAGGGTTTTGGGTTTAGAGTTTATGATTTTGGGTTTAGGGTTTAGGGTTTATGTTTAGGGTTTAGTGTTTAGGGTTAGGGTTAAGGTTTTAGGTTTTAGGGTGTAGGGTTTAGAGTTTTGGGTTTAGGGGTTTAGGGTATGGTTTAGGGGTAAGGGCTTAGGATTAATGGTCTAGTGTTTGAAGTTTAGAGTTTAGGATTTGGGGTTTAGGGTTTAGAGTTTGGAATTTAGGGTTTAGGCTTATAGGTTTAGTATTTTGTTTTAGGTTTAGGGTTTAGGATTAATGGTTTAGGGTTTAGAGTTTTGAATTTAGGGTTTAGGCTTGAAGGTTTAGTGTTGAGTGCTTAGATTTAGGGTTTAGGATTAATGGTTTAGGTTTTAGAGTTTAGTGTTTAGATTTAGGGTTATGGTTTAGGGTTTCTAGTTTAAGGTTTATTGTTTAGGGTTTATAGTTTATTGTTTAGGGTTCAGAGTTTAAGGTTAACAGGTATATGGTTTAGGGTTTAGGGTTTATATATTAGGGTTTGGGGTGTATGGTTTAGGGTTTAAGGTTTAGGGTTTAAGATTAAGGGTTTATGTATTTGGGTTTATGTTTTGGGGTTTAGGATTTAGGTTAAAAGTTTAGGATTTGGAATATAGGGTTTAGTGTTAAGGGTTTAGGTTTTAGTGTTTTGAATTTAGGATTAAGGATTTAGGGTTTAAGTTTAGTGTTTAGGGTTTGTAGTTTACGCTTCAGGGTTAAAGTTTAAGGTTTAGGGTTTAGGGTTTAGAATTTGGATTTAGGTTTTAGTGTTTAGGGTTTAGGCTGAGGGTTTAGCATTAATGGTTTCGGGTTAGGGTTTAGGATTTAGGGTTTTAGAGTTTTGGGTGTAAGGTTTAGAGTTTAGGGTTATGGTTTAGGGTTTAGAGTTTAAGGTGTAGGTTTTAGGGTTTATTGTTTAGGGTTTATGGTTTATTGTTTAGGTTTTAGAATTTAAGGTTAAGGGGCATATGATTTAGTGTTTAGGGTTTTGGGTTTAGAGTTTATAATTTTGGGTTTAGGGTTTAGAGCTAAGTTTAGGGTTTAGTGTTTAGGGTTAGGGTTTAGGGTTTAGGTTTTAGGTTTTAGGGTTTAGGGTTTTGGGTTTAGAGGTTTAGGGGTAAGGGCTTAGGGTTAATGGTTTAGTGTTTGAAGTTCAGAGTTTAGGATTTGGGGTTTAGGGTTTAGGGCTTAGGGTTTAGAGTTTGGAATTTGGGGTTTAGGCTTAAGGGTTTTGTGTTTAGTTTTAGGTTTAGGGTTTAGGATTAATGGTTTAGGGTTTGGAGTTTTGAATTTAGATTTTAGGCTTTAGGGCTTAGTGTTGAGTGTTTTGGTTTAGGGTTTAGGATTAATAGTTTGGGGTTTAGAGTTTAGGGATTAGGTTTAGGGTTATGTATTAGGGTTTGGAGTTTATGGTTTAGGGTTTAGGGTTTATTGTTTAGGGTTTATAGTTAATTGTTCAGGGTATAGAGTTTATGTTTAAAGTGTATATGATTTAGGGTTTAGGGTTTAGAGTTTAGGGTTTAGGGTGTATTATTTATGTTTTAAGGTTTAGGGGTTAAGATTTAGGGTTTATGTATTAGGGTTTAGGGTTTGGGGGTTAGGGTTTAGGTTAAAAGTTTGGGATTTAGAATATAGGGTTTCGGGTTTAGGGTTGTTAATTTAGGATTAGGGTTTAAGGTTAGTGTTTAGGGTTTGCAGTTTACGCTTTAGGGTTAAAGTTTAAGGTTTAGGGTTTAGGGTTTAGAATTTGGATTTAGTGTTTAGTGTTTAGGGTTTAGGTTGAGGGTCTAGCATTAATGGTTTAGGGTTTAGGGTTTAGGGTTTTAGGTTTAGGGTTTATGATTAGGGTTTAGGGTTTAGGGTTTAGGGTTTAAGGTTTAGAGTTTAGGATTTAGCGTTTAGGGTTTATGATCTAGCGTTTATAATTTTGGGTTTAGGGTTTATGGTGAAGGCGTTTTGGATTTACTGTTTAGGGTTTAGTGTTTAGGGTTTATGGTCTATGGGGTAGGGTTCGTGGGTTTAGGGTTTAGGAATTTGGTTTTAGGGTTTTGGGTTTTTGGGTTAAGAGTTTGGGATTTAGGGTTTAGGGTTTACTATTTTGAGTTTAGGATTATGGGTTTAGGGTTTATAATTTACAATATAGGGTTAGAGGCTTACAATTATTGTTTAGGGTTTAGAGTTTAAGACTTAGGGTTTAAGGTTTACGGTTTTGGGTTTAGATTCTGGATTTGGGGTTTAGGGTTTAAGGTTTAGGTTTAGGGTTTATGATTAGTGGTTTAGGTTTAGGGTTTAGGGTTTAGGGTTCCAAGTTTAGCATTTATGTTTAGGTTTTTGTGTCTAGGGTTATGGGTTTAGGGTTTAGGGTTAGGGTTTAGGGTTTAGGGTTTAGGGTTTAAGGTTTAGGATTTAGGGTTTAGGACATAGGGTTTAGGATTTAGGTTTTATGTTTAGAATTTAAAGTTTAAGGTTTAGGGTTTAGGGTTTTTAGTTTATAGTTAGGGTTTATGGTTTAGAGTTTAGGGTTTAGGGTTTAGTGTTTAGGGATTAGGGTTTAGTGTTTAGGGATTAGGGTTTAAGGTTTAGGGTTTAGGGTTTAGGGTTAGGAATTTATGGTCTACAAAATAGGTTTTAGGGTTTAAGATTAAGATTTAGGATTTAGGTTTTGGGTTTAGTGATTAAGGTTTAGGTGTTAGAGTTTAGGGTTTAAAGTTTAGGCATTCGGGTTTAGAGTGTAGGATTTATGTTTAGGGTTTAGGGTTAGTGTTTATGGTTTAGGTTTTAGGGTTTAGGGTTTAGGGTTTAGGGTCTAGGATTTTAGGTTTAGGGTTTAAGGTTTAGTGTTTAGGGTTTAGGGTTTTAGGTTTACAGTTTATGATTTTGGGTTTAGGGTTTAGCGTTTAGGTTTAGGGTTTAGTGTTTAGGGTTAGGGTTTAGGTTTTAGGGTTTAGGTTTTAGGGTTTAGGGTTTTGGACTTAGGGGTTTAGGGTATGGTTTAGGGGTAAGGGCTTTGGGTTTATGGTTTAGTGTTTGAAGTTCAGAGTTTAGGATTTAGAGTTTAGGGTTTAGAGTTTGGAATTTAGGGTTTAGGCTTAAGGGTTTAGTGTTTAGTGTTAGGTTTAGGGTTTAGGATTAATAGTTTAGGGTTTAGAGTTTTGAATTTAAAGTTTAGGCTTTAAGGTTTAGTGTTGAATGTTTAGGTTTAGGGTTTAGGATTAATGGTTTAGGGTTTAGAGTTTTAGGTATAAGATTTAGAGTTTAGGGTTATGGTTTGGGGTTTAGAGTTTAGGGTTTAGGATTAATGGTTTAGGGTTTAGAGTTTTGGGCGTAAGGTTTATAGTTTGGGGTTTAGATTTAGAGTTATGGTTTAGGGTTTAGAGTTTAAGGTTTAGGGTTTATGATTTATTGTTTAGGGTTTAAAGTTTAAGGTTAAGGGGTATATGATTTAGGGTTTAGGGTTTAGAGTTTAGGGTTTAGGGTCTATGGTTTAGGTTTTAAGGTTTAGGGGTTAAGATTTAGGGTTTATGTATTAGGTTTTAGGGTTTGGGGATTAGGGTTTAGGTTAAGAGTTTGGGATTTAAAATATAGGGTTTAGGGTTTAGGGTTTAGGGTTTAGTGTTTTGAGTTTAGCATTAAGGGTTTAGGGTTTAAGGTTAGGGTTTAGGGTTTACAAATTAGGGTTTAGGATTTAAGTTGAAGATTTAGGGTTTAGGTTTAGGGTTTACTGATTAGGGTTTAGGTTTTAGCGTTTAGGGTTTAGAGTTTAGGCATTATGGTTTAGGGTTTAGGGTTTAGGGTATAGGATTTATGTTTAGCATTTAGGGTTTAGGTTTTAGGGTTTAGGGTTTAGGGTTTTGCATTAGGGTTTAGGGTTCCAAGTTTAGTGTTTAGGGTTTAGGGTTTAGGGTCTAGGGTTTTGGGTTTAGGGTTTAGGGTTTTGGATTTAGAGTTTATGATTTTGGGTTTAGGGTTTAGGGTTTAGGTTTACGGTTTAGTATTTTGGGTTAGGGTTTAGGTTTTAGGTTTTAAGGTGTAGGGTTTAGAGTTTTTGGTTTAGGGGTTTAGGGTATGCTTTAGGGGTATGGGCTTAGGGCTAATGGTTTAGTGTTTGAAGTTCAGAGTTTAGGATTCCGGGTTTAGGGTTTAGAGTTTGGAATTTAGGGTTTAGGCTTATAGGTTTAGTATTTTGTTTTAGGTTTAGGGTTTAGGATTAATGGTTTAGGGTTTAGAGTTTTGAATTTAGGGTTTAGGCTTGAAGGTTTAGTGTTGAGTGCTTAGATTTAGGGTTTAGGATTAATGGTTTAGGTTTTAGAGTTTAGGGTTTAGATTTAGGGTTATGGTTTAGGGTTTCTAGTTTAAGGTTTATTGTTTAGGGTTTATAGTTTATTGTTTAGGGTTTAGAGTTTAAGGTTAACAGGTATATGGTTTAGGGTTTAGGTTTTATATATTAGGGTTTGGGGTGTATGGTTTAGGGTTTAAGGTTTAGGGTTTAAGATTAAGGGTTTATGTATTTGGGTTTATGTTGTGGGGTTTAGGATTTAGGTTAAAAGTTTAGGATTTGGAATATAGGGTTTAGTGTTAAGGGTTTAGGTTTTAGTGTTTTGAATTTAGGATTAAGGATTTAGGGTTTAAGTTTAGTGTTTAGGGTTTGTAGTTTACGCTTCAGGGTTAAAGTTTAAGGTTTAGGGTTTAGGGTTTAGAATTTGGATTTAGGTTTTAGTTATTAGGGTTTAGGCTGAGGGTTTAGCATTAATGGTTTTGGGTTAGGGTTTAGGATTTAGGGTTTATGGTTTGGGTTTAGGGTTTAGGGTTTAGGGTTTAAGGTTTAGAGTTTAGGATTTAGGATTTAGGGTTGAGGATTAATGGCTTAGGGTTAGGGTTTAGTGTTTAGCATTTAGGGTTTAGGGTTTATGATTAGGGTTTAGGGTTTAAGGTTTAGAGTTTAGGATTTAGCGATTAGGGTTTATGGTCTAGCGTTTATAATTTTGGGTTTAGGGTTTATGGTGAAGGGGTTTAGGATTTACTGTTTAGGATTTAGAGTTTTGGGTTTATGGTCTATGGGGTAGGGTTCGTGGGTTTAGGTTTTTGAGTTTAGGGTTTAGTAATTTAGGTTTAGGGTTTTGGGTTTATGTTTTAGGGTGTTGGGTTTTTGGGTTAAGAGTTTGGGATTTAGGGTTTAGGGTTTAGTGTTCTAAGTTTAGGATTAAGGGTTTAGGGTTTAGGGTTTATAATTTACGCTTTAGGGTTAAAGGCTTACAGTTAGTGTTTAGGGTTTAGAGTTTAGGATTTAGGGTTTAAGGGTTAGGGTTTTTGGTTTAGATTCTGGATTAGGGGTGTAGGGTTTAAGGTTTAGATTTCGGGTTTATGATCAATGGTTTAGGTTTAGGGTTTAGGGTTTAGGGTTTAGGGTTCCAAGTTTAGCATTTAGGTTTAGGGTTTTATTTTGAGGGTTTTGGGTTTAGGGTTTAGGGTTAGGGTTTAGGGTTTAGGGTTTAGGGTTTAAGGTTCAAGGTTTAGGGTTTAGGACAGAGGGTTTAAGATATAGGTTTTATGGTTAGAGTTTAGGATTTAAGGTTTAGGGTTTAGGGTTTTTGGTTTATAGTTAGGGTTTAGGGTTTAGAGTTTATGATTTAGGTTTAGTGTTTAAGGATTAGGGTTTAGAGTTTAGGGTTTAGGGTTTAAGGTTTAGGGTTCAGGGTTTAGGGTTAGGAATTTAGGGTTTACAAATTAGGGTCTAGGGTTTAAGTTTAAGGTTTAGGGTTTAGGTTTAGGATTTAGTGATTAGGGTTTAGGTTTTAGGCTTTCGGGTTTAGAGTTTAGGCATTAGGGTTTAGGGTTTAGGGTTTAGAGTGTAGGATTTATGTTTAGGGTTTAGGGTTTAGGTTTTAGGGTTTAGGGTTTAGGGTTTTGTGTTAGGGTTTAGAGTTTAGTGTTTAGGGTTCCAGGTTTAGGGTTTAGGGTCTAGGGTATGGTTTAGGGGTAAGGGCTTTGGGTTAATGGTTTAGGGTTTGAAGTTCAGAGTTTAGGATTTGTAGTTTAGGGTTTAGAGTTTGGAATTAAGGGTTTAGGCTTAAGGGTTTAGTGTTTAGTGTTAGGTTTAGGGTTTAGGATTAATGGTTTTGGGTTTAGAGTTTTGAATATAGGGTTGAGGCTTTAGGGTTTAGTGTTCAATGTTTAGGTTTAGGGTTTAGGATTAATGGTTTAGGGTTTTGTGTTTTGGGTGTAAGGATTAGTGTTTAGGGTTTAGGTTTAGGGTTTAGAATTTAAGGTTTAGGGTTTATTATTTAGGGTTTATGATTTATTGTTTAGGGTTTAAAGTTTAAGGTTAAGGGGTATATGATTTATAGTTTAGGGTTTAGAGTTTAGGGTTTAGGGTCTATGGTTTAAGGTTTAAGGTTTAGTGTTTAAGATTTAGGGTTGATGTATTAGGTTTTAGGGTTTGGGTTTTAGGGTTTAGGTTAAGAGTTTGGGATTTAGAATATAGGGTTTAGAGTTTAGGGTTTAGTATTTTGAGTTTAGGATTAAGGGTTTAGGGTTTCAAATTGAGGGTTTAGGGTTTGTAGTTTACGCTTTAGGGTTAAAGTTTAAGGTTTAGGGTTTAGGGTTTAGAATTTGGATTTAGGGTTTAGTGTTTAGGGTTTCGATTTAGGGTTTAGGATTAATCATTTAGGGTTAGGGTTTAGGGTTTAAGGTTTAGGGTTTAGGGTTTTGGGTTTAGGGTTTAAGGTTTAGAGTTTAGGATTTAGGGTTTAGGGTTTATGGTTTAGCTTTTATAATTTTGAGTTTAGTGTTTATGGTTAAGGGGTTTAGGATTTACTGTTTAGAGTTTAGAGTTTATGGTTTATGGTCTATGGTGTAGGGTTTGTGGGTTTAGGATTTCAAGTTTAGGGTTTAGGAATTAGGGTTTATGGTTTTGGGTTTAGGTTTTTAGGTTTTGGGTTTTAAGGTTAAGAGTTTGGGATTTAGAATTTAGGGTTTAGGGTTTAAGGTTTAGTGTTTTGAGTTTAGGGTTTAGGGTATAGGGTTTAGGGTTTAAGATTAGGATTTAGGGTTTATAATTTATGATTTAGGGTTAAAGGCTTACCGTTAGTGTTTAGGGTGTAGAGTCCAGGATTTAGGGTTTAAGGTTTAGGGTTTTGGTTTTAGAGTTTAGGGTTTTGGGTTAGGAATTTAGGGTTTAGGATTTAAGTTTAAAATTGAGGGTTTAGGTTTAGGGTTTAGTGATTAGGGTTTAGGTTTTAGGGTTTAAGGTTTAGAGTTTAGACATTAGGGTTTAGGGTTCCAAGTTTAGTGTTTAGGGTTTTGGGTTTAGGGTCTAGGGTCTTGGGTTTAGGGTGTAGGGTTTAGGGTTTTGGGTTTAGAGTTTATGATTTTGGGTTTGGGGTTTAGGGTTTAGGTTTTAGGGTGTAGGGTTTAGGGTTTTGGGTTTAGTGTTTTGAGTTTAGGGTTTAGGGTATAGGGTTTAGGGTTTAAGATTAGGGTTTAGGTTTTACAATTTACGATTTAGGTTTAAAGGCTTACAGTTAGTGTTTAGGGTGTAGAGTCTAGGATTTAGGGTATAAGGTTTAGGGTTTTGGTTTAGGAATTTAGGGTTTAAAAATTAGGGTTTAGGATTTAAGTTTAAGATTTAGGGTTTAGGTTTAGGGTTTAGTGATTAGGGTTTAGGTTTTAGGGTGTAGGGTTTAGGGTTTTGGGTTTAGGGATTTAGGGTATGGTTTAGGGAGTAAGGGCTTAGGGTTAATGGCTTAGTGTTTGAAGTTCAGAGTTTATGATTTGGGGTTTAGGGTTTAGGGTTTAGGGTTTAGAGTATGGAATTTTAGGTTTAGGTTTAAGGGTTTAGTGTTTAGTGTTAGGTTTAGGGTTTCAGATTAATAATTTAGGGTTTAGAGTTTTGAATTTAGGGTTTAGGCTTTAAGGCTTAGTGTTGAGTGTTTAGGTTTAGGGTTTAGGATTAATGGTTTCGGGTTTAGAGTTTTGGTTGTAGGTTTAGAGTTTAGGGTTATGGTTTAGGGTTTAGAGTTTAAGGTTTAGGGTTTAGGGTTTATGCTTTATTGTTTAGGGTTTTGGGTTTAGAGTTTGTAATTTTGGGTTTAGGGTTTAAGGCTTAGGTTTAGGGTTTAGTGTTTAGGGTTAGGGTTAGGGTTTAGGTTTTAGGTTTTAGGGTTTAGGGTTTTTGGTTTAGAGGTTTAGGGTATGGTTTAGGAGTAAGGGCTTAGGGTTAATGGTTTAGTGTTTGAAGTTCAGAGTTTAGGATTTGGGGTTTAGGGTTTAGGGTTTAGGGTGGCTAAAGTGGTTTGTGTTTAGTGTTAGGTTTAGGGTCTCAAATTAATGGTTTAGGGTTTAGAGTTTGGTATTTAGGGTTTAAGCTTTAAGGTTTAGTGTTGACTGTTTAGGTTTAGGGTTTAGGATTAATGGTTTAGGGTTTAGAGTTTTGGGTGTAAGGTTTAGAGTTTAGGGTTATGGTTTAGGGTTTTGAGTTTAAGGTGTAGGTTTTAGGGTTTATTGTTTAGGGTTTATAGTTTATTGTTTAGGTTTTAGAATTTAAGGTTAAGGGGCATATGATTTAGTGTTTAGGGTTTTGGGTTTAGAGTTTATAATTTTGGGTTTAGGGTTTAGAGCTGAGGTTTAGGGTTTAGTGTTTAGGGTTAGGGTTTAGGGTTTAGGTTTTAGGTTTTAGGGTTTAGGGTTTTGGGTTTAGAGGTTTAGGGGTAAGGGCTTAGGGTTAATGGTTTAGTGTTTGAAGTTCAGAGTTTAGGATTTGGGGTTTAGGGTTTAGGGCTTAGGGTTTAGAGTTTGGAATTTGGGGTTTAGGCTTAAGGGTTTTGTGTTTAGTTTTAGGTTTAGGGTTTAGGATTAATGGTTTAGGGTTTGGAGTTTTGAATTTAGATTTTAGGCTTTAGGGTTTAGTGTTGAGTGTTTTGGTTTAGGGTTTAGGATTAATAGTTTGGGGTTTAGAGTTTAGGGATTAGGTTTAGGGTTATGTATTAGGGTTTGGAGTTTATGGTTTAGGGTTTAGGGTTTATTGTTTAGGGTTTATAGTTTATTGTTCAGGGTTTAGAGTTTAAGGTTAAAGGGTATATGATTTAGGGTTTAGGGTTTAGAGTTTAGGGTTTAGGGTGTATTATTTATGTTTTAAGGTTTAGGGGTTAAGATTTAGGGTTTATGTATTAGGGTTTAGGGTTTGGGGTTTAGGGTTTAGGTTAAAAGTTTGGGATTTAGAATATAGGGTTTCGGGTTTAGGGTTGTTAATTTAGGATTAGGGTTTAAGGTTAGTGTTTAGGGTTTGCAGTTTACGCTTTAGGGTTAAAGTTTAAGGTTTAGGGTTTAGGGTTTAGAATTTGGATTTAGTGTTTAGTGTTTAGGGTTTAGGTTGAGGGTCTAGCATTAATGGTTTAGGGTTTAGGGTTTAGGGTTTTAGGTTTAGGGTTTATGATTAGGGTTTAGGGTTTAGGGTTTAGGGTTTAAGGTTTAGAGTTTAGGATTTAGCGTTTAGGGTTTATGATCTAGCGTTTATAATTTTGGGTTTAGGGTTTATGGTGAAGGCGTTTTGGATTTACTGTTTAGGGTTTAGTGTTTAGGGTTTATGGTCTATGGGGTAGGGTTCGTGGGTTTAGGGTTTAGGAATTTGGTTTTAGGGTTTTGGGTTTTGGGTTAAGAGTTTGGGATTTAGGGTTTAGGGTTTACTATTTTGAGTTTAGGATTAAGGGTTTAGGGTTTATAATTTACAATATAGGGTTAAAGGCTTACAATTATTGTTTAGGGTTTAGAGTTTAAGACTTAGGGTTTAAGGTTTACGGTTTTGGGTTTAGATTCTGGATTTGGGGTTTAGGGTTTAAGGTTTAGGTTTAGGGTTTATGATTAGTGGTTTAGGTTTAGGGTTTAGGGTTTAGGGTTCCAACTTTATCATATATGATTAGGTTTTGTGTCTAGGGTTATGGGTTTAGGGTTTAGGGTTAGGGTTTAGGGTTTAGGGTTTAGGGTTTAAGGTTTAGGATTTAGGGTTTAGGACATAGGGTTTAGGATTTAGGTTTTATGTTTAGAATTTAAAGTTTAAGGTTTAGGGTTTAGGGTTTTTAGTTTATAGTTAGGGTTTATGGTTTAGAGTTTAGGGTTTAGGGTTTAGTGTTTAGGGATTAGGGTTTAGTGTTTAGGGATTAGGGTTTAAGGTTTAGGGTTTAGGGTTTAGGGTTAGGAATTTATGGTCTACAAAATAGGGTTTAGGGTTTAAGATTAAGATTTAGGATTTAGGTTTTGGGTTTAGTGATTAAGGTTTAGGTGTTAGAGTCTAGGGTTTAAAGTTTAGGCATTCGGGTTTAGAGTGTAGGATTTATGTTTAGGGTTTAGGGTTAGTGTTTATGGTTTAGGTTTTAGGGTTTAGGGTTTAGGGTTTAGGGTCTAGGATTTTAGGTTTAGGGTTTAAGGTTTAGTGTTTAGGGTTTAGGGTTTTAGGTTTACAGTTTATGATTTTGGGTTTAGGGTTTAGCGTTTAGGTTTAGGGTTTAGTGTTTAGGGTTAGGGTTTAGGTTTTAGGGTTTTGGGTTTATGTTTTAGGGTGTTGGGTTTTTGGGTTAAGAGTTTGGTATTTAGGGTTTAGGGTTTAGTGTTCTAAGTTTAGGATTAAGGGTTTAGGGTTTAGGGTTTATAATTTACGCTTTAGGGTTAAAGGCTTACAGTTAGTGTTTAGGGTTTAGAGTTTAGGATTTAGGGTTTAAGGGTTAGGGTTTTTGGTTTAGATTCTGGATTAGGGGTGTAGGGTTTAAGGTTTAGATTTCGGGTTTATGATCAATGGTTTAGGTTTAGGGTTTAGGGTTTAGGGTTTAGGGTTCCAAGTTTAGCATTTAGGTTTAGGGTTTTATTTTGAGGGTTTTGGGTTTAGGGTTTAGGGTTAGGGTTTAGGGTTTAGGGTTTAGGGTTTAAGGTTCAAGGTTTAGGGTTTAGGACAGAGGGTTTAAGATATAGGTTTTATGGTTAGAGTTTAGGATTTAAGGTTTAGGGTTTAGGGTTTTTGGTTTATAGTTAGGGTTTAGGGTTTAGAGTTTATGATTTAGGTTTAGTGTTTAAGGATTAGGGTTTAGAGTTTAGGGTTTAGGGTTTAAGGTTTAGGGTTCAGGGTTTAGGGTTAGGAATTTAGGGTTTACAAATTAGGGTCTAGGGTTTAAGTTTAAGGTTTAGGGTTTAGGTTTAGGATTTAGTGATTAGGGTTTAGGTTTTAGGCTTTCGGGTTTAGAGTTTAGGCATTAGGGTTTAAGGTTTAGGGTTTAGAGTGTAGGATTTATGTTTAGGGTTTAGGGTTTAGGTTTTAGGGTTTAGGGTTTAGGGTTTTGTGTTAGGGTTTAGAGTTTAGTGTTTAGGGTTCCAGGTTTAGGGTTTAGGGTCTAGGGTATGGTTTAGGGGTAAGGGCTTTGGGTTAATGGTTTAGGGTTTGAAGTTCAGAGTTTAGGATTTGTAGTTTAGGGTTTAGAGTTTGGAATTAAGGGTTTAGGCTTAAGGGTTTAGTGTTTAGTGTTAGGTTTAGGGTTTAGGATTAATGGTTTTGGGTTTAGAGTTTTGAATATAGGGTTGAGGCTTTAGGGTTTAGTGTTCAATGTTTAGGTTTAGGGTTTAGGATTAATGGTTTAGGGTTTTGTGTTTTGGGTGTAAGGATTAGTGTTTAGGGTTTAGGTTTAGGGTTTAGAGTTTAAGGTTTAGGGTTTATTATTTAGGGTTTATGATTTATTGTTTAGGGTTTAAAGTTTAAGGTTAAGGGGTATATGATTTATAGTTTAGGGTTTAGAGTTTAGGGTTTAGGGTCTATGGTTTAAGGTTTAAGGTTTAGTGTTTAAGATTTAGGGTTGATGTATTAGGTTTTAGGGTTTGGGTTTTAGGGTTTAGGTTAAGAGTTTGGGATTTAGAATATAGGGTTTAGAGTTTAGGGTTTAGTATTTTGAGTTTAGGATTAAGGGTTTAGGGTTTCAAATTGAGGGTTTAGGGTTTGTAGTTTACGCTTTAGGGTTAAAGTTTAAGGTTTAGGGTTTAGGGTTTAGAATTTGGATTTAGGGTTTAGTGTTTAGGGTTTCGATTTAGGGTTTAGGATTAATCATTTAGGGTTAGGGTTTAGGGTTTAAGGTTTAGGGTTTAGGGTTTTGGGTTTAGGGTTTAAGGTTTAGAGTTTAGGATTTAGGGTTTAGGGTTTATGGTTTAGCTTTTATAATTTTGAGTTTAGTGTTTATGGTTAAGGGGTTTAGGATTTACTGTTTAGAGTTTAGAGTTTAGGGTTAATGGTCTATGGTGTAGGGTTTGTGGGTTTAGGATTTCAAGTTTAGGGTTTAGGAATTAGGGTTTATGGTTTTGGGTTTAGGTTTTTAGGTTTTGGGTTTTAAGGTTAAGAGTTTGGGATTTAGAATTTAGGGTTTAGGGTTTAAGGTTTAGTGTTTTGAGTTTAGGGTTTAGGGTATAGGGTTTAGGGTTTAAGATTAGGATTTAGGGTTTATTATTTACGATTTAGGGTTAAAGGCTTACAGTTAGTGTTTAGTGTGTAGAGTCTAGGATTTAGGGTTTAAGGTTTAGGGTTTTGGTTTTAGAGTTTAGGGTTTTGGTTTAGGAATTTAGGGTTTAGGATTTAAGTTTAAGATTTAGGGTTTAGGTTTAGGGTTTAGTGATTAGGGTTTAGGTATTAGGGTTTAAGGTTTAGAGTTTAGGCATTAGGGTTTAGGGTTCCAAGTTTAGTGTTTAGGGTTTTGGGTTTAGGGTCTAGGGTCTTGGGTTTAGGGTGTAGGGTTTAGGGTTTTGGGTTTAGAGTTTATGATTTTGGGTTTGGGGTTTAGGGTTTAGGTTTTAGGGTGTAGGGTTTAGGGTTTTGGGTTTAGTGTTTTGAGTTTAGGGTTTAGGGTATAGGGTTTAGGGTTTAAGATTAGGGTTTAGGTTTTACAATTTACGATTTAGGTTTAAAGGCTTCTGATTAGTGTTTAGGGTGTAGAGTCTAGGATTTAGGGTATAAGGTTTAGGGTTTTGGTTTAGGAATTTAGGGTTTAAAAATTAGGGTTTAGGATTTAAGTTTAAGATTTAGGGTTTAGGTTTAGGGTTTAGTGATTAGGGTTTAGGTTTTAGGGTGTAGGGTTTAGGGTTTTGGGTTTAGGGATTTAGGGTATGGTTTAGGGGTAAGGGCTTAGGGTTAATGGCTTAGTGTTTGAAGTTCAGAGTTTATGATTTGGGGTTTAGGGTTTAGGGTTTAGGGTTTAGAGTATGGAATTTTAGGTTTAGGTTTAAGGGTTTAGTGTTTAGTGTTAGGTTTAGGGTTTCAGATTAATAATTTAGGGTTTAGAGTTTTGAATTTAGGGTTTAGGCTTTAAGGCTTAGTGTTGAGTGTTTAGGTTTAGGGTTTAGGATTAATGGTTTCGGGTTTAGAGTTTTGGTTGTAAGGTTTAGAGTTTAGGGTTATGGTTTAGGGTTTAGAGTTTAAGGTTTAGGGTTTAGGGTTTATGCTTTATTGTTTAGGGTTTTGGGTTTAGAGTTTGTAATTTTGGGTTTAGGGTTTAAGGCTTAGGTTTAGGGTTTAGTGTTTAGGGTTAGGATTTAGGGTTTAGGTTTTAGGTTTTAGGGTTTAGGGTTTTTGGTTTAGAGGTTTAGGGTATGGTTTAGGAGTAAGGGCTTAGGGTTAATGGTTTAGTGTTTGAAGTTCAGAGTTTAGGATTTGGGGTTTAGGGTTTAGGGTTTAGGGTGGCTCAAGGGTTTAGTGTTTAGTGTTAGGTTTAGGGTCTCAAATTAATGGTTTAGGGTTTAGAGTTTGGTATTTAGGGTTTAAGCTTTAAGGTTTAGTGTTGACTGTTTAGGTTTAGGGTTTAGGATTAATGGTTTAGGGTTTAGAGTTTTGGGTGTAAGGTTTAGAGTTTAGGGTTATGGTTTAGGGTTTAGAGTTTAAGGTGTAGGTTTTAGGGTTTATTGTTTAGGGTTTATAGTTTATTGTTTAGGTTTTAGAATTTAAGGTTAAGGGGCATATGATTTAGTGTTTAGGGTTTTGGGTTTAGAGTTTATAATTTTGGGTTTAGGGTTTAGAGCTGAGGTTTAGGGTTTAGTGTTTAGGGTTAGGGTTTAGGGTTTAGGTTTTAGGTTTTAGGGTTTAGGGTTTTGGGTTTAAAGGTTTAGGGGTAAGGGCTTAGGGTTAATGGTTTAGTGTTTGAAGTTCAGAGTTTAGGATTTGGGGTTTAGGGTTTAGGGCTTAGGGTTTAGAGTTTGGAATTTGGGGTTTTTAGGCTTAAGGGTTTTGTGTTTAGTTTTAGGTTTAGGGTTTAGGATTAATGGTTTAGGGTTTGGAGTTTTGAATTTAGATTTTAGGCTTTAGGGTTTAGTGTTGAGTGTTTTGGTTTAGGGTTTAGGATTAATAGTTTGGGGTTTAGAGTTTAGGGATTAGGTTTAGGGTTATGTATTAGGGTTTGGAGTTTATGGTTTAGGGTTTAGGGTTTATTGTTTAGGGTTTATAGTTTATTGTTCAGGGTTTAGAGTTTAAGGTTAAAGGGTATATGATTTAGGGTTTAGGGTTTAGAGTTTAGGGTTTAGGGTGTATTATTTATGTTTTAAGGTTTAGGGGTTAAGATTTAGGGTTTATGTATTAGGGTTTAGGGTTTGGGGTTTAGGGTTTAGGTTAAAAGTTTGGGATTTAGAATATAGGGTTTCGGGTTTAGGGTTGTTAATTTAGGATTAGGGTTTAAGGTTAGTGTTTAGGGTTTGCAGTTTACGCTTTAGGGTTAAAGTTTAAGGTTTAGGGTTTAGGGTTTAGAATTTGGATTTAGTGTTTAGTGTTTAGGGTTTAGGTTGAGGGTCTAGCATTAATGGTTTAGGGTTTAGGGTTTAGGGTTTTAGGTTTAGGGTTTATGATTAGGGTTTAGGGTTTAGGGTTTAGGGTTTAAGGTTTAGAGTTTAGGATTTAGCGTTTAGGGTTTATGATCTAGCGTTTATAATTTTGGGTTTAGGGTTTATGGTGAAGGCGTTTTGGATTTACTGTTTAGGGTTTAGTGTTTAGGGTTTATGGTCTATGGGGTAGGGTTCGTGGGTTTAGGGTTTAGGAATTTGGTTTTAGGGTTTTGGGTTTTTGGGTTAAGAGTTTGGGATTTAGGGTTTAGGGTTTACTATTTTGAGTTTAGGATTAAGGGTTTAGGGTTTATAATTTACAATATAGGGTTAAAGGCTTACAATTATTGTTTAGGGTTTAGAGTTTAAGACTTAGGGTTTAAGGTTTACGGTTTTGGGTTTAGATTCTGGATTTGGGGTTTAGGGTTTAAGGTTTAGGTTTAGGGTTTATGATTAGTGGTTTAGGTTTAGGGTTTAGGGTTTAGGGTTCCAAGTTTAGCATTTATGTTTAGGTTTTTGTGTCTAGGGTTATGGGTTTAGGGTTTAGGGTTAGGGTTTAGGGTTTAGGGTTTAGGGTTTAAGGTTTAGGATTTAGGGTTTAGGACATAGGGTTTAGGATTTAGGTTTTATGTTTAGAATTTAAAGTTTAAGGTTTAGGGTTTAGGGTTTTTAGTTTATAGTTAGGGTTTATGGTTTAGAGTTTAGGGTTTAGGGTTTAGTGTTTAGGGATTAGGGTTTAGTGTTTAGGGATTAGGGTTTAAGGTTTAGGGTTTAGGGTTTAGGGTTAGGAATTTATGGTCTACAAAATAGGGTTTAGGGTTTAAGATTAAGATTTAGGATTTAGGTTTTGGGTTTAGTGATTAAGGTTTAGGTGTTAGAGTTTAGGGTTTAAAGTTTAGGCATTCGGGTTTAGAGTGTAGGATTTATGTTTAGGGTTTAGGGTTAGTGTTTATGGTTTAGGTTTTAGGGTTTAGGGTTTAGGGTTTAGGGTCTAGGTTTTTTGGTTTAGGGTTTAAGGTTTAGTGTTTAGGGTTTAGGGTTTTAGGTTTACAGTTTATGATTTTGGGTTTAGGGTTTAGCGTTTAGGTTTAGGGTTTAGTGTTTAGGGTTAGGGTTTAGGTTTTAGGGTTTAGGTTTTAGGGTTTAGGGTTTTGGACTTAGGGGTTTAGGGTATGGTTTAGGGGTAAGGGCTTTGGGTTTATGGTTTAGTGTTTGAAGTTCAGAGTTTAGGATTTAGAGTTTAGGGTTTAGAGTTTGGAATTTAGGGTTTAGGCTTAAGGGTTTAGTGTTTAGTGTTAGGTTTAGGGTTTAGGATTAATAGTTTAGGGTTTAGAGTTTTGAATTTAAAGTTTAGGCTTTAAGGTTTAGTGTTGAATGTTTAGGTTTAGGATTTAGGATTAATGGTTTAGGGTTTAGAGTTTTAGGTATAAGATTTAGAGTTTAGGGTTATGGTTTGGGGTTTAGAGTTTAAGGTTTAGGGTTTATTGTTTAGGGTTTAGAGTTTTGGGTGTAAGGTTTAGAGTTTGGGGTTTAGGTTTAGGGTTATGGTTTAGGGTTTAGAGTTTAGGGTTTAGGGTTAATTGTTTAGGGTTTATGATTTATTGTTTAGGGTTTAGAGTTTAAGGTTAAGGGGTATATGATTTAGGGTTTAGGGTTTAGAGTTTAGGGTTTAGGGTCTATGGTTTAGGGTTTAAGGTTTAGGGGTTAAGATTTAGGGTTTATGTATTAGGTTTTAGGGTTTAGGGTTTAGGGTTTAGGTTAAGAGTTTGGGATTTAGAATATATGGTTTAGGGTTTAGGGTTTAGGGTTTAGGGTTTAGTGTTTTGAGTTTAGTAGTAAGGGTTTAGGGTTGAAGGTTAGGGTTTAGGGTTAGGAGTTTAGGATTTAAGTTGAAGATTTAGGGTTTAGGTTTAAGGTTTAGTGATTAGGGTTTAGGTTTTAGGGTTTAGGGTGTAGACTTTAGGCATTAGGGTTTAGGGTTTAGGGTTTAGGGTGTAGGATTTATGTTTAGGGTTTAGGGTTTAGGTTTTGGGGTTTAGGGTTTAGGGTTTTGCATTAGGGTTTAGGGTTCCAAGTTTAGTATTTAGGATTTAGGTTTTAGGGTTTAGGGTCTAGGGTTTTGGGTTTAGGGTTTAGGGTTTAGGGTTTTGGGTTTAGAGTTTATGATTTTGGGTTTAGGGTTTAGGGTTTATGTTTAGGGTTTAGTGTTTAGGGTTAGGGTTAAGGTTTTAGGTTTTAGGGTGTAGGGTTTAGAGTTTTGGGTTTAGGGGTTTAGGGTATGGTTTAGGGGTAAGGGCTTAGGATTAATGGTCTAGTGTTTGAAGTTTAGAGTTTAGGATTTGGGGTTTAGGGTTTAGAGTTTGGAATTTAGGGTTTAGGCTTATAGGTTTAGTATTTTGTTTTAGGTTTAGGGTTTAGGATTAATGGTTTAGGGTTTAGAGTTTTGAATTTAGGGTTTAGGCTTGAAGGTTTAGTGTTGAGTGCTTAGATTTAGGGTTTAGGATTAATGGTTTAGGTTTTAGAGTTTAGGGTTTAGATTTAGGGTTATGGTTTAGGGTTTCTAGTTTAAGGTTTATTGTTTAGGGTTTATAGTTTATTGTTTAGGGTTTAGAGTTTAAGGTTAACAGGTATATGGTTTAGGGTTTAGGTTTTATATATTAGGGTTTGGGGTGTATGGTTTAGGGTTTAAGGTTTAGGGTTTAAGATTAAGGGTTTATGTATTTGGGTTTATGTTGTGGGGTTTAGGATTTAGGTTAAAAGTTTAGGATTTGGAATATAGGGTTTAGTGTTAAGGGTTTAGGTTTTAGTGTTTTGAATTTAGGATTAAGGATTTAGTGTTTAAGTTTAGTGTTTAGGGTTTGTAGTTTACGCTTCAGGGTTAAAGTTTAAGGTTTAGGGTTTAGGGTTTAGAATTTGGATTTAGGTTTTAGTGTTTAGGGTTTAGGCTGAGGGTTTAGCATTAATGGTTTCGGGTTAGGGTTTAGGATTTAGGGTTTATGGTTTGGGTTTAGGGTTTAGGGTTTAGGGTTTAAGGTTTAGAGTTTAGGATTTAGGATTTAGGGTTGAGGATTAATGGCTTAGGGTTAGGGTTTAGTGTTTAGCATTTAGGGTTTAGGGTTTATGATTAGGGTTTAGGGTTTAAGGTTTAGAGTTTAGGATTTAGCGATTAGGGTTTATGGTCTAGCATTTATAATTTTGGGTTTAGGGTTTATGGTGAAGGGGTTTAGGATTTACTGTTTAGGATTTAGAGTTTTGGGTTTATGGTCTATGGGGTAGGGTTCGTGGGTTTAGGTTTTTGAGTTTAGGGTTTAGTAATTTAGGTTTAGGGTTTTGGGTTTATGTTTTAGGGTGTTGGGTTTTTGGGTTAAGAGTTTGGGATTTAGGGTTTAGGGTTTAGTGTTCTAAGTTTAGGATTAAGGGTTTAGGGTTTAGGGTTTATAATTTACGCTTTAGGGTTAAAGGCTTACAGTTAGTGTTTAGGGTTTAGAGTTTAGGATTTAGGGTTTAAGGGTTAGGGTTTTTGGTTTAGATTCTGGATTAGGGGTGTAGGGTTTAAGGTTTAGGTTTCGGGTTTATGATCAATGGTTTAGGTTTAGGGTTTAGGGTTTAGGGTTTAGGGTTCCAAGTTTAGCATTTAGGTTTAGGGTTTTATTTTGAGGGTTTTGGGTTTAGGGTTTAGGGTTAGGGTTTAGGGTTTAGGGTTTAGGGTTTAAGGTTCAAGGTTTAGGGTTTAGGACAGAGGGTTTAAGATATAGGTTTTATGGTTAGAGTTTAGGATTTAAGGTTTAGGGTTTAGGGTTTTTGGTTTATAGTTAGGGTTTAGGGTTTAGAGTTTATGATTTAGGTTTAGTGTTTAAGGATTAGGGTTTAGAGTTTAGGGTTTAGGGTTTAAGGTTTAGGGTTCAGGGTTTAGGGTTAGGAATTTAGGGTTTACAAATTAGGGTCTAGGGTTTAAGTTTAAGGTTTAGGGTTTAGGTTTAGGATTTAGTGATTAGGGTTTAGGTTTTAGGCTTTCGGGTTTAGAGTTTAGCCATTAGGGTTTAGGGTTTAGGGTTTAGAGTGTAGGATTTATGTTTAGGGTTTAGGGTTTAGGTTTTAGGGTTTAGGGTTTAGGGTTTTGTGTTAGGGTTTAGAGTTTAGTGTTTAGGGTTCCAGGTTTAGGGTTTAGGGTCTAGGGTTTTGGGTTTAGGGTTTAAGGTTTAGGGTTTTAGGTTTAGAGTTTATGATTTTGTGTTGAGGGTTTAGGGTTTAGGTTTAGGGTTTAGTGTTTAGGGTTAGGGTTTAGGGTTTAGTGTTTAGGGTTTAGGGTGTAGGGTTCAGAGTTTAGGATTAGGAGTTTAGGGTTTAGAGTTTGGAATTTAGGGTTTAGGCTTAAGGGTTTAGTGTTTAGTGTTAGGTTTAGGGTTTAGGATTAATGGTTTAGGGTTTAGAGTTTTGAATTTTGGGTTTAGGCTTTAAGGTTTAGTGTTAAATGTTTAGGTTTAGGATTTAGGATTAATGGTTTAGGGTTTAGTGTTTTGGGTGTAAGGTTTAGAGTTTAGGGTTTAGGTTTAGGGTTATGGTTTAGGGTTTAGAGTTTAAGGTTTAGGGTTTATTGTTTAGGGTTTATGATTTATTGTTTAGGGTTTAAAGTTTAAGGTTAAGGGGTATATGATTCAGGGTTTAGGGTTTAGAGTTTAGGATTCAGGGTCTATGGTTTAAGGTTTAAGGTTTAGGGATTAAGATTTAGGGTTGATGCATTAGGTTTTAGGGTTTGGGGTTTGGGGTTTAAGTTAAGGGTTTGGGATTTAGAATATAGGGTTTAGAGTTTAGGATTTAGTGTTTTGAGTTTAGGATTAAGGGTTTATGGTTTAGCATTTAGGGTTTAAGGTTAGGGTTTAGGGTTTGTAGTTTACGCTTTAGGGTTAAAGTTTAAGGTTTAGGGTTTAGGGTTTAGGGTTTAGAATTTGGATTTAGGGTTTAGTGTTTAGGGTTTTGATTTAGGGTTTAGGATTAATCATTTAGGGTTAGGGTTTAGGGTTTAGTGTTTAGGGTTTAGGGTTTAGGGTTTAGGGTTTTGGGTTTTGGGTTTAGGGTTTAGAGATTAGGATTTTGGGTTTAGGGTTTATGGTTTAGCTTTTATAATTTCGAGTTTAGGGTTTATGGTTAAGGGGTTTAGGATTTACTGTTTAGGGTTTAGAGTTTAGGGTTAATGGTCTATGGTGTAGGGTTTGTGGGTTTAAGGTTTCAAGTTTAGGGTTTAGGAATTAGGGTTTATGGTTTTGGGTTTAGGTTTTAAGGTTTTGGGTTTTAAGGTTAAGAGTTTGGGATTTAGAATTTAGGGTTTAGGGTTTAGGGTTTAGTGTTTTGAGTTTAGGGTTTAGGGTTTAAGATTAGGGTTTAGGGTTTATAATTTACGATTTAGGTTTAAAGGCTTACAATTAGTGTTTAGGGTGTAGAGTCTAGGATTTAGGGTATAAGGTTTAGGGTTTTTGTTTTAGAGTTTAGGGTTTTGGTTTAGGAATTTAGGGTTTAAAAATTAGGGTTTAGGATTTAAGTTTAAGATTTAGGGTTTAGGTTTAGGGTTTAGTGATTAGGGTTTAGGTTTTAGGGTGTAGGGTTTAGGGTTTTGGGTTGAGGGATTTAGGGTATGGATTAGGGGTAAGGGCTTAGGGTTAATGGTTTAGTGTTTGAAGTTCAGAGTTTATGATTTGGGGTTTAGGGTTTAGGGTTTAGGGTTTAGAGTATAGAATTTTGGGTTTAGGCTTAAGGGTTTAGTGTTTAGTGTTAGGTTTAGTGTTTCAGATTAATAGTTTAGGGTTTAGAGATTTGAATTTAGGGTTTAGGCTTTAAGGTTTAGTGTTGAGTGTTTAGGTTTAGGGTTTAGGATTAATGGTTTAGGGTTTAGAGTTTTGGGTGTAAGGTTTAGAGTTTAGGGTTATGGTTTAGGGTTTAGTGTTTAAGGTTTAGGGTTTAGGATTTATGGTTTATTGTTTAGGGTTTTGGGTTTAGAGTTTAAAATTTTGGGTTTAGGGTTTAGGGCTTAGGTTTAGGGTTTAGTGTTTAGGTTTAGGGTTTAGTGTTTAGGGTTTAGGGTTTAGGGTTTAGGGTTTTGGGTTTAGAGGTTTAGGGTATGGTTTAGGGGTAAGGGCTTAGGGTTAATGGTTTACTGTTTGAAGTTCATAGTTTAGGATTTGGGGTTTAGGGTTTAGGGTTTAGGGTGGCTTAAGGGTTTAGTGTTTAGTGTTAGGTTTAGGGTTTCAAATTAATGGTTTAGGGTTTAGAGTTTTGTATTTAGGGTTTAGGCTTTAAGGTTTAGTGTTGAGTGTTTAGGTTTAGGGTTTAGAGTTTAAGGTTAAGAGTTTGAGATTTAGAATATATGGTTTAGGGTTTAGGGTTTAGTATTTTGAGTTTAGTATTAAGGGTTTTGGGTTTAAGGTTAGGGTTTAGGGTTAGGAGTCTAGGATTTAAGTTGAAGATGTAGGGTTTAGGTTTAGGGTTTAGTAATTAGGGTTTAGGCTTTAGGGTTTAGGGTTTATAGTTTAGGCATTAAGGTTTATGGTTTAGGGTTTAGGGTGTAGGATTTATGTTTAGGGTTTAGGGTTTAGGTTTTACTATTTAGGGTTTAGGATTTTGCGTTAGGGTTTAGGGTTCCAAGTTTAGTATTTAGGGTTTAGGGTTTAGGGTCTAGGGTTTTGGGTTTAGGGTTTAGGGTTTAGGGTTTTGGGTTTAGAGTTTATGATTTGGATTTAGGGTTTAGGGTTTAGGTTTAGGGTCTTGTATTTAAGGTTAGGGTTTAGGTTTTAGGTTTTAGGGTGTAGGGTTTAGATTTTTGGGTTTAGGGGTTTAGGGTATGGTTTAGGGGTAAGGGCTTAGGATTAATGGTTTAGTGTTTGAAGTTCAGAGTTTAGGATTTGGGCATTAGGGTTTAGAGTTTGGAATTTAGGGTTTAGGCTTAAGGGTTTAGTGTTTTGTTTTAGGTTTAGGGTTTAGGATTAATGGTTTAGGGTTTAGAGTTTTGAATTTAGGGTTTAGGCTTTAAGGTTTAGTGTTGAGTGTTTAGATTTAGGGTTTTGGATCAATGGTTTAGGGTTTAGAGTTTAGGGTTTAGGTTTAGGGTCATGGTTTAGGGTTTCGAGTTTAAGGTTTAGGGTTTAGGGTTTATTGTTTAGGGTTTATAGTTTATTGTTTAGGGTTTATAGTTTAAGGTTAACAGGTATATGATTTCGGGTTTAGGGTTTATAGATTAGGGTTTAGGGTGTATGGTTTGGGGTTTAAAGTTTAGGGTTTAAGATTTAGGGTTTATGTATTAGGGTTTAGGCTTTGGGGTTTAGGATTTAGGTTAAGAGTTTGGGATTTGGAATATAGGGTTTAGTGTTAAGGTCTTAGGTTTTAGTGTTTTGAGTTTAGGATTAAGGGCTTAGGGTTTAAGTGTTTAGGGATTAGGGTTTTGGGTTTAGGGTTTATGATTAGGGTTTAGGGTTTAGGGTTTAGGGTTTAGGATTTAGCATTTAGGGTTTTGTGGTCTTGCATATATAATTTCGGGTTTAGGGTTTATGGTGAAGGGGTTTAGGATTTACTGTTTAGGGTTTAGAGTTTAAGGTTTATGGTCTATGGGGTAGGGTTCGTGGGTTTAGGGTTTTGAGTTTAGGGTTTAGTAATTTGGGTTTAAGGTTTTGGGTTTTTGGGTTAAGAGTTTGGGATTTAGGGTTTAGGGTTTAGTGTTCTGAGTTTAGGATTAAGGGTTTAAGGTTTAGGGTTTATAATTTACGATTTAGGGTTAAAGGCTTACAGTTAGTGTTTAGGGTTTAGAATTTAGGATTTAGGGTTTAAGGGTTAGGGTTTTTGGTTTAGATTCTGGATTAGGGGTTTAGGGTTTAATGTTTAGGTTTAGGGTTTATGATTAATGGTTTAGGTGTAGGGTTTAGGGTTTAGGGTTCCAAGTTTATCATTTAGATTTAGGGTTTTGTGTCAAGGGTTTTGGGTTTAGTGTTTAGGGTTAGGGTTTAGGGTTAAACGTTCAAGGTTTAGGGTTTAGTACATAGGGTTTAGGATATAGGTTTTATGGTTAGAGTTTAGGATTTAAGGTTTAGGGTTTAGAGTTTTTAGCTTATAGTTAGGGTTTAGGGTTTAGAGTTTAGGATTTAGGGTTTAGTGTTTAGGGATTAGGGTTTAGAGTTTAGGGTTTACGGTTTAGAGTTTAGGATTTAGGGTTTAAAGGTTAGGGTTTTTGGTTTGGATTCTGGATTAGGGGTTTAGGGTTTAAGGTTTAGGTTTAGGGTTTATGATTAATGGTTTAGGTTTAGGGTTTAGGGTTTAGGGTTCCAAGTTTAGTATTTAGGTTTAGGGTTTTGTGTCGAGGGTTTTGGGTTTTGGGTTTTGGGTTTAGGGTTAGGGTTTAGGGTTTAGGGTTTAGGGCTTAAGTTTTAAGGTTTAGGGTTTAGGACATAGGGTTTAGGATATAGGTTTTATGGTTAGAGTTTAGGATTTAAGGTTTAGGGTTTAGGGTTTTTAGTTTATAGTTAGGGCTTAGGGTTTAGAGTTTAGGATTTAGGGTTTAGTGTTTAAGGATTAGGGTATAGAGTTTAGGGTTTAGGATTTAGTGATTAGGGTTTAGGTTTTAGGGTTTAGGGTTTACAGTTTAGGCATTAGGGTTTAAGGTTTAGGGTTTAGAGTGTAGGATTTATGTTTAGGATTTAGGGTTTAGGTTTTAGGGTTTAGGGTTTAGGGTTTTGTGTTAGGGTTTAGAGTTTAGAGTTTAGGGTTCCAGGTTTAGGGTTTAGGGTCTAGGGTTTTGGGTTTATGGTTTAAGGTTTAGGGTTGAGGGTTTTGAGTTTAGAGTTTATGATTTTGGGTTTAGGGTTTAGGGTTTAGGTTTAGGGTTTAGTGTTTAGGGTTTAGGTTTTAGGGTTAAGGTTTACGGTTTACGGTTTAGGTTTTAGGGTTTAGGGTTTTGGGTTTAGGGGTTTAGGGTATGGTTTAGGGGTAAGGGCTTTGTGTTAATGGTTTAGTGTTTGAAGTTCAGAGTTTAGGATTTGGAGTTTAGGGTTTAGAGTTTGGAATTTTGGGTTTAGGTTTAAGGGTTTGGTGTTTAGTGCTAGGTTTAGGGTTTAGGATTAATGATTTAGTGTTTAGAGTTTTGAATTTAGGGTTTAGGCTTTAAGGTTTAGTGTTCAATGTTTAGGTTTAGGGTTTCGGATTAATGGTTTAGGGTTTAGTGTTTTGGGTGTAAGGTTTAGAGTTTAGGGTTTAGGTTTAGGGTTATGGTTTAGGGTTTAGAGTTTAAGGTTTAGGGTTTATTGTTTAGGGTTTATGAATTATTGTTTAGGGTTTAAAGTTTAAGGTTAAGGGGTATATGATTTAGGGTTTAGGGTTTAGAGTTTAGGGTTTAGGGTCTATGGTTTAAGGTTTAAGGTTTAGGGTTTAAGATTTAGGGTTGATGTATTAGGTTTTTAGGGTTTGGGGTTTAGGGTTTAGGTTAAGAGTTTGGGATTTAGAATATAGGGTTTGGAGTTTAGGGTTTAGTATTGAGTTTAGGATTAAGGGTTTAGGGTTTAGCATTTAGGGTTTAAGGTTAGGGTTTAGGGTTTATAGTTTATGCTTTAGGGTTAAAGTTAACGGTTTAGGGTTTAGGGTTTAGAATTTGGATTTAGGATTTAGTGTTTAGGGTTTAGGGTTTAGGGTTTAGGGTTTAGGGTTTAGGGTTTAGGGTTAGGGTTTAGCGTTGAGGGTTTAGGGTTTAGGGTTTTGGGTTTAGGGTTTAAGGTTTAGAGTTTAGTATTTTGGGTTTAGGGTTTATGGTTAAGCTTTTATAATTTCTAGTTTAGGGTTTATGGTTAAGGGGTTTAGCATTTACTGTTTAGGGTTTGGAGTTTAGGGTTATTGGTCTAGGGAGTAGGGTTTGTGGGTTTAGGGTTTCAAGTTTAGGGTTTAGGAATTAGGGTTTATGGTTTTGGGTTTAGGTTTTAAGGTTTTGGCTTTTAAGGTTAAGAGTTTGGGATTTAGAATTTAGGGTTTAGGGTTTAGTGTTTTGAGTTTAAGATTTGGGGTATAGGGTTTAGGGTTTAAGATTAGTGTTTAGGGTTTATAATTTAAGATTTAGGGTTAAAGGCTTACAGTTAGTGTTTAGGGTGTAGAGTCTTATATTTAGGGTTTAAGGTTTAGGGTTTTGGTTTTAGAGTTTAGGGTTTTGGGTTAGGAATTTAGGGTTTAAAAATTAGGGTTTAGGATTTAAGTTTAAGATTTAGGGTTTAGGTTTAGGGTTTAGTGATTAGGGTTTAGGTTTTAGGGTTAAAGGTTTAGAGTTTAGGCCTTAGGGTTTAGGGTTTATGTTTTAGGTTGTAGGATTTATGTTTAGGGTTTAGGGTTAGCATTTAGGGTTTAGGTTTTAGGGTTTAGGGTTTTGGGTTTTGCGTTAGGGTTTAGGGTTCCAAGTTTAGTGTTTAGGGTTTAGGGTTTAGGGTCTAGGGTCTTGGGTTTAGGGTTTAGGGTTTAGGGTTTTGGGTTTAGAGTTTATGATTTTTGGTTTGGGGTTTAGGGTTTAGGTTTAAGGTTAAGTGGTTAGGGTTTAGGTTTTAGGGTGTAGGGTTTAGGGTTTTAGGTTTAGGGATTTAGGGTATGGTTTAGGGGTATGTGCTTAGGGTTAATGGTTTAGTGTTTGAAGTTCAGAGTTTATGATTTGGGGTTTAGGGTTTAGGGTTTAGTGTTTAGAGTATGGAATTTTGGGTTTAGGCTTAAGGGTTTAGTGTTTAGTGTTAGGTTTAGGGTTTAGAGCTTTGAATTTAGGGTTTAGGCTTTAAGGTTTAGTGTTGAGTGTTTAGGTTTAGGGTTTAGGATTAATGGTTTAGGGTTTAGAGTTTTGGGTGTAAGTTTTAGAGTTTAGGGTTATGGTTTAGGGTTTAGAGTTTAAGGTTTAGGGTTTAGGATTTATGGTTTATTGTTTAGGGTTTTGGGTTTAGTGTTTAAAATTTTGGGTTTAGGGTTTAGGGCTTAGGTTTAGGGTTTAGTGTTTAGGGTTAGGGTTTAGGGTTTAGAGTTTATAGTTTTGGGTTTAGGGTTTAGGGCTTAGGTTTAGGGTTTAGTGTTTAGGCTTAGGGTTTAGGGTTTAGGTTTGAGGTTTTAGGGTTTAGAGTTTTGGGTTTAGAGGTTTAGGGTGGTTTAGGGGTAAGGGCTTAGGGTTAATGGTTTAGTGTTTGAAGTTAAGAGTTTAGGATTTGGGGTTTAGGGTTTAGGGTTTAGGGTAGCTTAAGGGTTTAGTGTTTGGGGTTAGGTTTAGGGTTTTGAATTAATGGTTTAGGATTTAGAGTTTTGTATTTAGGGTTTAGGCTTTAAGGTTTAGTGTTGAGTGTTTAGGTTTAGGGCTTAGGATTAATGGTTTAGGGTTGAGAGTTTTGGGTGTAAGGTTTAGAGTTTAGGGTTATGGTTTAGGGTTTAGAGTTTAAGGTGTAGGGTTTAGGGTTTATTGTTTAGGGTTTATGGTTTATTGTTTAGGTTTTAGAGTTTAATGTTAAGGGGCATATGATTTAGTGATTAGGGTTTTGGGTTTAGAGTTGATGATTTTGGGTTTAGGGTTTAGAGCTGAGGTTTAGGGTTTAGTGTTTAGGGTTAGGGTTTAGGGTTTTGGTTTTAGGTTTTAGGGTTTAGGGTTTTGGGTTTAGAGGCTTAGGGGTAAGGGCTTAGGGTTAATGGTTTAGTGTTTGAAGTTCAGAGTTTAGGATTTGGGGTTTAGTGTTTAGGGCTTAGGGTTTAGAGTTTGGAATTTAGGGTTTAGGCTGAAGGGTTTTGTGTTTAGTTTTAGGTTTAGGGTTTAGGATTAATGGTTTATGGTTTAGAGTTTTGAATTTAGGTTTTAGGCTTTAGGGTTTAGTGTTGAGTGTTTTGGTTTAGGGTTTAGGATTAATAGTTTAGGGTTTAGAGTTTAGGGATTAGGTTTAGGGTTATGGATTAGGGTTTAGAGTTTAAGGTTTAGGGTTTAAGGTTTATTGTTTAGGGTTTATAGTTTATTGTTCAGGGTTTAGAGTTTAAGGTTAAAGGGTATATGATTTAGGGTTTAGGGTTTAGAGTTGAGGGTTTAGGGAGTATGGTTTAGGGTTTCAGGTTTAGGGGTTAAGATTTAGCGTTTAGGGTTTAGGGTTTTTAGTTTAGGATTATGGGTTTAGGGTTTAAAGTTAGGGTTTAGGGTTTGTAGTTTACGCTTTAGGGTTAAAGTTTAAGGTTTAGGGTTTAGGGTTTAGAATTTGGATTTAGTGTTTAGGGTTTAAGGTTTAGAGTTTAGGATTTAGCGTTTAGGGTTTATGATCTAGCATTTATAATTTTGGGTTTAGGGTTTATGGTGAAGGGGTTTAGGATTTACTATTTAGGGTTTAGAGTTTAGGGTTTATGGTCTATGGGGTAGGGTTCATAGGATTAGGGTTTAGGAATTTGGGTTTAGGGTTTTGGGTTTATGTTTTACGGTTTTGGGTTTTTGGGTTAAGAGTTTGGGATTTAGGGTTTAGGGTTTAGTGTTTTGAGTTTGGGATTAAGGGTTTAGGGTTTAGGGTCTATAATTTATGATGTAGGGTTAAAAGCTTACAATTAGTGTTTAGGGTTTAGAGTTTAGGATTTAGGGTTTAAGGTTTAGGGTTTTGGGTTTAGATTCTGGATTTGGGGTTTAGGCTTTAAGCTTTAGGTTTAGGGTTTATGATTAATGGGTTATGTTTAGGGTTTAGGGTTTAGGGTTCCAAATTTAGCATTTATGTTTAGGTTTTTGTGTCTAGGGTTATGGGTTTAGGGTTTAGGGTTCGGGTTTAGGGTTTAGGGTTTATGGTTTAGGGTTTAAGGTTTAGAATTTAGGGTTTTGGATATAGGGTTTAGGATTTAGGTTTTATGTTTAGAATTTAGGGTTTAAGGTTTAGGGTTTAGGGTTTTTAGTTTATAGTTAGGGTTTATGGTTTTGAGTTTAGGGTTTAGTGTTTAGTGTTTAGGGATTAGGGTTTAGAGTTTAGTGTTTAGGGTTTAGGGTTTAGGGTTTAGGGTTTAGGGTTTAGGGTTAGGAATTTAGGGTCTACAAAATAGGGTTTAGGGTTTAAGTTAAAGATTTAGGGTTTAGGTTTTAGGTTAAGTGATTAAGGTGTAGGTGTTAGGGTTTAGGGTTTAAAGCTTAGGCATTCGGGTTTAGAGTGTAGGATTTATATTTAGGGTTTATGGTTAGGGTTTAGGGTTTAGGTTTTAGAGTTTAGGGTTTAGGGTTTAGGGTCTACGATTTTAGGTTTAGGGTTTAAGGTTTGGTGTTTAGGGTTTAGGGTTTTGGGTTTAGAGTTTATGATTTTGGGTTTAGGGTTTAGGGTTTAGGTTTAGGGTTTAGTGTTTAGGGTTAGGGTTTAGGGTTTAGGGTTTAGGGTTTAGGGTTTAGGGTTTAGGCTTTTGGGCTTAGGGGTTTAGGGTATGGTTTAGGGGTAAGGGCTTTGGGTTAATGGTTTAGTGTTTGAAGTTCAGAGTTTAGGATTTGGAGTTTAGGGTTTAGAGTTTGGAATTTAGGGTTTAGGCTTAAGGATTTAGTGTTTAGTGTTAGGTTTAGGGTTTAGGATTAATAGTTTAGGGTTTAGAGTTTTGAATTTTAAGTTTAGGCTTTAAGGCTTAGTGTTGAATGTTTAGGTTCAGGGTTTAGGATTAATGGTTTAGGGTTTAGAGTTTTGGGTATAAGATTTAGAGTTTAGGGTTATGGTTTAGGGTATAGAGTTTAAGGTTTAGGGTTTATTGTTTAGGGTTTATGATTTATTGTTTAGGGTTTAGAGTTTGGGATTTAGGGTTTAAGGTTTAGGGTTTTGGGTTTACATTTTGGATTTGGGGTTTAGGGTTTAAGGTTTAGGTTTACGGTTTATGATTAATGGTTTATGTTTTGGGTTTAGGGTTTAGGGTTCCAAGTTTAGCATTTAGGTTTAGGGTTTTGTGTCTAGGGTTTTGGGTTAAGTGTTTAGGGTTAGGGTTTAAGGTTTAGGGTTTGAGGTTCAGGGTTTAGGGTTTAGGACAAAGGGTTTAGGATTTGGGTTTTAGGGTTAGAATTCAGGGTTTAAGGTTTAGGGTTTAGGATTTTTGGTTTATAGTTAGGGTTTAGGGTTTAGAGTTTTGGATTTAGGGTTTAGTGTTTAGGGATTAGGGTTTAGAGTTTCGGGTTTAGGGTTTAAGGTTTAGGCTGTAGGGTTTAGGGTTAGGAATTTAAGGTCCACAAATTAGGGTTTAGGGTTTACGTTTAAGATTTAGGGTTTAGGTTTAGGGCTTAGTGATTAGGGTTAGGTTTTAGGGTTTAGGGTTTAGAGTTTAGGCATTAGGGTTTTGGGTTTAGGGTTTAGAGTGTAGGATTTATATTCAGGGTTTAGGGTTTAGGTTTTAGGCTTTAGGGTTTAGAGTGTTGTGTTAGGGTTTAGAGTTTAGAGAGTAGGGTTCCCGATTTAGGGTTAAGAATTTAGGGTTTAGGGTTTATGGTCTAGGGTTTAGGGTTTAGGGTTTAGGGTTTTGGGTTTTGGGTTTAGAGTTTATGATTTTGGGTTTAGGGTTTAGGATTTAGGTTTAGGGTTATGGTTTAGGGTTTAGAGTTTAAGGTTTAGGGTTTATTGTTTAGGGTTTAGAGTTTAATGTTAAGGGGCATATGATTTAGGGTTTAGGCTTTTCAATTTTGGGTTTAGGGTCTATGGTTAAGGTTTTAAGGTTTAGGGGTTAAGATTTAGGGTTTATGTATTAGGTTTTAGGGTTTGGGTTTTACGACTTAGGTTAAGAGTTTCGGATTTAGAATATAGGGTTTAGAGTTAAGGGTTTAGTGTTTTGAGTTTAGGATTAAGGGCTTAGGGTTTAAGGTTAGGGTTTAGGGTTTGTAGTTTACGCTTTAGGGTTTAAGTTTAAGGTTTTAGGGTTTAGGGTTTAGAATTTGGATTTCAGGTTTAGTGTTTAGGGCTTCGATTTAGGGTTTAGGATTAATCGTTTAGGGTTAGGAGTTAGGATTTAGGGTTTTGGGTTTAAGGTTAGGGTTTAGGGTTTAGGGTTTAGGATTTAAGGTTTTTTTTTTTTTTTTTTTTTTTTTTATTTGAACGACCCTTGTGGGGGTCAGGGGCTTAGCAACACCCCCAGGCCTTAGCATAAATAAAATTCAAAAAAGTACAAGGAGGGGGGCTTAAACCTAACCTCCGAACCTATGTTGGTTCCGAAATCAACCTACCTACTAAGGCATGGTCAACTCTTCACCATACTAAAAAGAAGTAAACCTAGTACTATGCACCTAAGGAGAGGACTCCTCTCGATACAATTATACTAGGAAAACATAAATAAGGGAGACTCTCCCCTTACAAGGAAAATAAAGAAAAAGACCTATTCAAAGAGCTACTCCTATCAAGAAAATAGTCAAATTGAACAGGCAAACCAAAGAAACGACCAAAGGAGAAGCGAGTCAAGGTGGCTTTTAATCCTCTTCAATCTCTTTCTCCTGAAACTTTGGACCCCATTTTCTCAAGGATATAACTCCCTCTTGTTGCATTTGGCAACTGATTACAAGTGTAGTAGTGTTGGATGATATCATGTCTATGACTCTGTTTGAAAGAAATCTGCGATCTGTTGGCTTCTCTGTAAGTGTGACCACATTGGAAGAATTCACCTTGATTGACAAGAGTTTGAAATTCTTGTACAAATCTTTGAATTCTCCAAGGAGGACTCGATTTCTGCTTTAGCCACTTAATAATGAGCTCGAGTCTACTTCTAGAATGATATTAGTATAGCCATGTTGAATGCACCAATTAAGGCCATAGCTTGCGGCTTGAACCTGCACGATTGTTAGTTCCTTCACGAGGAATTGCGAATGCATATATTATATCTCACGATCATCCCTCAGAATGCCCCTCCTCCAATCTTTCGGGGTTGCACGAACGCTTGCCATACGTATTGACTTGTATTTCTTTGGAGGAGGTGTTTTCCAAATTATTGTAGTGACTTTAACTTCATGTTTACTGACTTTCGACCATGTCAACTACTTCTACATCCACTTGGAGGCCAGAATGTAAGGAAAGACAAAATTGAGGAGATGTAGAATGTCTTTGAGAATCATGTATTTAACTTTGTTGATCTTTGGATTTCTTCCCCATATCTTCTTTGAACATCTGTTTTCCACGAGTTCCAACAAACTACAATAGGAATTGTTTGCAGAATGCTTCTATGTGCTTCATTTTTACCTTGCTGTCTCCCCACTTGACAGTCTATTGCTCAAAGAGGTCTGCTGAAAGGAGACTCGGATCGATGGAAAAGGTTTTCCGGATGTGAGTGCAAAGTGACCCGTATTAAATATGTGCTCCACATCATCCCATCCTTGTTTATTGCGGCAAAAAGCACTTCACAGGCTCCACCCCAAAGTTTGCTAGATTCTCATTGGTAGGTAATTTGTTTCTAAGTGCTCTCCATAAAAGAAAAGACATCTTGAAGGGAACATTCTTTGGCGGATCTGGAAGTTGGATATTTGAATGCACTTCCTGTGTCTGCAGATTTCCCATCTTTGAGGTACATGAGAATATCGGACTCGATATTCTTCCACACGACCCTATCCTTCACTCCTTGTTGGTACTGAAAATTAGTGTTTAAAATCGAGGAATGGCGAAGGTGGAACTTCTGCCTCATCTTACTTTCATTCCATCGCCATTGATAAGAAAGTGAGCAATAGTAGCATTATTGAAGTGGAAATATTGGTGGTGTGTTTAGCTAGAGCACGAATCCCTAGCCAATCATCCCACCAAAAGGAGCAACTTCAGTTGAATCGCAGTTATATGTTCTTCTACGGTGTTCTTATTCCTCATCAAATATCTCCACACAAGAGCGCCCTGTATCTATTTTCTTTGCAAGCTGGATTGGCCCTTTGGCGATATTTTGCTTTGAGGAATCGGCCCATAGAGAGCTTTTGGTTACGAAATTCCACCAAAGCTTATATTGTAATGAGGTGCAAATATCTGTGAGCCTTCTTATCCCCACCCCTCCTACGCAAAAGGCGGGCACATGGTTTTAAGAGATGCCCAATGATACTTCCTCCTATCTTGTTCCCTTCCCGGAAAAACTCTGCAATGATGGTTTCAATATATTTGATGGTAGTCTTTGGGAGGAGAAATTGCAGCCATGATGTGAATAGGAATGGACTGCAAGGCATGCTTTATGAGAATGATTTTCGCTCCATAGGTGAAGTCTAGCTGCCATCCACTAACTTTTTGGATACTTTCTCGACCAGGTGGGAATAGTCTGAGAATCCTCTGCCTACCAATATAAAGAGGACAACCTAGATAAGTGATGAAATTTGTCCTTTTGAGAAAAACCAGTAGCTTCTTGGATCTTGTCAATAATGTCATGTTGAGTGTTAGTGGGAACCATCAAATGACTCTTTTCCTTGTTAATAAGCTGATCGACACATGTTCATACTCCTCCAAAGTGGTCATGATGAGTTTCATAGATGCCTGTCAGTTGAGGTAAAAATGATCACATCGTCTGCAAAACTTAAGTGATTGATCCGAGGACCTTTGTGCTCCATATTAAAACC
This sequence comes from Solanum pinnatisectum, assembly GCA_035578085.1. Taxonomy (NCBI): domain Eukaryota; kingdom Viridiplantae; phylum Streptophyta; class Magnoliopsida; order Solanales; family Solanaceae; genus Solanum; species Solanum pinnatisectum. Next base: position 176,356 of record JAWPEI010000086.1, on the reverse strand, counting down.
CTATACATGGGATTACGGTGAATAAGGTTAAGCATTCTAGATAGCACCTCCGCACCTAAAATAAATAGGCCGGGGACAAGGGTCTCCTTGTTTGAGACCTCTTGTTGAGTGAAAAAAACCATGCTGTGGCCATTAATAATGATAGAATACCAATTATTGCTCATAATTCTCGGATCATATCAATAAAGAATTCCCCAAACCCAAATCTTCTCAACACCAAGCAGGTGAAAGACCAAGACACTCTGTCATATGCCTTGGTCATATCCAGTTTGATCACAACATTGTCCCCACTTTTGGGTTTTGATGCCCTGAGTAATTTCTTGTGCGGCATGATACTTTCGGTGATGTTCCTTCCCTTTACAAACCACGATTGATTATCGGATATGAGCAAAGGAATAACTTGACCATTCTCAAACTGGCCAGTTTGGAAATGATCTTGTTTGAGAAGTTCTTTGAGACTAATAGGCCTGAGATCATTAAAGCTATTAGGTTGCTCAATTTTAGGAAGAAGAACTAGGCAAGCATGTGACATGAACTTAGGCATAATTTGGCCACAAAGAAAGATCGCTGCAGCCAGCAGTCTTCTTTAATAATATTCCAACATGCTTGGTAGAACTTGCCCTATACCATCGAACCGGGTGAGTTAGGATTCATAGCAAACACTACCTTCCTAAGCTCCTCCAATGTAGGCATCTCCTGTAGCTTCCGATTACATTCTGTGTAACCAAGGTAGGCGGATGTTGGAGAATTCTTTCATCAATTGCAAGTCGGCGATAAATATTCCCTGAAAGTGTTCACAAGTGCTTCTCAATCGATCTTCACCTTGTATCCACACATCATTGTTTGTACAAATTTTGTGCAGAAACAATCTTCTTCTTCTTCCTCATCAAAGCATGGAAATATTTGGAATTGGTATCTCCTTCTTTAAACCATTGGGTGAGTTTTACGCTTGAGAATAGATTCCTCGACCTCAAAAATTTAATATAGTTAGCATTAAGAAGATGTAGCTGCTGTTTGAACTCCTTAGTGTTATTAATAAGTAATTCCTCCTCGGCTTTCTGACCTTGTCTTCAAACTCCTTAACTTTAGCAAAAATGTCTCCATACTCTTTCTTGGACCAGCTACTAAGGGTGGAAGTTAACCTCTTCAACCGATGTAGTTGCCACATAGGAGTACCGGTGACTTTCCTATCCCAAGCTGAGCAGTCTCCATGAAGTGTTATTTTCAATCCAGCAATGCAAGAACTTAAAGTACTTGACATGACTTTCATTTTCCTAGTCATTTCCATCGTGAGAGGGTTATGATCGGATCCAGCGGAGGAAAGGTGTTCAATAGTAGTTTGAGGCATAACCTCAAGCCATCTGTCATTAACCATGGCTCTGTCTAACCTCTTCCAAACTCGGCACATGCGATCCTGTGATTACACCAAGTGAAAGGCGGCCCGAATATCCTAGATCAACGGACCACGAGGCCTCTATAACACTAATAAACTCAAGGCTCTTATTTAAGTTGTAAGGTATTCCTCCTATCTTCTCCTAAATATTTGTAATGACATTGAAATCTCCAATAGTACACGAGGATATCCTATTTGGCATAATGAAGTAACTTTGTCCCATAAAGGTCTTCTCGGATGTTCCTTACATTTGGCATAAATAAAGGATACAGGAACTTCTCATTAAGTGCAGTATGCTTGAATTCTCGGTGATGTCTTTGCTCACTATTCTCGAATGTTACCTTTGATTTCATTAGACCAAAGCACCGATTTTCCCATTAGGATTCTGACAAGATAGTCCATATGAAGTTGAATTCTCACAATATTAAGTTGAGAATTATCCGCAAAGGGCTCAAGGATTGCAATCAAAGATAGTGATGCATCTTCTTGAGAGTTTGAAGTCTTTCCAGAGAGCTATGGGTGTTGATACTCCTAGCATTCCAACAAATGGCCTTAATCATTAAAAACCTTTGGATTTGGACCTAGTGATGGGTCTGCTGGAAGTAGCGGATGTCTTTGATGGTGGCTTGTTGTCGACATGCATTTTGTTTCCTGCCTCTTGGAGATAGACCTTGCTGTTCTGTCACCTCCTGAACCTCTGCTGGACATTCATCATTAAATGTGGATCCAAAGGCTCGAATCGATGATCACTAACTTCTTCTTCCTCTTCATCATATTCATCAATGGATAGGTTGTCGGATCTATCTCATCTTGAATTCAAAGCTCCATAGTCATCTTGCAATGGCCTACCTTTCTGGATTCTGTTGGTAACTGTTCCCTAGATTGTTGGCCTCTATATGTTGTCCCATATTCTTGCTCTTTCTGCTGTCTCTTTTTATAGCATCCCTTTTCTTTTTGCTTAGTCTTCCTCACGATTTATTATTGAGCACAGTTTATCTGTTTTCTGTTGCATCATCTGCACATTTTCTTCTTGAAGTACTGTTGTCCAATTATCTCTTGGGTTGATGTAGGGGTAGCGAGGGGCTTTAGAGTCACTACTATGGTCTCTATCCACAACCTCATGCAGAACATGAGTCAATTCCCTCCCTTTTGGATTCCCATCCTGCAAATTAGTGTGTATCTCCCGTACCCTCCCATCAATACCTCCAGTGATTCTTCCTCGTGAAATAACCAAAATATCAAGAGGTTTGGGGGCTGGGATTGTAGAGTCAATAAATGCCATTATATTACTTTTGGTAACCGTACCATGTTCATTCTGCAAAGTTATAGTGTTGTGAGAGTTCACTGTGGATGGGCCTTTGTTTAACCACTTGTATTGATAGGCTTTTTGACCAGTGATCCTGTTGTTGCCCCCTTCTTCAGCCTGGTTCATATTTTGTGGTTCCTGTACTTCAAGGTTAGTGTAATTATTATGAATTTGAATTGTAGATAAAATACCTGAAGCTGCTGCCTCCTGTTGGTTGCTTTCCTTGCTGCTTTTGTGTTGAGGTGAAACAGGTAGGATTTAAGGTTTAGAGTTTAGGATTTGGGGTTTAGGGTTTATGGTTTAGCATTTATAATTTTGAGTTTAGGGTTTATGGTTAAGGGGTTTAGGATTTACTGTTTAGGTTTTAGACTTTAAGGTTTATGGTCTATGGTGTAGGGTTTATGGGTTTAGGATTTCGAGTTTAGGGTTTAGGAATTAGGGTTTATGGTTTTGGGTTTAGGTTTTAGGGTTTTGGGTTTAGAATTTAGGGTTTAGGGTTTAGTGTTTTGGGTTAAGGGTTTACGATTTAGGGTTTAAGAGTTGGGTTTAGGGTTTATAATTTACAATTTAGGTTTAAAGGCTTACAGTTAGTTTTTAGGGTGTAGAGTTTAGGATTTAGGGTTTAAGGTTTAGGGTTTTGGTTTTAGAGTTTACGATTTAGGATTTTAGTTTAGGGTTTAAGGTTTAGGGTTAGGGTTTAGGTTTTAGGTTTTAGGGTTTAGGGTTTAGGATTTTGCGTTAGGGTTTAGGGTTCCAAGTTTAGTGTTTAGGGTTTAGGGTTTTGGGTTTAGAGTTTATCACTTTTGGGTTTAGGGTTTAGGATTAGGTTTAGGGTTTAGTCTTTTGGGTTTGGGTTTAGGGTTTAGGTTTTAGGGTGTAGGGTTTCGTGTTTTGGGTTTAGGGGTTTAGGGTATGGTTTAGGGGTAAGGGCTTAGGGTTAATGGTTTAGTGTTTGAAGTTCAGAGTTTATGGTTAATGGTTTAGTGTTTGAAGTTTAGAGTTTAAGGTTTAGGGTTTAGGGTTTAGGGTTTAGGGTTTAGGCTTAAGGGTTTAGTGTTTAGTGTTAGGTTTAGGGTTTCAGATTAATGGTTTAGGGTTTAGCGTTTTGAATTTAGGGTTTAGGCTTTAAGGTTTAGTGTTGAGTGTTTAGGTTTAGGGTTTAGGAATAATGGTTTATGGTTTAGAGTTTTGGGTGTAAGGTTTAGAGTTTAGGGTTTAGGTTTTGGGTTATGGTTTAGGGTTTAGAGTTTAAGGTTTAGGGTTTAGGGTTTATAGTTTAGGGTTTATGGTTTATTGTTTAGGGTTTAGAGTTTAAGGTTAAGGGGTATATGATTTAGTATTTAGGGTTTTGGGTTTAGAGTTTATGATTTTAGGTTTAGGGTTTAGGGCTTAGGTTTAGTGTTTAGTGTTTAGGTTTAGGGTTTAGGGTTTAGGGTTTAGGGTTTAGGGTTTAGGGTTTAGGGTTTAGAGGTTTAGGGTATGGTTTAGGGGCCAGGGCTTAGGGTTAATGGTTTAGTGTTTGAAGTTAAGAGTTTAGGATTTGGGGTTTAGGGTTTAGGGCTTAGGGTTTAGAGTTTGGAATTTAGGGTTTAGGATGAAGGGTTTTGTGTTTAGTTTTAAGTTTAGGTTTTAGGGTTTAGAGTTTTGAATTTAGGGTTTAGGTTTTAGTGTTTAGTGTTGAGTGTTTAGGTTTAGGGTTTAGGATTAATGGTTTAGGGTTTAGAGTTTAGGGATTTGGTTGAAGGTTATGGTTTAAGGTTTAGAGTTTAAGGTTTAGGGTTTAGTGTTTATAGTTTATTGTTTAGGGTTTAGAGTTTAATGTTAAGGGGTATATGATTTAGGGTTTAGGGTTTAGAGTTTAGGATTTAGGGTTTAGGGTTTAGGGTTTAGGATTTAGGGTCTATGGTTTAGGGTTTAAGGTTTAGGGGTTAAGATTTAGGGTTTAGGTTAAGAATTTGGGATTTAGAATATAGGGTTTAGGGTTTAGGGTTTAGGGTTTAGGGTTTAGGGTTTAGGGTTTAGTGTTTTGAGTATAGGATTAAGGGTCTAGGGTTTAAGGTTAGGGCTTAGGGTTTGTAGTTTACGCTTTAGGGTTAAAGTCTAAGGTTTAGGGTTTAGGGTTTAGGGTTTAGAATTTGGATTTAGGGTTTAGTGTTTAGGGTTTAGGTTTAGGGTGTAGGATTAATGGTTTAGGGTTAGGGTTTAGTGTTTAGCATTTAGAGTTTAGGGTTTTGGGTTTAGGGTTTATGATTAGGGTTTAGGGTGCCCAGACTGTTCCTAAGGTTTACTATGAAGATACTTTGGGAAGTCCTACAGCCAGCGACATGAAACCTGTTCATCAAAGAAAAGATTCCATCGGAGTGCTAACTTCTGATGAGGAAGACTTTGTCCCCAGTAAAAAGAAATTACACATTTGGTGGAAAGCTCCTGAACATAAAGCAAAAGGTAGATTGGTATAAAGCTACTTATACAGTGGAACAAAGAACCGCTTTTAGAGACAAGTGGTTCAAAGACATGAAAAGGTTTAAAACAGAAATCGAGTTTTTTAAATGGTTTGAATCTTCTGGACAAATTGATGACAAGCAATCATCTCTTCAGGTCCTTATTAACAAATGGTACACCAAAGATCAGGTGATTGAAAGTGTTACTCCTCCGCTTGAAGGACTTAGCATTATCTATCGTAAGGAGATCTTAAAAGCCGCTCCCTTTAAGAAGCCCATAGAAAAGGAAGCAGCTTTTATAACAGGAGGGGATATTAACAAAATCCTTGAAGAGAATAATTATACCAACCAGATTCTCCATGTTATCTCCCAACAGATAGAGGAAGAGAAAGGAAATAATTTCAAAGGAATTAGTCAAATGGGGATAAACCTAGTTAATCAAAATCTAGTCGTCAAATAGAGACTCCTATTTTTAAGATTCCTGAGTTCTCCAAGGAAAACTTCCCTAAATTATCCAAAGAGTTTAGTCATTCCGATGAACTGCTAGACAGGATTAATGAGCAATTGTCTAAGCTTAAGATCACCCAAGGAAATAAGCTTAGAACTCTATTGGAAAGACATCCTAATAAAAGGAATTATTATTCTAGACCTTCTTTTCCTGATGTTCAATTTGAGGAAGATGTTCTCCATCCAGCATCTGCTGCAGATGGTTCAAGTTTGACTGAATGGAATATAGATGGTATGGCCGAAGGTCAGATTTATTCCAAGCTCCAGGAAATGGGAATGAACATCACCGCATATAAAATGAAAGGTGCTGGTGATAAGGAAGCTGCTAACATGATCATTGCAGGTTTTACAGGAACCCTTAGAAATTGGTGGGACAATTACCTAACGGATCAAAATAGGGCTGATATCCTTGGTGCTGTAACCACTAAAGTAGGTGTAAAGATTGAAGAAGGAACTAGTGTCCCTTCAGAAATTGTCTATGAAGATGCTACTGCTACTTTGCTCTATAGCATAGCAAAACATTTCGTAGGAGAACCACGTCTTCTCCAAGATAGAAGTTTGGAAATCCTGAATAATTTGTACAGCAAGAAATTGACATATTTCAGATGGTACAAAGACATGTTTCTAAATAAGGTCATGATAAGATCTGATTGCAATAATGATTATTGGAAAGAACGATTTATCAGCGGATTACCTACTCATTTCGCTGAAAAAGTTAGATCCAAAATTAGAGATCGATGCGAAGGGAAAATCCCGTATTCCCAACTGGCATACGGAGATCTCATCAGTCTTATTAATGCGGTTGCAATGGAACTTTGCACTGATCTTAAGCTGAAGGATCAGCTTAAAAAAGATCAGAAGACTTCATTTGCAGAACTTGGAAGTTTTTGCCAAGATTTTGGATTTCCGTTGTTAAAACTGCCTTCTGCTAGGAAAGCGGGAAAAAGAGAAAGAACTATGAGGAAATATAAAAGAAAATCTTCTTGAAAAGAAAGAGAACCCCGTGAGAAATACAATAAAAAAGGAAAGAAGCATGTTGCTAAAGAATCCTCTTCAAAAGACACATGCTGGACATGTGGTAAAAAGGGTCACCGATCTAATAAGTGCCCCAGAAATAAGAAGAAGAAAAAGAAGATTAATCTTCTTGAAGTTGATGATGAAGTCAAGCAAAAGCTCTTCTCCATCATTGAAGAAGAAGAAGCTTCAGACTCAGAATATTCTTCTTCCGAAGAAGAAAGTGATGAAGAGTTTCTCAATGTCGCTCATAATTCAGAATCTGAAGAAAGTGAGTCAGAGTGTAATTGCAATGGTGCATTTTGCCTTTGTGATAGTAAAACTATCAGTGTCATCTCTGAGAAAACTGCTGAAACTCTCTTTTCTACAATTGAGCATATTCAAGATGAAGAAGCTAGGAGAAAGTACCTCCTTGAATTACAGAAATTGGTTACTAGGCAAAAAGAAGAAAAGCCTAAAGTAACTCCCTTCAGCATGAAACAAATCATGAACAGATTTGATTCCAAAAAGGAAGAACCTTCGGTAGAAGAACTTAGAAGAGAAGTCAATTCTCTTAAAGAAGAAATGAAAGGAATTAAGTCCAGGCTTCATAAGATAGAGATTGAAGCTATCACCGAAAGACTTCTCAAGGAAGTTAGATATGACAAAGGAACCTCTAAAGGGGTTGCTTCAGATAATGAAGAACATGAGGAAGATGTGGATAGAGAAGCAGGTATCCATGCTATTACCAAAATTAGACCTCAGAGTTCTCATAGTATGATTAAACTTGTTGTTAATAATCATTAGACCCTTAACAAGATTGCTTTGTTAGATAGTGGTGCAGATCGAAATTGCATTATTGAAGGATTGATTCCTACTAAGCACCTTACCAAAGGGACTACTAAATTATACAGCGCCACAGGTGAGCGTATAATTATTGATTATAAGTTATTTGATGCTCATATTGGCAATAATGGTATATGTCTTAAAAATGACTTTGTTATTACTAAGAATATTAACGAAGAAATTATTTTGGGAATACCATTTATTACTCAAATAAAACCTTATATTTCTGATTTTGATTCTATCAAAACAAAGATTTTAGGAAAAGAAATTTCATTTCCTTTTATTAAAACGCTTTCTTAGGAAGAAACTAAATTTTTACATAAAGAAACTGCTTTTAGAATTAACCTAATTTCTAATCAGATTTGTTTTCTCGAAGAAGATATAAAAATTAAGAAAATTGAGCAAATTTTAAAAACCCCGGGAATGGTAACTAAGATTGCCAATTTCCAAAATACTTTTGAAAAAGAAATTTGCTCTGAGTTTCCAAATGCATTTTGGGCCAGAAAAGCCCATACTGTTGATCTCCCTTATATTGATGGATTCAATGAAAAGACCATTTCTACGAAAGCTAGGCCTATTCAGATGAATCACGACTTAATGGAAATTTGTAAAAAGGAGATTAATACTCTTTTGGAAAATAACATTATCCGATCCTCTAAGGCTCCGTGGAGTTGTTCAGCCTTTTATGTCAACAACGCGGCGGAAAAAGAGAGAGGCTCTCCCCGACTTGTTATTAACTATAAAACTTTAAACTCTGTTTTAAAATGAATTAGATATCCGATTCCTAACAAAAGAGATCTTTTAAAAAGAACTTTTAAAGCAAATATTTATAGTAAATTTGATATGAAGTCAGGATTTTGGCAAATACAGATTTCCGAAAAGGATAAATATAAAACTGCTTTCAATGCCCCGTTTGGACAATATGAATGGAACGTCATGCCTTTTGGGCTTAAGAATGCCCCTTCAGAATTTCAAAACATTATGAATTCCATCTTTAATCATATTAGTCATATTTCTATTATTTATATTGATGATGTATTAATCTTTTCTGAGGACATTGATTCTCATTTCAAATATTTAAATATATTCTTTAAAATTGTTAAACACAATGGTTTGGTGGTTAGCGCCAAAAATATATTCTTGGTCATGATTTGTATCAAGGCACATATAAACCCATTTGCAGAGCCATTGAGTTTTCAGATAAATTCCCAGATGTTATTATTGACAAAACTCAGTTACAAAGGTTTTTGGGTAGTCTTAACTATGTTGCAGACTTCATCCCAAAGGCAAGACAGGTTTGTAAACCTTTATATGATAGGCTCAAGAAGACACTTGTTCCATGGACAAAGGAACAGACCACCGCAGTTATTAAGATTAAAGAAATGGTTAATAGTTTGCCCTGTTTAGGTATCCCTAATCCAGATTCTTTTATGATTGTTGAGACTGATGCTTCAGACATCGGTTATGGAGGAATTCTCAAGCAAAAGAGAACACCTGAAAGTCAAGAATAGTTAGTTCGTTTTACTTCCGAAATCTGGAATTCCGCCCAGGAAAACTATAGTACTGTTAAAAAGGAAGTCCTCGCTATTGTCCTTTGCATTACTAAGTTTCAAGATGATTTAATTAATAAAGAATTCTTGCTTAAAGTAGATTGTAAATCTGCAGAAGAAATTTTACAAAAGGATGTTAAAAATTTGGTTTCTAAACAGATATTTGCTAGATGGCAAGCTTTATTGTCAAGTTTTGATTTCCAGGTAGAATACATCAAAGGAGAAGAAAATTCTCTCCCTGATTTTCTAACCCGAGAATTTTTGCAGGGAAAATCATGAGGCCAGTCATTAGGCCAGGATTTGGAACACAAGGCCCTTTCAAAGAAAAGGGAAAAGACACTGACAAGAAGCCATCAGCTTCACCGTTTGCAATCAGGCCATCCTTGAATAGCCCAAATAAGTTTTCAGCTCTTGCAAACTTACCTCCCATAAATCCTTCTTATGCTATAAGTCCTTTTACACAGCAACCACCTAGCTCATCCTTGTCAAACCCTTTGATTTTTAAGAAACAATTTTCTAAAGAATCGGAACCGTGCTCCTTTGCTCCATCAGGAAAACCCAAATTTTCCTCCCATCAGACAAAAGACTCTTATACAATGAAAGCTCCTGAAAGCTTTAGAAAAGCGATTTCTCCTGTTTCTCCAGCTCATAATAAACTTAAAGAACGAGAAGTCTTTAATATAGTTACTTTACATGTTAACCCTATCCTTGCCCTTGACAAGAAATTTGAGAATTATGAGGTTAAGCATCTGCTTAAACCGTGTTATACCAACAGGAATTATGTGGATACAGAAAATCCACTAAAAACCAGGAAATATTATGAATTTATTCTCATTGATACAGGTTCCATTGAAGTGGAGCATAAACTCAGCCATGATTTAGATCCGGATAGAATTACCTATTCGAAATTTACAATTAAAAAGGTTCTATCTCCATTTGAAAGGCTGGTGGATCATCTTCATACCCCCATTAATCTCTCCCGGGAGCATAGACCCCAAACTTTTAATTGGTTCGACTATAAAAATGTTTGGTTTAACTTTCTATATTTAAGGCCAACCACTCACACATGGTTTGTCAAATATAGTCCAGAATTTTCAAAATCTATCATCCCCAAATGGTTCTATGAATGGTGGAACTGTTTTGGAGGAAATCAAAAAGTTTTGCCAAAACTATTTTTGGATAAATTTAATCAGTTTCAAACTGAACAGGATATTTCTACTCTTCCAAAGCACATTAAATTGTGCAAATATTTTGTCCACAAAAGAATTTCTTTTATTATTAGTTGGACATTTTCTATTCATGTATTTGACAGGATCAAATATTTATCAGAAGAAATATGCATTAAAGGATGGTCTCCAGCTCCCAAAGAAGCTCCACGTCCTTCTCCAGCCTCTACAAGTGGTAAAAAATCATCCTCAAAAAATGATATAAAGAAAAGGCTCCAAAAGGCCTTACCAGATCTAGAAGATGACAAGTCCAATGATGAAACAACCTTGCAGCTATTAGATGAAGCCTCTTCACAGAGTGATGATAATGGAGATATGTTAAGGCCAAAAGCTTTAGCATTATCTTACCTAGATCTATTTTATGATTGATTTAATTAAATAGATAATCTAGTAGAGGATATAAAATCCGGAATTACTGACCTTTTGAATAGAGACTCGAAGAGTCAGAATTATTTAAAAGGTAAGAGATGAAACTCAAAGAGTTGGAATATCTCTTGATTAAATATTCAATTAAATTAATTACATATGCAATCCCATAGCAGCAAAAGATACTTTGGCATGTTGCGGAGATGGCCAACAACTTTATCAAAGACAGCCACTACTTTCCAAAAGAAAAGCAGATGGCCGACATCTTTAAAGGCAGCCACTACTTTCCAAAAGAAAAGCAGATGGCCGACAAACTTCAATAAAGAAGAAGCCCACTCAAGATAAAGAAGATTCTCAAAAGAACCAATCAGAAGAAAGCATCTAGAATGCTCTTACTCTTATGTAGTCTATATAAGACACTTCAATTTTTATTAGAAGGCATCAGAAATTTCAGCATAGAAGTTCTTATAGCCTCTTTCTTACTATTGTAATGTTTCCCTTTGCACTTTTGGCTTGGATGTTTGCTTCCGTTGCTTGAATAAAATTGTGAGTTCTTGTATATCTTTCTCTTGTTTACTCATTTATACTTTATGTTTATGTGTTATTACTGTTAAATGCTACGATCATTTAGAATGGGTTTAGGGTTAGGGTTTAGGGTTTAGGTTTTAGGGTTTAAGGTTTTGGGTTTAGAGGTTTAGGGTATGGTCTAGGGGTGAGGGCTTTGGGTTAATGGTTTAGTGTTTGAAGTTTAGACTTTAGGATTTGGGGTTTAGGGTTTAGGGCTTAGGGTTTAGAGTTTGGAATTTAGGGTTTAGGCTTAAGGGTTTTGTGTTTAGTTTTAGGTTTAGGGTTTAGGATTAATGGTTTAGGGTTTAGAGTTTAGAATTTAGGGTTTAGTGTTGAGTGTTTAGGTTTAGGGTTTATGATTAATGGTTTAGGGTTTAGAGTTTAGGGATTAGGTTGAAGGTTATGGTTTAGGGTTTAGAGTTTAAGGTTTAGAGTTTAGGGTTTATTGTTTAGGGTTTATAGTTTATTGTTTAGGGTTTAGAGTTTAACGTTAAAGGGTATATGATTTAGGGTTTAGGGTTTAAAGTTTAGGGTTTAGGGTCTATGGTTTAGGGTTTAAGGTTTAGGGGTTAAGATTTAGGGTTTATGTATTATGGTTTAGGCGTTGGGGTTTAGGTTTAGGTTAAGAGTTTGGGATTTAGAATATAGGGTTTAGGGTTTAGGGTTTAGTGTTTTGAGTTTAGGATTAAGGGTTTAGGGTTTAAGGTTAGGGTTTAGTGTTTGTAGTTTACGCTTTAGGGTTAAAGTTTAAGGTTTACGGTTTAGGGTTTAGAATTTGGATTTAGGGTTTAGTGTTTAGGGTTTAGGTTTAGGGTTTAGGATTAATGGTTTAGGGTTAGGGTTTAGTGTTTAGCGTTTAGGGTTTAGTGTTTTGGGTTTAGGGTTTATGATTAGGGTTTAGGGTTTAAGGTTTAGAGTTTAGGATTTAGGGTTTAGGGTTTATGGTTTAGCGTTTATAATTTTGGGTTTATGGTTTATGGTTAAGGGGTTTAGGATTTACTGTTTAGGGTTTAGAGTTTAGGGTTTATGGTCTATGGGGTAGGGTTCATGGGTTTAGGGTTTTGAGTTTAGGATTTAGGAATTTGGGTTTAGTGTTTTGGGTTTATGTTTTAGGGTTTTGGGTTTTTGGGTTAAGTGATTGGATTTAGGGTTTAGGGTTTAGTGTTTTGAGTTTAGGATTAAGGGTTTAGGGTTTAAGATTAGGGTTTAGGGTTTATAATTTGTGATTTAGGTTTAAAGGTTTACAGTTTGTGTTTAGGGTTTAGAGTTTAGGATTTTGGGTTTAAGGTTTAGGGTTTTGGGTTTACATTCTGGATTTGGGGTTTAGGGTTTAAGGTTTAGGTTTAGGGTTTATGATGAATGGTTTAGGTTTAGGGTTTAGGGTTTAGGGTTTAGGGTTCCAAGTTTAGCATTTAGGTTTAGGGTTTTGTGTCTAGGGTTTAGGGTTAGGGTTTAGGGTTTAGGGTTTAAGGTTTAGGGTTCAAGGTTCAGGGTTTAGGGTTTAGGACATATGGTTTAGGATTTAGGTTTAATGGTTAGAATTTAAGGCTTAAGGTTTAAGGTTTAGGGTTGAGGGTTTTTGGTTTATAGTGATGGTTTAGGGTTTAGAGTTTAGGATTTAGGGTTTATTGTTTAGGGATTAGGGTTTATTGTTTAGGGTTTAGGGTTTAGGTTTAGGATTTAGAGTTTAGGGTTTAGGGTTAGGAATTTGGGGTTTGCAAATTAGGGTTTAGGGTTTATGTTTAACATTTAGGGTTTACGTTTAGGGTTTATGGTTAGGGTTTAGGGTTTAAGATTCAGGGTTTAGGGTTTAAAGTTTAGGGTTTTTTTTTTTTTTATTTGAACGACCCTTGAAGGGGTCAGGGGCTTAGCAACACCCCCAGGCCTTAGCGTATATATAAAAAACCAAATACACGGAGGGGGACATAAACCTAACCTCCTCAAGGTGGAGTTAGAATTGGTAGCCTACTAGTCAAAGCTAGTTGGTTCTCCAACTCTTCTCCAATAATAGAAGAAACCTATCATCTAAGCACCTATATGAGAGGACTCCTCTCGATACAAAGATTCTAGGAAAGCATAAACGAGGGAGACTCTCACTTTACAAATCAGGAAATAAATTTTGTCCTAACCAAAAGAGAGACTCTAAAAGATGACAGGGAGGCCATCAAAAGAAGGCCTGGGGGATTATGTTCCTCCCTAGGTCTCCTTAAATAATGACCTCTCAAGGTGGTTCTTTAATTCTCTTGACTTTCCTTCTTCTGAGGTTTACCATACCGACCAAGTCTTGTTAGAAGTAGGCTGCTGCCAAATTGGGAAGCTGATGTATGTTAGAATATTCCTGCGAGGTAGTGATCTGATGGCTGTACTTGGCAAGAGAGTCAGCAACATAGTTGGCCTCCCTAAGAGTATGAGTGCATTTGACTTGAGTGAGTTGAGTAGCTATGTGTTGCAGCTTCTGCATTTGACCGCATGTGCTCCAAGGTGTCTTTGTCGTTTTAAACCATTCCACCAGAAGTTGTGAATCAACTTCTAGTATCACCTTATTGTATCTCAAATTAACACACCAAGATAGGCCCAAGATAGCTGCCTCCACCTCAACTTGGTTATTGGTTCCTTCTCCCAAAGGAGTTGAGAATGCAAGGATCAACTCTCCATTTTGATTTCTGATGATACCTCCGGCTCCTATGCTGCCTGGATTATTAAAGGCACTCCCATCAATGTTGATTTTAACCCATTTATCCAGGGGTCTGATCCATTGAACAATAGTGATCTTGGTGTCATGAGAGCAATTTTCAATGAGAGTGCAGAGTCTTGTCCATTCCAGTGGCCAGGTGATGTATTGGAAGACAGTTTGCAGCATCTTGAAAGTATCTAGCATCACCAGAAATTTGACTCTTGCAATGCTAGATTGTTTGCCACCATACTTCTTTGAGCACCTGTTCTTCCAAAGATTCCAACAGATAAAAATAGGAGTAGATTGAAGGATAAGCTTGTGAGCTTCATTAGTGTGTGTAGCATTCCACCACCTCATGATCATATTTCTAAGGGGCAACTGGTTTGTTTGAATCCCCAGTGAAACAGCAAGTAATTCCATACTTTTTTGGCAAAGATTCCAGTGTTGAAGGTATGTTCAATGGTATCAACACCTGGAGATCTACAACAATAACAACTCCCTGGTTCAATTCCAAAGCTGGCCAGCCTTTTATTAGTGGGAAGTTTGCCTTGGATTGCTCTCCACAGTAAGAAAGAGCATTTAAAAGGAATTCTTTTGTGCCAAGTATAAGTGTTGATTTTGGTTTCCTCCCTGGTAACTCTGATGCTATTCCAGGCAGAAGAAACAGAAAAGAGTCCAGTCGCATTGAGTGTCCACACTGCCTGATCAGAATGTTCTTGCTGCAGTCGTAACTGGGTGGACAGAATCTTGTGGACCAGGTTCTGGGGAACAAATTGGTTCAGCTTTGTCAAGTTCCACTGGCCATTTTCCATAAAATCTGCAATCCTATCATTGTTGAGTCTGTTGTTGTTGGTGCTGTAACGAGCTAGGGGGCCAACACCTAGCCAATTATCCCACCAAAAGGAGCTTGAACCATTTCTGAGTTTCCACAGTATGTGTTTATCCACAGTATGCTTATTTCTCATCATTAATCTCCATGCCTGTGAATCTCCTGTATCCCACTTTTTTCTGACAGGATTTGATCATTGACAATACTTAGCTTTTAGGAACTCACCCCACAAGGTTTGCCTTGTTCTAAAAATCCACCATTGCTTGAATTGGAAGGCCTGACACACATCTTTCATGAGCTTAACTCCAATCCCTCCCTCAGCATAAGGAAAACTTAAGTTCTTCCAAGAAGCCCAATGGTATTTTTTCTTGTCATTCCTCCATCCCCAAAAGAAATCAGCCATAATCTGCTATATTTGTTTAATAGTAGAGGAAGGTGGAGTAGTTGCTGATAAGATATGGATGGGAAGAGATTGAAGAACATGCTTGATTAAGACAACCTTACCTCCATAGCTCAACATTCTAGATTGCCAACCTGTGATTTTGTTAACCACTTTGTTGATGATATCTGAAAAGTGAACAATCATAGGCCTCCCCAGGAATAGGGGGCAGCTAAGATAAGAGATAGGAGCTTCTTTCTAATAAAAGCCAGTGTACTTCCTAATTCTGTCACAGGTAGTCTTGAAAGCATTGGGATGAAGGAAGAAGTGACTTTTAGCTTTGTTAATAAGTTGGCCCGAGATCCTTTCATAGGTCTTCAAAGTATGCATGATAAGCTTGAGAGAATGTCTCCTCCCAGAAGTAAATATGATAATGTCATCAGCAAAGCCTAAATGATTAATCTGTGGACCCTTTTCATTCATGTAGAAACCATGGTAGAGGGGGTTGTGATGAAGCTGGTTCAAAGATCTTGATAATACCTCAGCACCTAAAATAAATAGGGCTGGGGATAGGGGGTCACCTTGTTTAAGGCCTCTAGTGGAATGAAAAAATCCATGCCTTTTACCATTAATGATGATAGAGTACCAATTGTTTGCCATAATCCTCCAAATCATGTCTATTATGACTTCATCAAATCCCATCTTCCTGAGAATAAGACAAATATAAGACCAAGAAACTCTGTCATAGGCCTTGGCCATGTCAAGCTTGATTACCACATTGCTTCCAATGGTAGGTTGCTTGATCTGATGAATAATTTCCTAGGCCAGCATGATATTCTCAGTAATGCTCCTTCCTTTTACAAAACCTGATTGATTAGGAGAGATCAAGTTGGGAAGGATAGGGGTCAATCTGAGACATAAAATCTTAGAAATAATCTTGTTGGTGAAGTTACTCAGGCTCATAGGTCTGAACTCAGACAGCTTATTAGGATGCTTGACTTTGGGCAGAAGCACCAGGCATGCATGAGAGATATACTTGGGAATCATCTGGCCACTGAAAAAAGCTTGGATAAGTGCCAGAAGATCTTTTTTGATAATATCCCAGCATTTCTGGAAAACATAACCATTCATTCCATCAGGTCCTGCTTCAGAATTGGAATCCATAGAGTAAACCACCTCCTTAAGTTCCTCCATATAAGGCATTGTTTTCATTCTGTCATTTTGGTCCCTGTTGATCATTCTTGGGATACACTCCAAGGGGGTTACATCAATAGCTTTCTCCTCACCAGAGAAGATATCTTGAAAATAATCACAGGCAGCCTGTGCAATGTACTCATCCCCTTGTACCCATTCTTCATTTTCCTTGAGGATTTTGTGAATAAATAACCTTCTCCTTCTACCTCTGATCAAGGCATGAAAGTATTTAGAATTAGCATCACCTTCCTTGAACCAATATAGCTGTGATTTTTGTTTAAGGATAGAGTCTTCTAGCTTCATAAATCTGATGTACTTAGCATTAATACCATGAAGTTCAGCTCTATATTACTCTGTGTTGTTATGAATAAGCTTCTCTTCTAAAATTCTGGCCTTCTCCTCAAACTCCTTGACCTTAGCATAGATATCTCCAAACTACTATTTGGACCAAACACTGAGGGTGTAGGAGAGTCTCTTCAGTTTCTGATGGAAACTCCACATAGGATTCCCTTCAGTAGGTCCTGCTCCAAAGACCTTGCAATCTGCAAATGAAGGTTGCTCCACCCAAAGAATTAAGAAATTTGAAATATTTAATATGCTCTTGATTCCGCAGTAATTTCCATAAGGAAAGGGCAGTGGTCAGAACCCACTGAAGGGAGGTGAGTAATATTAGTGTGAGGCATAACTTGTAACCATTTATCATTAACCATAGCTCTATCAAATCTTTTCTAGATTCTGGAGTTGATGCCTCTTTGGTTAGACCAAGTAAATTTAGGACCATTAAACCCCAAATCCATGAGTCCACAAGCTTCAATCACACCAATAAATTCAAGACTTTTCTTCATGTTATAGGCACAAATTTCCTAATTTTTCCTCAGTGTCAGTTATAACATTAAAATCACCAACAGTGCACCAGGGGTTAGATTCTGTGGTATCAGCAAAATGGAGAAGTCTGTCCCATAGAGGTTTTCTGAGATATTCTTTGCATTTGGCATAAATTAAAGTCATGATGTAAGTAATAGGAACCTCATTGTCGTTAATTTGACAAGTAATCTATTGCTCATCAGCCTCAAGGACATTACAAGTAATATCCATATTCCAAAACAACCAAATTTTTCCATTACTATTACTAACAGCATGATCCATGGCAAGCATACTTTTAAAAGTGTTAAGCTGGGCAGTGTCTGAGAAAGGTTCAAGAACAGCAATCATAGACACCTGATGAATGATTTTGAGATTTCTGAGTCTTTCAATAACCTTTTGGGTATTGATACCCCTAGCATTCCATATGATTGTATTGATTATTGGAATGATTTGGAGGTGAAGAGTCTAGTATTTGGTCTTCCTACAGTCACAGGAATATGAGTAGGGGTTTTCCTAAGTGGGAGTTTTTCCAGGTGCAAGCCTCTGGGGGATAATCCTTAGTTGTTGGTAATCTATTGAAGTTGCTTGTCCAGTTCAGTTTCATTTCTAGGACTGAAGGCTTTGATCAAGAATTCACTGGTTTCATCATCTTCTTCTTGGATAGTATCAGGGGGATGATCATCCTCTATCTCATCTTCTGAAATCTCCACCTCATACTCATCTCTAACTGTCCTGTTCAGATCAGGAGGTTTTCCAGGAGTAGGAGTGCCATATTGAGCTTTAAGGGGAATTACATCCATGATTTGATCCATCATGATGAATTTATTACAAAGGTTTGTTCCATCAGGCTGGCTCAATTCTTGAATCTGATCCTGCTGCTGTTGTTCTGCCTGTTTTTTCTTCATAGCATCTCTCTTCTTTTTGCTAGGTTTATTCTTACTTTTAGGGGTATCAACTTGTTTACTGGAGCTTGCTTTGTTTCCCATATCCTTTGCCATAGAACCTTTAGGTTGATCATTGTCCATTATATTATTTTGAACCTGTTGAGTTCCTTCTTGATTGATTTGGTGATTCTTTTTTTGGTGGTGCTGAACATTTCTTCTAGTGGTAGCAGGGGTTTGTTGGTCATTCCTAAGATCCCTCCCCTCAGGTTCCCCTTCCTGCAAGTTAGAGGTTTTCTCCTGTATTTCCATCCTCCCTCCAACAGCTTCCTCAACAACAGAATCAGGGGGGTTAACAGGGGATGGGAGCCCAGAAAAATTATGATGTGCATCATCATCAGCAATTACAGGGGATGGGGGTGTTAGAATCTGATCACCAGATTCTTCAACATCAATCATATGAGTTCTAGAGGTCATACCTATTCTCTGAAGAGGATTTTGATCCTGAGATACTTGTTCCTGCTGTACCTGCATATGTTGTACCTGTACCTGAGAATTTTGGAGCTTCCCTTGATTTTGTTGGTTGTTTTTATTTCTCCTTCTAGTTTGAGTTTGCCATTGGTCCTCCTTGTGTGTTGAATTATCCTCAGTTGGTTTCATTACATTAGCTTGCCTGTTTGAGTGTATTTTATCTGTGCCTTTGTCATTCTGTTGAGTCTCCTTGGGATTTTGGTCCATCTGTTTTCCTTGCCCTTTCTTGATGGCCTCCATTTCCTTTCATCTTTTGATTTCTTCATCCCTTTCTTTCACAGGACACTCTCCAAGAGAGTGACCTTAATGTTTATAGTAGAGACAGTAGAGAGGGACATCTTCAAATTCTATAATTTGCCATTTACCTATAGTAGGATCTTCTTCAGAAAATCCAAGCCAAACATGCTGAGGTCTTTCTTCGGTAATGCCAATTTGAACCCTCACTTTTGCCACACTTCCCCTAGTTTTTTGCATAGTTGCAGAGTCTAGATAAAGAGCCTTACCAATAGGAGACAGCAAGGGAGTAAGGATGTCCATATAATAGCAGTGCCAGGGAAGCTCTGGCAGTGTGACCCAGATGGGAACTATTGTAGTTTCCTCAGCAGGTTTAAATGTAGGGGTCCATACCTGTAACTTCATTGGCTGGCCAGCAATGTACATCTTCTGTTTAGTCCACACAGAGATGTGGTCAGCTTCATTGTCTAGATCAATGTAGATATGCCTTGAGTTGAAGTGTGCAATTTTAACTCCACCCGTAAGTTGTGTTTGAGCAATGAAACTTTTCCTAATAACCTCCATCTTGGGCATTGCAATGGTAAACTTACCAACCAGGGTGTATTTGCATCTCCCAAGCATCTTATGCATGAAATCCTCCTCGTGGAAAGTTATAGAGAGGTATCCTTGTCTAGTAGTGATACTAGGTATGATAATGTCCAAAGGAGTAGCATTTTTAATTTGGTTGGCCCTAAGTCTAGTAGCTAAGGACTTGGTTACAGTAGGGAGGGAAGGGTCTGGTATTTGATGGTTGCCATTTCTAGCAGGAAGGTTGTTACCAGGGGGTTTATTGGGATGCTGTTTTGGACTGGTTTGGGTATTTCTTTGCTGGTTCGATCGATAATTATCAAAGTTAGAAGAGACTTTGATGGGGGGAGGGATTTTAGATTCCACATTAAGGTCCTTATGAGTGATTTTCCCATTTTGATCATCAATCAAGACAACATCAGCCTGCATAATAGAACTACCTTTCCCATGCTCATTTTGGCCATTATGGGAATTATTACGAATGAGATTGTTATGATCATGATTGTTAGACGTAAAGTTAACGGGCATACCTGTTCTTTGTATGCTGTTGACGTTTGTTTGTGTCCCTCCCTCTTCATTGCTTTGATGCATTTTGTTCTCCTTAATGTTTGTTTTGTCCTTCACCCTCCAGATTGCCTTTTCTTCTTTGCCCTGCTGTTTTTCTTCTGATATCCCTCTTGGTTCCTTAGCAGGTGTCTTCATTATTGTTCTAGTTTGTTGTGAAGCTGCATCCTGCTCCCCCTGCACTTTCCTTTGCTTCCTTGGCTCACTAATCACATTTGTGACTTTATTTTCGGTCATCTCTTGTGCATCACTGTTTTCCTTTGTGATCAGTTGTTCTTGCTCATGTTGCCCTGATTTCCTTTTTTGCTTTGTATTTTGTTCCTTCACATGATTGTTTTCTTGATTTGTCATGCTTATCATTTTGCCTGATTCCACTTCCATTCCTCCGTTATGATCATCATCCATTGTATCATCTTGTTCTTGCAGATTAAAAGACGAACTAATATTAATTCGTTGTTGAGCTACTGATTTTGTTACCTTAAGAAGATTCTCCTCATCACTCGTTTGATGAGTCAATTCATCGCCCTTGTTGACCGGAGCTCCGGTGACTTTGCCGGATTTTATGTCGCTAGAGACTTCACCGTCAGAATGGCCTGAAATTTCAGTATGATGTGCTCCTTGACCTGGGGAACATTCCCCAGTCGTTGAAACTTCGTTCTTGTACTCCGAAGATGGTCGAATTTGAAGGCGGCGTCCGGGCGATTCGGCAGCGATTCCTCCAAATTTCTCCATCGTGGATCTCTCAATTCTTAAGACAGAATCACTTGATTTTTGGACTGTAGGTAGATCTTTAGACATAGATTCTTGATTTCAAGTTGAATTAACACGAATCAAACCAGATTGCTCTAAGGACATAATTTTTCGAGCCCAGTCCAACTCCTCTTCCGAAATCGCGACGTGGATCGCTTTAATTCTTCGCAATTTTGAGGAGTTGGCTGATAAATCTAATGAAGCACCCTCCTGGAGTTTGTAGCTTTTGGAATTCTGCGTCGGATGGTCTTAGTCCGGCGGTCAGAGCGGCATCCCCGGCGGCTCTGTGGCCATTCCGATCAGCTGCTGCTTGTCCGTTCCTAGAGAGTAAATTAGTAGAGCGGGATTTTTAGAGAGAGAAAAAATATGAGAAAATGGAAAGCAATTAGAGTTTAGGGTTTAGGGTTTTGGATTTAGGGTTTATGGTTAGGGTTTAGGGTTTAGGGTTTAGGGTTTAGGGTTTAAGGTTTTGAGTTAAGGATTTAGGGTTTAGTGTTTAGGGATTAGGGTTTAGAGTTTAGACTTTACGATTTAGGGTTTAGGGTTTAGGTTTAGGGTTTACGGTTTAGGGTTTAGGGTTAGGAATTTAGGGTTTACAAATTAGGGTTTAAGTTTTATGTTTAAGATTTAGGATTTAGGTTTAGGGTATTGTGATTAGGGTTTAGGGTTTTGAGTTTAGGTATTAGGGTTTAGGGTTTAGGGTTTAGAGTTTAGGTTTTAGGGTTAGGGTTTAGGGTTTAGGGTTTAGGTTTTAGGTTTAAGGGTTTAGGATTTTGCATTTGGGTTTAATGTTTAGGGTTTAGGGTTCCAAGTTTAGTGTGTAGTGTTTAGGGTTTAGGGTCTAGGGTTTTGGGTTTAGAGTTTATGATTTTGGGTTTAGGGTTTAGGGTTTTGGTTAAGGTTTTAGTGTTTAGGGTTAGGGTTTAGTATTTAGGTTTTAGGTTTTAAGGTTTAGTGTTTTGGGTTTAGGTGTTTAGGGTATGGTTTAGGGATAAGGGCTTAGGGTTAATGTTTTAGTGTTTAAAGTTTAGAGTTTAGGATTAGGGGTTTAGGGTTCAGGGTTTTGGGTTTAGATTTTGGAATATAGGGTTTTGGCTTAAGGGTTTAGTGTTTAGTGTTAGGTTTAGGGTTTAGGATTAATGGTTTAGGGTTTAGAGTTTTGAATTTAGGGTTTAGGCTTTAAGGTTTAGTGTTGAGTGTTTAGGTTTAGGGTTTAGGATTAATGGTTTAGGGTTTAGAGTTTCGGGTGTAAGGGTTAGAGTTTAGGGTTTAGGTTTAGGGTTATGGTTTAGGGTTTAGAGTTTAAGGTTTAGGGTTTAGGGTTTATTGTTTAGGGTTTATGGTTTATTGTTGAGGGTTTAGAGTTTAAGGTTAAAGGGTATAGGATTTAGGGTTTAGGGTTTAGAGTTGAGGGTTTAGGGTCTATGGTTTATGGTTTATGGTTTAAGGTTTAAGGGTTAAGATTTAGGGTTTATGTATTAGGTTTTAGGTTTTGGGTTTTAGGGTTTAGGTTAAGAGTTTGGGATTTAGAATATAGGGTTTAGGGTTTAGGGTTTAGTGTTTAGAGTTTAGGGTTTAGGGTCTATGGTTTAGGGTTTAAGGTTTAGGGGTTAAGATTTAGGGTTTATGTATTAGGGTTTAGGGTTTGCGGTTTAGTGTTTAGGTTAAATGTTTGGGATTTAGAATATAGGTTTTAGGGTTTAGTGTTTAGTGTTTTGAGTTTGGGATTAAGGGTTTAGGGTTTAGGGTTTATGGTTTAAGGTTAGGGTTTAGGGTTTGTAGTTTACGCTTTGGGGTTAAAGTTTAAGGTTTAGGGTTTAGGGTTTACAATTTGGATTTAGGGTTTAGTGTTTAGTGTTTGGGTTTAGGGTTTAGGATTAATCGTTTAGGGTTAGGGTTTAGGGTTCAGGGTTTAAGGCCTAGGGTTTAAGGTTTAGGGTTTAAGGTTTAGAGTTTAGGATTTAGGGTTTAGCGTTTAGGGTTTATTGTTTATAATTTTAGGTTTATGGTTTATGGTTAAGGGGTTTAGGATGTACTGTTTAGGGTTTAGAGTTTAGGGTTTATGGTCTATGGGCTAGGGTTCGTGAGTTTAGGGTTTTGAGTTTAAGATTTAGAAATTAGGGTTTATAGTTTTGGATTTAGGTTTTAGGGTATTGGGTTTTAGGGTTAAGAGTTTGGGATTTAGAATTTAGGGTTTAGGGTTTAGTGTTTTGAGTTTAGGGTATAGGGTTTAGGGTTTTGGGCTTAGGGTTTAGTGTTTATGATTAGGGTATAGGGTTTATAATTTATGGTTTAGGGTTAGGCTTAGGGTTTAGAGTTTAGGATATAGGGTTTAAGGTTTAGGGTTTTGGGTTTAGATTCTGGATTTGGGGTTTAGCGTTTAAGGTTTAAGTTTAGGGTTTATGATTAATGGTTTGGGTTTAGGGTTTAGGGTTTAGGGTTCCAAGTATAGCATTTAGGCTTAGGGTTTTGTGTCTAGGGTTTAGGATTTAAGGTTCAGGGATTAGGGTTGAGGACATAAGGTTTAGGATTTAGGTTTTAGGGTTAGAAGTTAGGGTTTGAGGTTTAGGGTTTAGGGTTTTTGGTTTATAGTTAGGGTTTAGGTTTTAGAGTTTAGGATTTAGGGTTTAGGGTTTAGAGTTTAGGGTTTAGGGTTTAAGGTTTAGGGTTTAGTGTTTAACTTTAAGATTTAGGGTTTAGGTTTAGGGTTTAGTGATTAGTGTTTAGGTTTTTGGGTTTAGGGTTTAGATTTTAGGCATAGGGTTTAGGGTTTAGGTTTTAGGGTGTAGGATTGATGTTTAGGGTTTAGGGTTAGGGTTTAAGGTTTAGGTTTTAGGGTTTAGGGTTAGGGTTTAAGGTTTAGGTTTTAGGGTTTAGGGTTTTACGTCAGGGTTTAGAATTTAGGGTTTAGGGTTTATGGTTAGAGTTTTGGGTTTTAGGGTTAAGAGTTTGGAATTTAGAATTTAGTGTTTAGGGTTTAGTGTTTTGAGTTTAGGGTTTAGGGTTTTGGGTTTAGGGTTTAGGTTTTAGGGTTTAGGGTTTAGGGTTTAGGGTTCCAAGTTTAGTGTTTAGGGTTTAGGGTCTAGGGTTTTGGGTTTAGAGTTTATGATTTTGGATTTAAGGTTTAGGGTTTAGGTTGTGGGTTTAGTGTTTAGGGTTAGGGTTTAGGGTTTAGGTTTTAGGGTATAGGGTTTAGGGTGGGTAAGGGCTTAGGGTTAATGGTTTAGTGTTTGAAGTTCAAAGTTTAGGTATTGGGGTTTAGGGTTTAGGGTTTTTGGGTTTATAGTATTGAATTTTGGGTTTGGGCTTGGGGTTTAGTGTTTAGTGTTAGGATTAGGGTTTCGGATTAATGTTTTATGGTTTAGAGTTTTGAATTTAGGCTTTAGGCTTTAAGGTTTAGTGTTGAGTGTTTAGGTTTAGGGTTTAGGATTAATGGTTTAGGCTTTAGAGTTTTGGGTGTAAGGTTTAGAGTTTAGTGTTTAGGTTTAGGGTTATGGTTTAGGCTTTAAGGTTTATTGTTTAGGGTTTATTGTTTATTATTTAGGTTTTAGAGTTTAAGGTTAAGGGGTATATGATTTAGTGTTTAGGGTTTTGGGTTTAGAGTTTATGATTTTGGGTTTAGGGTTTAGGGCTTAGGTTTAGGGTTTAGTGTTTAGGGTTAGGGTTTAGGGTTTAGGTTTTAGGTTTTAGGGTTTAGGGTTTTGGGTTTAGAGGTTTAGGGTATGGTTTAGGGGTAAGGGCTTAGGGTTAATGGTTTAGTGTTTGAAGTTCTGAGTTTAGGATTTGGGGTTTAGGGTTTAAGGCTTAGGGTTAAGAGTTTGGAATTTAGGATTTAGGCTTAAGGGTTTTGTGTTTAGTTTTAGGTTTAGGGTTTAGGATTAATGGTTTAGAGTTTAGAGTTTTGAATTTAGGGTTTAGGCTTTAGGGTTTAGTGTTGAGTGTTTAGGTTTGGGGTTTAGGATTAAATGGTTTAGGGGTTAGAGTTTAGGGATTAGGTTTAGGGTTTAGAGTTTAATGTTTATTGTTTAGGGTTTAGAGTTTAAAGTTAAGGGGTATATGATTTAGGGTTTAGGGTTTAGAGTTTAGGGTTTAAGGTCTATGGTATAGGGTTTAAGGTTTAGGGGTTAAGATTGAGGGTTTATGTATTAGGGTTTAGGGTTTGGGGTTTAGGGTTTAGGTTAAAAGTTTGGGATTTAGAATATAGGGTTTAGGGTTTAGTGTTTTGAGTTTAGGATTAAGGGTTTAGGGTTTAAGGTTAGGGTTTAGGGTTTGTAGTTTACGCTTTAGGGTTAAAGATTAAGGTCTAGGGTTTAGGGTTTAGAATTTGTATTTAGGGTTTAGTGTTTAGGGTTTAGGTTTAGGGTTTAGGATTAACGATTTAGGGTTAGGGTTTAGTGTTTAGCATTTAGGGTTTAGGGTTTTGGGTTTAGGGTTTACGATTAGGGTTTAGGGTTTAGGGCTTAGTGTTTAAGGTTTATAGTTTAGGATTTAGGGTTTAGGGTTTATGGTTTAGCATTTATAATTTCAAGTTTAGGGTTTATGGTTAAGGGGTTTAGGATTTACTGTTTAGGGTTTAGAGTTTAGGGTTTATGGTCTATGGGGTAGTGTTTGTGGGTTTAGGGTTTTGAGTTTAGGGTTTAGGAATTTGGGTTTAGGGTTTTGGGTTTATGTTTTAGGGTTTTGGGTTTTTGGGTTAAGAGTTTGGGATTTAGGGTTTAGGGTTTAGTGTTTTGAGTTTAGGATTAAGGGTTTAGGGTTTAGGGTTTAGGGTTTATAATTTACAATTTAGTAAAGGCTTACAATTAGTGTTTAGGATTTAGAGTTTCTGATTTTGGGTTTAAGGTTAAGGGTTTTGGGTTTAGATTCTGGATTTGGAATTTAGGGTTTAAGGTTTAGGTTTAGAGTTTATGATTAATGATTTAGGTTTAGGGTTTAGGGTTTAGGGTTCCAAGTTTAGCATTTATGTTTAGGGTTTTGTGTCTAGGGTTATGGGTTTAGGGTTTAGGGTTTAGGGTTAGGGTTTAGGGTTTAGGTTTTAGGGTATGGTTTAGGGGTAAGGGCTATGGGTTAATGGTTTACTGTTTGAAGTTCAGAGTTTAGGATTTGGAGTTTAGGGTTTAGAGTTTGGAATTTAGGGTTTAGGCTTAAGGGTTTAGTGTTTAGCGTTAGGTTTAGGGTTTAGGATTAATAATTTAGGGTTTAGAGTTTTGAATTTAAGGTTTAGGCTTTAAGGCTTAGTGTTGAATGTTTAGGTTTAGGGTTTAGGATTAATGGTTTATGGTTTAGAGTTTTGGGTGTAAGGTTTAGAGTTTAGGGTTATGGTTTAGGGTTTAGAGTTTAAGGTTTAAGGTTTATTGTTTGGGGTTTATGATTTATTGTTTAGGGTTTAGAGTTTACGATTTAGGGTTTAAGGTTTAAGGTTTTGGGTTTAGATTCTGGATTTGGGGTTTAGGGTTTAAGGTTTATGTTTAGGGTTTATGATTAATGGTATAGGTTTAGGGTTTAGGGTTTAGGGTTTAGGGTTCCAAGTTTAGCATATAGGTTTAGGGTTTTTTGTCTAAGGTTTTGGGTTTAAGGCTAAGGGCTTTGGGTTAATGGTTTACTGTTTGAAGTTCAGAGTTTAGGATTTGGAGTTTAGTGTTTAGAGTTTTGAATTTAGGGTTTAGGCTTATGGGTTTAGTGTTTAGTGTTAGGTTTAGGGTTTAGGATTAATAATTTAGGGTTTAGAATTTTGAATTTAAGGTTTAGTGTTGAATGTTTAGGTTTTGGGTTTAGGATTAATGGTTTAGGGTTTATAGTTTTGGGTGTAAGGTTTAGAGTTTAGGGTTTAGGTTTAGGGTTTAGAGTTTAAGGTTTAGGGTTTATTGTTTAGGGTTTATGATTTATTATTTAGGGTTTAGAGTTTAGGATTTAGGGTTTAAGGTTTAAGGTTTTGGGTTTAGATTGTGGATTTGGGGTTTAGGGTTTATGATTAATGGTTTAGGTTTAGGGTTTAGGGTTTAGGGTTCCAAGTTTAGCAGTTAGGTTTAGGGTTTTGTGTCTAGGGTTTTGGGTTTAGAGTATAGGGTTCGGGTTTAGGGTTTAGGATTTAAGGTTCAGGGTTTAGGGTTTAGGACATAAGGTTTAGGATTTAGGTTTTAGGGTTAGAATTTAGGGTTTAAGGTTTAGGGTTTAGGGTTTTTGGTTTATAGTTAGGGTTTAGGGTTTAGAGTTTAGGATTTAGGGTTTAGGGTTTAGAGTTTAGGGTTTAGGGTTTAAGGTTTAGGGTTTAGAGTTTAGGGTTTAGTGTTTAAGTTTAAGATTTAGGGTTTAGGTTTAGGGTTTAGTGATTAGTGTTTAGGTTTTAGGGTTTAGGGTTTAGATTTTAGGCATTAGGGTTTAGGGTTTAGGTTTTAGGGTGGATGATTTATGTTTAGTGTTTAGGGTTAGGGTTAGGTTTAGGGTTTTGTGTGAGGGTATTGTTTAGGGTTTAGGGTTTATGGTTAGAGTTTTGGGTTTTTGGGTTAAGAGTTTGGAATTTAGAATTTAGGATTTAGGGTTTAGTGTTTTGAGTTTAGGGTTTAGGGGTTAGGGTTTAGGGTTTAGGGTTTAGGTTTTAGGGTTTAGGGTTTAGGGTTTTAGGGTTTAGGGTTTAGGGTTCCAAGTTTAGTGTTTAGGGTTTAGAGTCTAGGGTTTTGGGTTTAGAGTTGATGATTTTGGGTTTATGGTTTAGGGTTTGGGTAGAGGTCTTAGTGTTTTGGGTTAGGTTTAGGGTTTAGGTTTTAGGGTGTAGGGTTTAAGGTTTTGGGTTTAGGGGTTTAGGGTATGGTTTAGGGGTAACGACTTAAGGTTAATGGTTTAGGGTTTAGAGTTTAGGGTTTAGTGTTTAAGTTTAAGATTTAGGGTTTAGGTTTAGGGTTTAGTGATTACTGGTTAGGTTTTAGGATTTAGGGTTTATATTTTAGGCATTAGGTTTTAGGGTGTAGGATTTGTGTTTAGAGTTTAGGGTTAGGGTTTAAGATTTTGGTTTTAAGGTTTAGGGTTTAGGGTTTAGGGTTTTGCGTGAGGGTTTAGAGTTTAGGGTTTAGGGTTTATGGTTAGGGTTTTGGATTTTAAGGTTAAGAGTTTGGAATTTAGAATTTAGGGTTTAGGGTTTAGTGTTTTGAGTTTAGGGTTTAGGGTTTAGGGTTTAGTGTTTAGGGTTTAGGATTTAAGATTACTGTTTAGGGCTTATAATTTACGATTTATGGTTAAAGGCTAACAATTAGTGTTTAAGGTTTAGAGTTTAGGATTTTGGGGTTAAGGTTTTAGGGTTTTGGGTTTAGATTCTGGATTTGGGGTTTAGGGTTTAAGGTTTAGTTTTAGGGTTTATGATTAATGGTATAGGTTTAGGGTTTAGGGTTTTGTGTCTAGGGTTTTGGGTTTAGGTTGTAGAGAGTAAGGTTCACGGTTTAGGGTTTAGGACATAAGGTTTTGGATTTAGGTTTTACGGTTAGAATTTAAGGTTTAAGGTTTAGGATTTAGGTGTTTTGATTTATAGTTAGGGTTTAGGGTTTAGAGTTTAGGGTTTAGGGTTTAAGGGTTTAGAGTTTAGGGTTTAGGGTTAGGATTTTAGCTTTTTCAACTTAGGGTTTAGGGTTTAAGTTTAAGATTTAGGATTTAGGTTTAGGGTTTAGTGATTAGTGTTTTGGTTTGAGGGTTTAGGGTTTAGAGTTTAGGCATTAGGGTTTAGGGTTTAGGGTTCAGGGTTTAGGTTTTAGGATGTAGGATTTATGTTTAGGGTCTAGGGTTAGGGTTTAGGGTTTAGGTTCCCTAAACACTAAACCTTAAACGTAAACCCTAAACCTTAAACTTAAACCCAAAACCCTAATTTGTAAACCCTAAATTCCTAACCCTAAACCCTAAACTCTAAACCCTAAATTCTACCCCTTAAACCTAAATCCTAAACCCTATGTCCTAAACCCTAAACCCTGAACCTTAAAACCTAAACCCTAAACCTACAATTTGAAACCCTCAACCGTAAAACAAAAATCCTAAACCCTAAACTCTATACCATAAACCCTAAACCCTAAACCATAAACCATAAAATCTAAACCCTAAACCCTAAGCAATATAATCTATACCATAAACCCTAAACCATAATTACTAAACTTAAACCCTATACCCTATTTCATAAATTCTCAACACTATACCCTAACCCTAAACCGTTAACCGTAAACCCTAAACCTAAACCCTAAATCATAAACTCTAAACCTTAAACCCTAAACCCTAATCCCAAAACCCAAAAACCTAAACCCTAACCCAAAACCCTACACATGAAACCCTAAATCCAAATGTTAAACTTGTAACAATAAACCCTAAAACCAAAACCCAAAACCATAAACCTTAATTCCTAAACCCTATACCCGAACCCTAAACCCATAAACCCTACACCATAGACCATAAACCCTAAAATCTAAACCCTAAACACTAAATCCTAAACCCCTTAAACATAAACCCTAAACCCGAATTAATGTTTCATAAGTACAGTCTTTGGCATAAGGATTTAGCCTTTCATGGCTATGATTAACATTACTATTACGATATAAACAAGAGAGAAAGTTATACAAGAACTCACTTCTTTTATTCAAACTGCAACAGAAACGGAAGCAAACATCCAAGAGAAAACATTACAACGAAATATCAAAGGCTAAAGGAAAATTCTAGAGTGAAATTTCTGATGCCTTACAATGAGAAAAGCAATGTCTTATATAGACAAAGAGAAGGTAAGAGTAATTTTGATGCCTTCTTCTGATTGGTTCTGGAAGGAATCTGCTTTATCTTGAGTGGGCTTCTTCTTTATTAAAGATGTCTGCCATTTACTTTTGGAATGTAGTGGCGGCCTTTGATAAAGTTGTCGGCCATCTGCTTTTATTTTGGAAAGTAGTGGCTGCCTTTAATAAAGTTGTCGGCCATCTCCGCAACATGCCAAAGGCTCTTTTGTTGTTGTGAGATTCCTTTTTTATCCAATTTAATTTTAATCAAGAGATATTCCAACTCTTTGAGTTTCATCTCTTTCCTTTTAAATAATTCTGACTCTTTGAGTGTCTATTCAAAAGGTCAGGAATTCCGAATTTTAACATCCTACTGGATTAAATTAAATTAATCATAGAATGGATCTAGGTAAGATAATGCTAAGGCTTTTGGCCTTAACATGTCTCCATTATCATCACTCTGAGAAGAGGCTTCGTCTAACAGCTGCAAGGTTGTTTCTTCATTGGATTTGTCATCCTCTAGATCTGATAAGGCCTGCTGGAGCCTTTTCTTTAAATCATCTTTGGAAGATGATTTTTTACCACTTGTAGAGGCTGGAGAAGAACGTTGAGCAGTTTCTTTGGGAGCTGGCGACCATCTTTTAATGCATATTTCTTTTGATAAATATTTAATCATGTCAAATACATGGATAGAAAAAGTCCAACTGATAATAAATGAAATCCTTTTTTGGACAAAATATTTACACAATTTAATGTGCTCAGGGAGAATAGAAATATCATGTTCAGTTTGAAACTGATCAAATTTATGCAAAAATAACTTTGGCAAAACTTTTTTATTTCCTCCAAAACAATTCCACCATTCGTAGAACCATCTGGGGATGATAGATTTGGAAAATTCTGGACTATACTTGACAAACCATGTGTGAGTGGTTGGTTTTAAATATATAAAGTTAAACCAAGCATTTTTATAAACGAACCAATTGAAAGTTTGGGGTCTATGCTCCTTGGAAAGATTAATCCGTGTATGCAGATGATCCACCAGCCATTCAAATGGAGATAGAACCCTTTTAATTGTAAATTTCGAATAGGCAATGATATCTGGATTTGAATCATGGCTGAGTTTATGCTCCACTTCAATGAAACCTATATCAACGAGGATAAATTCATAATATTTCCTGGTTTTTAGTGGATTTTCTGTATCCACATAATTCCTGTTTGTATAACACGGTTTAAGCAGATGCTTAACCTCATAACTCTCAAATTCCTTGTCAAGGGCAAGGATAGGGTTAACCTGTAAAGTGACAACATTAAAGACTTCACGTTCTTTAAGTTTATTATGAGCGGGGAAAATAGGAGAAACAACTTCTCTAAAGCTTTCAGGAGCTTTCATTGTATAAGAGTCTTTGGTTTGAGTGGAGGAAAATCTGGGTTTTCCTGATGGAGAGAATGAACATGGTTCAGATTCTTTAGAAAATGAACCATTTGAAACCATGTTCATTCTCTCCATCAGGAAAACCCAGATTTTCCTCCACTCAAACCAAAGACTCTTATAGCTCCTGAAAGCTTTAGAGAAGCTGTTTCTCCTGTTTCCCCCGCTCATAATGAACTTAAAGAACGCGAAGTCTTTAATGTTGTCACTTTATAGGTTAACCCTATCCTTGCCCTTGACAAGGAATTTGAGAGTTATGAGGTTAAGCATCTGCTTAAACCGTGTTATACAAACAGGAATTATGTGGATACAGAAAATCCACTAAAAACTAGGAAATATTATGAATTTATCCTCGTTGATACAGGTTCCATTGAAGTGGAGCATAAACTCAGCCATGATTCAGATCCGGATAGCATTACCTATTTGAAATTTACAATTAAAAGGGTTTTATCTTCATTTGAATGGCTGGTGGATCATCTGCATACACCCATTAATCTTTCCAAGGAGCATAGACCCCAAACTTTCAATTGGTTCGATTATAAAAATGCTTGGTTTAACTTTATATATTTAAGACCAACCACTCACACATGGTTTGTCAAGTATAGTCCAGAATTTTCTAAATCTATCATCCCCAGATGGTTCTACGAATGGTGGAATTGTTTTGGAGGAAATAAAAAAGTTTTCAAAGTTATTTTTGGATAAATTTGATCAGTTTCAAACTGAACATGATATTTCTACTTTCCCTGAGCACATTAAATTGTGTAAATATTTTGTCTAAAATAGGATTTCATTTATTATCAGTTGGACTTTTTCTATCCATGTATTTGACAGGATCAAATATTTATCTAAAGAAATATGCATTAAAGGATGGTCGCCAGCTCCCAAAGAAGCTGCTCAACGTTCTTCTCCAGCCTCTACAAGTGGTTAAAAATCGTCTTCCAAAGATGAATTAAAGAAAAGGCTCCAACAGGCCTTATCAAATCTAGAGGATGACAAATCCAATGAAGAAACAGCCTTGCAGCTATTAGACGAAGCCTCTTCTCAGAGTGATGATAATGGAGACATGTTAAGGCCAAAAGCCTTAGCATTATCTTACCTAGATCCATTCTATGATTAATTTAATTTAATCTAGTAGAGGATGTTAAAATCCAAAATTACTGACCTTTTGAATAGAGACTCAAAGAGCCAGAATTATTTAAAAGGAAAGAGATGAAACTCAAAGAGTTGGAATATCTCTTGATTAAAATTAAATTGGACAAAAAAGGAATCCCACAACAAGAAAAGAGCCTTTGGCATGTTGCGGAGATGGCCGACAACTTTAGTAAAGGCAGCCACTACTTTCCAAAAGAAAAGTAGATGGCCGACAACTTTATCAAAGGCCGCCACTACTTTCCAAAAGTAAATGGCAGACAACTTTATTAAAGAAGAAACCCACTCAAGATAAAACAGATTCCTTCCAGAGCCAATCAGAAGAAGGCATCAAAATTACTCTTACCTTCTCTTTGTCTATATAAGACAATGATTTTCTCATTGTAAGGCATCAAAAATTTCACTCTAGAATTTCCTTTAGCCTTTGATATTTCGTTGTAATGTTTTCTCTTGGATGTTTGCTTCCGTTTCTGTTGCAGTTTGAATAAAAGAAGTGAGTTCTTGTATAACTTTCTCTCTTGTTTATATCTTAAGTATTTTTACTGTGAAATGCTACGATCGTTTTGAATGGAATGGTATCAGTGCCATGTTAGGCATATTTAGCATGTTAATAGTAATGTTAATCATAGCCATTAAAGGCTAAATCCTTATGCCAAAGACTGTACTTATGAAATATTAATTAGTTACTTAGCAATTTAGAAAAGTTATCACCTTGTTATACAATATGAATTTTTAATTTATTTAACTGTAAAAATGGAGTTCATGTATGGTGATTAATGAAAGGTGTTGAGAATGTTTCAAGTAGTTGCGATCTTGTGTGATCGTTAAGCCGATGAGACAAAGCGTGAAGCGCAAGGTACTTTACTTGAAAATCTCTTGTAAAATCCATAGTCCTTAATGTAAAATCCGAGCTTGAATCCATAGTTACTATAGAAGAATTTGAAATCTCATGTTGTATGACTAGTTCATATCTTTACTAGAATGCTTAGTTACTTTTTATCGTATCATTAGTATAGTCTAATGGCGTTCTCTCTCTATGGATAATAGATAGCATATTGTTAACTTTGTTAATATATTTATTTCTAAAACAGAAAATGATCTACAAAATTGGTCTATCCCTAAACAACCTTTTGAAAAGATTTACCAGTTAGGTAATTTTTCTATGTTTAAAAAATATAATATCAAAACTTGACAATAAGGCTTGGTGCACCAGCCGGGAATCGAACCCGGGTCTGTACCGTTGCAGGTTACTAATCTAGCACTAGTTAGATAGTGGTGCAGATCGAAATTGCATTATTGAAGGATTAATTTCTACTAAGTACCTTACCAAAGGGACTACCAAATTATACAGCGCCACAACTGAACGTATAATTAATTATTATAAGTTATTTGATGCTCATATTTGCAATAATGGTATATGCCTTAAAAATGATTTTGTTATAACAAAAAAAATTAACGAGGAAATTATTTTAGGTATACCATTTATTACTCAAATAAAACCTTATATTTCTGATATTGATTCTATCAAAACAAAAATTTTAGGAAAAGAAATTTCATTTCCTTTTATTAAAACTCTTTCTCAGGAAGAAAGTAAATTTTTACATAAACAAACTGCTTTTAGAATTAATCTAATTTCTAATCAAATTTGTTTTCTTAAAGAAGATATAAAAATTAAGAAAATTGAGCAAATTTTAAAAACCTCGAGAATGGTAACTAAAATTGCCAATTTACAAAAAACTTTTGAAAAAGAAATTTGCTCTGAATTTCCAAATGCTTTTTGGGCCAGAAAAGCCCATACTGTTGATCTCCCATATATTGATGGATTCAATGAAAAGGCCATTTCTACGAAAGCTAGGCCCATTCAAATGAATCATGATTTAATGGAAATTTGTAAAAAGGAGATTAATACTCTTTTAGAAAATAACATTATCAGACCCTCTAAATCTCCGTGGAGTTGTTCAGCATTTTATGTAAACAACGCTGCTGAAACAAAGAGAGGCTCTCCTCGACTTGTTATTAATTATAAACCTTTAAACTCTATTTTAAAATGGATTAGATATCTGATTCCTAACAAAAGAGATCTTTTAAAGAGAACTTTTAAAGCCAATGTTTATAGTAAATTCGATATGAAATCAGGATTTTGGCAAATACAGATTTCTGAAAGAGATAAATATAAAACTGCTTTTAATGTCCCATTTGGAAAATATGAATGGAATGTTATGCCTTTTGGGCTTCAGAATACCCCTTCAGAATTTCAAAACATTATGAATTCTATCTTCAATCATATTAGTCATAATTCAATTGTTTACATTGATGATGCGTTAATCTTTTATGAGGACATTGATTCTCATTTCAAGCATTTAAATATATTTTTCAAAATTGTTAAACATAATGGTCTTGTAGTTAGTGCTAAAAAGATCAAGCTTTTTCAAACTAAAATTAGATTTCTTGGGCATGATTTATATCAAGGCACATAATAACCTATATGCAGAGCCATTGAGTTTTCAGATAAGTTCCTTGATGTTATTACTGACAAAACCCAATTGCAAAGGTTTTTGGGTAGTCTTTATTATCAGTTGGACTTTTTCTATCCATGTATTTGACAGGATCAAATATTTATCAAAAGAAATATGCATTAAAGGATGGTTGCCAGCTCCCAAAGAAGCTGCTCAACGTTCTTCTCCAGCCTCTACAAGTGGTAAAAAATCGTCTTCCAAAGATAATTTAAAGAAAAGGCTCCAACAGGCCTTATCGGATCTAGAGGATGACAAATCCAATGAAGAAACAACCTTGCAGCTGTTAGACGAAGCCTCTTCTCAGAGTGATGATAATAGAGACATGTTAAGGCCAAAAGCCTTAGCATTATCTTACCTAGATCCATTCTATGATTAATTTAATTTAATCTAGTAGAGGATGTTAAAGTCCGAAATTACTGACTTTTTGAATAGAGACTCAAAGAGTCAGAATTATTTAAAAGGAAAGAGATGAAACTCAAAGAGTTGGAATATCTCTTGATTAAAATTAAATTGGACAAAAAGGGAATCCCACAACAGCAAAAGAGCCTTTGGCATGTTGCGGAGATGGCCGACAACTTTATTAAAGGCAGCCACTACTTTCCAAAAGAAAAGCAGATGGCCGACAACTTTATCAAAGGCCGCCACTACTTTCCAAAAGTAAATGGCAGACAACTTTAATAAAGAAGAAACCCACTCAAGATAAAGCAGATTACTTCCAGAGCCAATCAGAAGAAGGCATCAAAATTACTCTTACCTTCTCTTTGTCTATATAAGACATTGCTTTTCTCATTGTAAGCATCAGAAATTTCACTCTAGAATTTTCCTTTAGCCTTTGATATTTCATTGTAATGTTTTCTCTTAGATGTTTCCTTCCGTTTCTGTTGCAGTTTGAATAAAATAAGTGAGTTCTTGTATAACTTTCTCTCTTGTTTATAACTTAAATATTTTTACTGTTAAATGCTACGATCGTTTTGAATGGAATAGTATCAAGGTAAAGCAGATTCCTTCCAGAGCCAATCAGAAGAAGGCATCAAAATTACTCTTACCTTCTCTTTGTCTATATAAGACATTGCTTTTCTCATTGTAAGGCATCTGAAATTTCACTCTAGAATTTTCCTTTAGCCTTTGATATTTCGTTGTAATGTTTTCTCTTGGATGTTTGCTTCCGTTTCTGTTGCAGTTTGAATAAAAGAAGTGAGTTCTTGTATAACTTTCTCTCTTGTTTATATCTTAAGTATTTTTACTGTTAAATGCTACGATCGTTTTGAATGGAATGGTATCAGAGCCATGTTAGGCATATTTAGCATGTTAATAGTAATGTTAATCATAGCCATTAAAGGCTAAATCATTATGCCAAAGACTGTACTTATGAAATATTAATTAGTTACTTAGCAATTTAGCAAAGTTATCGCCTTGTTATACAATATGAATTTTTAATTCTTTAACTGTAAAAATGGAGTTCATGTATGGCGATTAAGGAAAGGTGTTGAGAATGTTTCAAGTAGTTGCGATGCCGACAGGTGGTCGTTAAGCCGATGAGACAGGCGCGTAGACTGCAAGGTACTTTACTTGAAAATCTCTTGTAAAATCCATATTCCTTAATGTAAAATCTGAGCTTGAATCCATAGTTACTATAGAGGAATTTGAAATCTCATGTTGTATGACTAGTTGATATCTTTACTAGAATGCTTAGTTACTTTTTATAGTATCATTAGTATAGTCTAATGGCATTCTCTCTCTCTATGGATAATAGACAGCATATTGTTAACTTTGTTAATATATCTATTTCTAAAACAGAAAATGATCTACAAAATTTGTCTATCCCTAAAGAACCTTTTGAAAAGATTTACCAGTTAGGTAATTTTTCTATGTTTAAAAAATATAATATTAAAACTTGTGAATCTACTATAGCTATTAATAATTCTGTTGAAACTATCAAGTTGTTATTATCTGCTGATATAGATAGATATAGGAAGAAATTTAAATTTCTTCATATTGGACTGGTGCAAGTTGCTGTTAAACCTCTTTTTCGTAAAGGTTTAAATATTCCTATTTGTCTGCTTCTTAGAGATGATAGACTACTTAATTTTGATGATTCCCTGTTAGGAGTTTTAGAAAGTAATCTTGCTTATGGACCAGTTTACTTTAACTGTTATCCTAATTTTACTGTTGATATTCACGATCCGAATATTATTGATACTTTGATACTTAATGTCAAAACTAAGAACATGAATAGTAAAATAGATACCAGAGAAATAGCTGTAATATATCAGGTATATTATAAGCTTATGAAGACCACTATAGCCCCAAAGGCTATAGCTTCTAGTGTTTAAGGTGTTACTATGCTTATGGAAATCAAGAGCATAGTACTACTTTTGTCCCTAGACTTCTTAAGTGGACTGACATTTTAGCTGATGAAGAATGGAAATTTGATTCCATTACGAATCCTTTACCCCTTCAACCTGAGACTTCGCAGCTAGATCGGGTTATTCAGTTCCCTGACGAATCTATTAACCTTAAGTTTTTAAGATCCAAGTCCTTCAGCGAAGCTTCTTCAAGTAGAAGAATGTCCTCGGCAAGAACTTCTTCTTTTCAAATCCGGGAGGAGGATGAAGATAGTATTAGCCAACCTGACCATAGAAAGCTTCATGGTGTAGATTTCTCCTAGATTGTTCCTAAGGTTTACTATGAAGAGACTTTGGGAAGTCCTACTGCCAGTGATATGAAACCTGTTCATCAAAGAAAAGATTCCATCGGAGTACTTACTTCTGATGAGGAAGACTTTGTCCCCAGTAAAAGGAAATTACACACTTGGTGGAAAGCTCCTGAACTTAAGCAAAAGGTAGATTGGTATAAAGCTACCTATATTGTGGAACAAAGAGCCGCTTTTAGAGATAAGTGGTTCAAAGACATGAAAAGGTTTAGAACAGAAATCGAGTTTTTTAAATGGTTTGAATCTTCTGGACAAATTGATGGCAAGCAATCATCTCTTCAGGTCCTTATTAACAAATGGTACACCAAAGATCAGGTAATTGAAAGTGTTACCCTCCGCTTGAAGGACTTAGCATTCCCTATCGTAAGGAGATCTTGAAAGCTGCTCCCTTTAAGAAACCCATAGAAAAGGAAGCAGCTTTTATAACAGGAGGGGATATTAACAAAATCCTTGAACAGAACAATTATACCAACCAGATTCTCCATGTTATCTCCCGACAGATAGAGGAAAAGAAAGGAAATAATTTCAAATGAATTAGTCAAATAGGGGATAAACCTAGTTATTCAAAATTTAGTCCTCAAATAGAGACTCCTATTTTTAAGATTCCTGAGTTCTCCAAGGAAAACTTCCCTAAATTATCCAAAGAGTTTAGTCATTCCGATGAACTGCTAGACAGGATTAATGAGCAACTGTCTAAGCTTAAGATCACCCAAGGAAATAAGCTTAGAACTCTATTGGAAAGACATCCGAATAAAAGGAATTATTATTCTAGACCTTCTTTCCCTGATGTTCAATTTGACGAAGATGTTCTCCATCCAGCATCTGCTGCAGATGGTTCAAGTTTGACCGAATGGAATATAGATGGTATGGCCGAAGGTCAAATTTATTCCAAGCTCCAGGAAATGGGAATGAACATCACTGCATATAAAATGAAAGGAGCTGGTGATAAGGAAGCTGCTAACATGATCATTGCAGGTTTTACAGGAACCCTTAGAAATTGGTGGGACAATTACCTAACGGATCAAAATAGGGCTGATATCCTTGGTGTTGTAACCACTAAAGTAGGTGTAAAGATTGAAGAAGGAACTAGTGTCCTTTCAG
Organism: Solanum pinnatisectum; assembly: GCA_035578085.1. NCBI lineage: Eukaryota > Viridiplantae > Streptophyta > Magnoliopsida > Solanales > Solanaceae > Solanum > Solanum pinnatisectum. Next base: position 138,054 of record JAWPEI010000086.1, on the reverse strand, counting down.
AAATTGTCTATGAAGATGCTACTGCTACTTTGCTCTATAGTATAGCAAAACATTTCGTGGGAGAACCGCGTCTTTTCCAAGATAGAAGTTTGGATATCCTGAATAATTTGTACTGCAAGAAATTGACAGATTTCAGATGGTACAAAGACATGTTTCTTAAATAAGGTCATGATAAGATCGGATTGCAATAATGATTATTGGAAAGAACGATTTATCAGCGGATTACCTACTCATTTCGCTGAAAAAGTTAGATCCAAAATTAGAGATCGATGCGAAGGGAAAATCCCGTATTCCCAACTAGCATACGAAGAACTCATCAGTCTTATTAATGTGGTTGCAATGGAACTTTGCACTGATCTTAAGCTGAAAGATCAGCTTAAAAAGGATCAGAAGACTTCTTATGCAGAACTTGGAAGTTCTTGCCAAGATTTTGGATTTCCGTTGTTAAAACAGCCTTTTGCTAGGAAAGCGGGAAAAAGAGAAAGAACTACGGGGAAATATAAAAGAAAATCTTCTATAAAAGAAAGAGAACCACGTGAGAAATACAAGAAAAAAGGAAAGAAGCATGCTGCTAAAGAATCCTCTTCAGAAGACACATGCTGGACATGTGGTAAAAAGGGTCACCGTTCTAATAAGTGCCCCAGAAATAAAAAGAAGAAAAAGAAGATTAATCTTCTTGAAGTTGATGATGAAGTCAAGCAAAAGCTCTTCTCCATCATTGAAGAAGAAGATGCTTCAGACTCAAAATATTCTTCTTTCGAAGAAGAAAGTGATGAAGAGTTTCTCAATGTCGCTCATAATTCAGAATCTGAAGAAAGTGAGTCAGAATGTAAATGCAATGGTGCATTTTGCCTTTATGATAGTAAAACTATCAATGTCATCTCTGAGAGAACTGCTGAAACTCTCTTTTCTACAATTGAGCATATTCAAGATGAAGAAGCCAGGAGAAAGTACCTCCTTGAATTGCAGAAATTGGTTACTAGGCAAAAGGAAGAAAAACCTAAAGTTACTCCTTTTAGCATGAAGCAAATCATGAACAGATTTGACTCCAAAAAGGAAGAACCTTCAGTTGAAGAACTTAGAAGAGAAGTCAATTCTCTTAAAGAAGATATGAAAAGAATTAAGTCCAGACTTCATAAGATAGAAATTGAAGATATCACAGAAAAACTTCTCAAAGAAGTTAGAAATGATGAAGGAACCTCTAAGGCGGTTGCTTCAGATAATGAAAAACATGAGGGAGATTCTGATAGCGAAGTAGGTATTCATGCTATTACCAAAATTAGACCTCAGAGTTCTCATATTATGATTAAATTGGTTATTAATGATCATTTAACTCTTAACAAGATTGCTTTGTTAGATAGTGGTGCAGATCGAAATTGCATTATTGAAGGATTAATTCCTACTAAGTACCTTACCAAAGGGACTATCAAATTATACAGCGCCACAGGTGAACGTATAATTATTGATTATAAGTTATTTGATTCTCATATTTGCAATAATGGTATATGCCTTAAAAATGATTTTTTTTATAACAAAAAATATTAACGAGGAAATTATTTTAGGTATACCATTTATTACTCAAATAAAACCTTATATTTCTGATTTTGATTCTATCAAAACAAAAATTTTAGGAAAAGAAATTTCATTTCCTTTTATTAAATCTCTTTCTCAAGAACAAAGCAAATTTTAACATAAACAAACTGCTTTTAGAATTAATCTAATTTCTAATCAAATTTGTTTTCTTAAAGAAGATATAAAAATTAAGAAAATTGAGCAAATTATAAAAACCTCGGGAATGGTAACTAAGATTGCCAATTTGCAAAAAACTTTTGAAAAAGAAATTTGCTCTGAATTTCCAAATGCTTTTTGGGCCAGAAAAGCCCATACTGTTGATCTCCCTTATATTGATGGATTCAATGAAAAGGCCATTTCTACGAAAGCTAGGCCCATTCAAATGAATCATGATTTAATGGAAATTTGTAAAAAGAAGATTAATACTCTTTTAGAAAATAACATTATCAGACCCTCTAAATCACTGTGGAGTTGTTCAGCATTTTATGTAAACAACGCTGCTGAAAAAGAGAGAGGCTCTCCTTGACTTGTTATTAATTATAAACCTTTAAACTCTGTTTTAAAATGGATTAGATATCTGATTCCTAACAAAAGAGATCTTTTAAAGAGAACTTTTAAAGCCAATGTTTATAGTAAATTCGATATGAAATCAGGATTTTGGGAAATACAGATTTCTGAAAGAGATAAATATAAAACTGCTTTCAATGTCCCGTTTGGACAATATAAATGGAACGTTATGCCTTTTGGGCTTAAGAATGCCCCTTCAGAATTTCAAAATATTATGAATTCTATCTTCAATCATATTAGCCATATTTCAATTGTTTACATTGATGATGTGTTAATCTTTTCTGAGGACATTGATTCTCATTTCAAGCATTTAAATATATTTTTCAAAAATGTTAAACATAATGGTCTTTAGTTAGTGCTAAAAAGATCAAGCTTTTTCAAACTAAAATTAGATTTCTTGGGCATGATTTATATCAAGGCACATATAAACCTATTTACAGAGCCATTGAGTTTTCAGATAAGTGCCCTGATCTTATTACTGACAAAACCCAATTGGAAAGGTTTTTGGGTAGTCTTAATTATGTTGCAGACTTTATTCCCGAGGTTAGACAGGTTTGTAAGCCATTGTATGATAGGCTTAAGAAAATACCTGTTCCATGGACAAAGAAACAGACCACCGCTGTTATTAAGATCAAAGAAATGGTTAAAAGTTTGCCTTGCTTAGGTATTCCTAATTCAGACTCTTTTATGATTGTTGAGACTGATGCTTCAGATATCGGTTATGGAGGAATTCTCAAGCAAAAGAGAACACCAAAAAGCCAAGAATAATTAGTTCGTTTTACTTCCGGAGTTTGGAATTCCACCCAGAAAAATTATAGTACTATTAAAAAGGAAGTTCTCGCAATCGTCCTTTGCATTACTAAGTTTCAAGATGATTTAATTAATAAAGAATTCTTGCTTAAAGTAGATTGTAAATCTGCAAAAGAAATTTTACAAAAGGATGTTAAAAATCTGGTTTCTAAACAGATATTTGCTAGATGGCAAGCCTTATTGTCAAGTTTTGATTTTCAGGTAGAATACATCAAAGGAGAAGAAAACTCTCTCCCTGATTTTCTAACTCGAGAATTTTTGCAGGGAAAATCATGAGGTCAGTCATTAGGCCAGGATTTGGAACACAAGGCCCTTTCAAAGAAAAGGGAAAAGAGACTGACAAAAAGCCATCAGCTTCCCCGTTTGCAATAAGGCCATCCTTTAATAGCCCAAATAAGTTTTCAGCTCTTGCTAGCTTACCTCCAATAAATCATTCTCTAGTCATAAGCCCTTTTCCACAGCTACCACCTAGCTCATCTTCTTCAAATCCTTTGATTCTTAAGAAACCATTTTCTAAAGAATCTGAACCATGTTCATTCTCTCCATCAGGAAAACCCAGATTTTCCTCCACTCAAACCAAAGACTCTTATAGCTCCTAAAAGCTTTAGAGAAGTTATTTCTCCTGTTTCCCCCGCTCATAATAATCTTAAAGAACACGAAGTCTTTAATGTTGTCACTTTACAGGTTAACCCTATCCTTGCCCTTGACAAGGAATTTGAGAGTTATGAGGTTAAGCATCTGCTTAAATCGTGTTATACAAACATGAATTATGTGGATACAGAAAATCCACTAAAAACCAGGAAATATTATGAATTTATCCTCGTTGATACAGGTTCCATTGAAGTGGAGCATAAACTCAGCCATGATTCAGATCCGGATAGCATTGCCTATTCGAAATTTACAATTAAAAGGGTTCTATCTCCATTTGAATGGCAGGTGGATCATCTGCATACACCCATTAATCTTTCCAGAGAGCATAAACCCCAAACTTTCAATTGGTTCGATTATAAAAATGCTTGGTTTAACTTTATATATTTAAGACCAAACACTCACACATGGTTTGTCATGTATAGTCCAGAATTTTCCAAATCTATCATCCCCAGATGGTTCTACGAATGGTGGAATTGTTTTGGAGGAAATAAAAAAGTTTTGCCAAAGTTATTTTGGATAAATTTGATCAGTTTCAAACTGAACAGGATATTTCTACTCTCCCTGAGCACATTAAATTGTGTAAATATTTTGTCCAAAAAAGGATTTCATTTATTATCAGTTGGACTTTTTCTATCCATGTATTTGACAGGATCAAATATTTATCAAAAGAAATATGCATTAAAGGATGGTCGCCATCTCCCAAAGAAGCTGCTCAACGTTCTTCTCCAGCCTCTACAAGTGGTAAAAAATCATCTTCCAAAGATGATTTAAAGAAAAGGCTCCAACAGGCCTTATCAGATCTAGAGGATGACAAATCCAATGAAGAAACAGCCTTGCAGCTGTTAGACGAAGCCTCTTCTCAGAGTGATGATAATGGAGACATGTTAAGGCCAAAAGCCTTAGCATTATCTTACCTAGATCCATTCTATGATTAATTTAATTTAATCCAGTAGAGGATGTTAAAATCTAGAATTACTGACCTTTTGAATAGAGACTCAAAGAGTCAGAATTATTTAAAAGGAAAGAGATGAAACTCAAAGAGTTGGAATATCTCTTGATTAAAATTAAATTGGACAAAAAGGAATCCCACAACAGCAAAAGAGCCTTTGGCATGTTGCGGAGATGGTCGACAACTTTATTAAAGGTAGCCACTACTTTCCAAAAGAAAAGCAGATGGCTGATAACTTTAGCAAAGGCCGCAACTACTTTCCAAAAGTAAATGGCAGACAACTTTAATAAAAAAGAAACCCACTCAAGATAAAGCAGATTCCTTCCAGAGCCAATCAGAAGAAGGCATCAAAATTACTCTTACCTTCTCTTTGTCTATATAAGACATTGCTTTTCTCATTGTAAGGCATCAGAAATTTCACTCTAGAATTTTCCTTTAGCCTTTGATATTTCATTGTAATGTTTTCTCTTGGATGTTTGCTTCCGTTTCTGTTGCAGTTTGAATAAAAGAAGTGAGTTCTTGTATAACTTTCTCTCTTGTTTATATCTTAAGTATTTTTACTGTTAAATGCTACGATCGTTTTGAATGGAATGGTATCAGAGCCATGTTAGGCATATTTAGCATGTTAATAGTAATGTTAATCATAGCCATGAAAGGCTAAATCCTTATGCCAAAGACTGTACTTATGAAACATTAATTAGTTACTTAGCAATTTAGCAAAGTTATCACCTTGTTATACAATATGAATTTTTAATTCTTTAACTGTAAAAATGGAGTTCATGTATTGATATTAAGGAAAGGTGTTGAGAATGTTTCAAGTAGTTGCGATGCCGACAGGCGGTCATTAAGCCGATGAGACAGGCGCGTAGACTGCAAGGTACTTTACTTGAAAATCTCTTGAAAAATCCAGAGTCCTTAATGTGAAATCCGAGCTTGAATCCATAGTTACTATAGAAGAATTTGAAATCTCATGTTGTATGACTAGTTGATATCTTTACTAGAATGCTTAGTTACTTTTTATCGTATCATTAGTATAGTCTAATGGCATTCTCTCTCTCTATGGATTATAGACAACATATTGTTAACTCTATTAATATATCTATTTCTAAAACAGAAAATGATCTACAAAATTGGTCTATCCCTAAAGAACCTTTTGAAACGATTTACCAGTTAGGTAATTTTTCTATGTTTAAAAAATATAATATTAAAACTTGTGAATCTACTATAGCTATTCATATCACTGGCAGTAGGACTTCCCAAAGTCTCTTCATAGTAAACCTTAGGAACAGTCTGGGAGAAATCTACACCATGAAGCTTTCTATGGTCAGGCTGGCTAATACTATCTTCATCCTCCTCCCGAGTTTGAAAAGAAGAAGGTCTTGCCGAGGACATTCTTCTACTTGAAGAAGCTTCGCTGAAGGAACTGGATCTTAAAAACTTAAGGTTAATAGATCCGTTAGGGAACTGGATAACCCGATCTAACTGCGAAGTCTCAGGTTGAAGGGGTAAAGGATTCGTAATAGAATCAAATTTCCATTCTTCATCAGCTAAAATGTCGGTCCACTTAAGAAGTCTAGGGACAAAAGTAATACTATGCTCTTGATTAGCTTCCATAAGCATAGTAACACCTTTAACACTAGAAGTTATAGCCTTTGGGGCTATAGTGGTCTTCATAAGCTTATAATATACTCGATATATTGCAGCTATTTCTATGGTATCTATTTTACTATTCATGTTCTTAGTTTTGACATTAAGCGTCAAAGTATCAATAATATTCGGATCATGAATATCAATAGTAAAATTAGGATAACAGTTAAAGTAAACTCGTCCATAAGCAAGATTACTTTCTAAAACTCCTAATAGAGAATCATCAAAATTAAGTAGTCTATCATCTCTAAGAAGCAGACAATAGGAATATTTAAACCTTTACGGAAAAGAGGTTTAACAGCAACTTGCCCCAGTCCAATATGAAGAAATTTAAATTCCTTCCTATATCTATCTATTCCATTCAAAACGATCATAGCATTTAACAGTAAAAATACTTAAGATATAAACAAGAGGGAAAGTTATACAAGAATTCACTTCTTTTATTCAAACTGCAACAGAAACGGAAGCAAACATCCACGAGAAAACCTTACAATGAAATATCAAAGGCTAAAGGAAAATTCTAGAGTGAAATTTCTGATGCCTTACAATGAGAAAAGCAATGTCTTATATAGACAAAGAGAAGGTAAGAGTAATTTTGATGCCTTCTTCAAATTGGCTCTAGAAGGAATCTGCTTTATCTTGAGTGGGTTTCTTCTTTATTAAAGTTGTCTGCCATTTACTTTTGGAAAGTAGTGGCGGCCTTTGATAAAGTTGTCGGCCATCTACTTTTCTTTTGGAAAGTAGTGGCTGCCTTTAATAAAGTTGTCGGCCATCTCCGCAACATGCCAAAGGCTCTTTTGCTGTTGTGGGATTCCTTTTTTGTCCAATTTAATTTTAATCAAGAGATATTCCAACTCTTTGAGTTTCAACTCTTTCCTTTTAAATAATTCTGACTCTTTGAGTCTCTATTCAAAAGGTCAGTAATTCCAAATTTTTATATCCTCTACAGGATTAAATTAAATTAATCATAGAATGGATCTAGGTAAGATAATGCTAAGGCTTTTGGCCTTAACATGTCTCCATTATCATCACTCTGAGAAGAGGCTTCGTCTAACAGCTGCAAGGTTGTTTCTTCATTGGATTTGTCATCCTCTAGATCTAATAAGGCCTGTTGGAGCCTTTTCTTTAAATCATCTTTGGAAGACGATTTTTTACCACTTGTGGAGGCTGGAGAAGAACGTTGAGCAGCTTCTCTGGGAGATGGAGACCATCCTTTAATGCATATTTCTTTTGATAAATATTTGATCCTGTCAAATACATGGATAGAAAAAGTCCAACTGATAATAAATGAAATCCTTTTTTGGACAAAATATTTACACAATTTATTGTGCTCAGGGATAGTAGAAATATCCTGTTCAGTTTGAAACTGATCAAATTTATCCAAAAATAACTTTGGCAAAACTTTTTTATTTCCTCCAAAACAATTCCACCATTCGTAGAACCATCTGGGGATGATAGATTTGTAAAATTCTGGACTATACTTGACAAACCATGTGTGAGTGGTTGGTCTTAAATATATAAAGTTAAACCAAGCATTTTTATAATCGAGCCAATTGAAAGTTTGGGGTCTATGCTCCCTGGAAAGATTAATGAGTGTATGCAGATGATCCACCAGCCATTCAAATGGAGATAGAACCCTTTTAATTGTAAATTTCGAATAGGCAATGCTATCCGGATCTGAATCATGGCTGAGTTTATGCTCCACTTCAATGGAACCTGCATCAACGAGGATAAATTTAGAATATTTCCTGGTTTTTAGTGGATTTTCTGTATCCACATAATTCCTGTTTGTATAACACGGTTTAAGCAGATGCTTAACCTCATAACTCTCAAATTCCTTATCAAGGGCAAGGATAGGGTTAACCTGTAAAGTGACAACATTAAAGACTTTGCGTTCTATAAGTTTATTATGAGTGGGGGAAATAGGAGAAATAGCTTCTCTAAAGCTTTCAGGAGCTATAAGAGTCTTTGGTTTGAGTGGAGGAAAATCTGGGTTTTCCTGATGGAGAGAACGAACATGGTTCAGATTTTTTAGAAAATGGTTTCTTAAGAATCAAAGGATTTGAAGAAGATGAGCTAGGTGGTAGCTGTGGAAAAGGGCTTATGACTTGAGAAGGATTTATTGGAGGTAAGCTAGCAAGAGCTGAAAACTTATTTGGGCTATTCAAGGATGGCGTTATTGCAAACGGGAAAGCTGATGGCTTTTTGTCAGTGTCTTTTCCCTTTTCTTTGAAAGGGCCTTGTGTTCCAAATCCTGGCCTAATAACTGGCCTCATGATTTTCCCTCCAAAAATTCTCGAGTTAGAAAATCAGGGAGAGAGTTTTCTTCTCCTTTGATGTATTCTACCTGAAAATCAAAACTTGACAATAAGGCTTACCATCTAGCAAATATCTGTTTAGAAACCAAACTTTTAACATCCTTTTGTAAAATTTCTTTTGCAGATTTACAATATACTTTAAGCAAGAATTCTTTATTAATTAAATCATCTTGAAACTTAGTAATGCAAAGGACGATTGCGAGAACTTCCTTTTTAACAGTACAATAATTTTTCTGGGCGGAATTCCAAACTCCGGAAGTAAAACGAACTAATTGTTCTTGGCTTTCTAGTGTTCTCTTTTGCTTGAGAATTCCTCCATAACCGATATCTGAAGCATCAGTCTCAACAATCATAAAAGAGCCTTAATTAGGAATACCTAAGCAAGGAAAACTTTTAACCATTTCTTTGATCTTAATAACAGCAGTGGTCTGTTCCTTTGTCCATGGAATAGGTATTTTCTTAAGCCTATCATACAATGACTTACAAACCTGTCTAACCTTGGGAATAAAGTCTGCAACATAATTAAGACTACCCAAAAACCTTTGCAATTGGGTTTTGTCAGTAATAACATCAGGGAACTTATCTGAAAACTCAATGGTTCTGCAAATAGGTTTATATGTGCCTTGATATAAATCATGCCCAAGAAATCTAATTTTAGTTTGAAAAAGCTTGATCTTTTTAGCACTAACTACAAGACCATTATGTTTAACAATTTTGAAAAATATATTTAAATGCTTGAAATGAGAATTAATGTCCTCAGAAAAGATTAACACATCATCAATGTAAACAATTGAAATATGACTAATATGATTGAAGATAGAATTCATAATGTTTTGAAATTCTAAAGGGGCATTCTTAAACCCAAAAGGCATAACGTTCCATTCATATTGTCCAAACGGGACATTGAAAGCAGTTTTATATTTATCTCTTTCAGAAATTTATATTTGCCAAAATCCTGATTTCATATTGAATTTGCTATAAACATTGGCTTTAAAAGTTCTCTTTAAAAGATCTCTTTTGTTAGGAATCAGATATCTAATCCATTTTAAAACAGAGTTTAAAAGTTTATAATTAATAACAAGTCGAGGAGAGCCTCTCTCTTTTTCAGCTGCGTTGTTTACATAAAATGCTGAACAACTCCACGGAGATTTAGAGGGTCTGATAATGTTATTTTCTAAAAGAGTATTAATCTCCTTTTTACAAATTTCCATTAAATCATGATTCATTTTAATGGGCCTAGCTTTCGTAGAAATGGCCTTTTCATTGAATCCATCAATATAAGGGAGATCAACAGTATGGGCTTTTCTGGCCCAAAAAGCATTTGGAAATTCAGAGCAAATTTCTTTTTCAAAAGTTTTTTGCAAATTGGCAATCTTAGTTACCATTCCCGGGGTTTTTAAAATTTGCTCAATTTTCTTAATTTTTAGATCTTCTTTAAGAAAACAAATTTGATTAGAAATTAGATTAATTCTAAAAGTAGTTTGTTTATGGTAAAATTTACTTTCTTCCTGAGAAAGAATTTTAATAAAAGGAAATGAAATTTCTTTTCCTAAAATTTTTGTTTTGATAGAATCAAAATCAGAAATATAAGGTTTTATTTGAGTAATAAATGGTATACCTAAAATAAGTTCCTCGTTAATATTTTTTGTTATAACAAAATCATTTTTAAGGCATATACCATTATTGCAAATATGAGCATCAAATAACTTATAATCAATAATTATACGTTCAGCTAGTATTTGTATAATTTAATTTGGTAGTCCCTTTGGTAAGGTACTTAGTAGGAATTAATCCTTCAATAATGCAATTTCGATCTGCACCACTATCTAACAAAGCAATCTTGTTAAGAGTTAAATGATCATTAATAACCAATTTAATCATAATATGAGAACTCTGAGGTCTAATTTTGGCAATAGCATGAATACCTGCTTCGCTATCAGAATCTCCCTCATGTTCTTCATTATCTGAAGCAACCGCCTTAGAGGTTCCTTCATCATTTCTAACTTCTTTGAGAAGTTTTTCTGTGATAGCTTCAATTTCTATCTTATGAAGTCTGGACTTAATTCCTTTCATTTCTTCTTTAAGAGAATTGACTTCTCTTCTATGTTCTTCAAATGAGGTTCTTCCTTTTTGAAGTCAAATCTGTTCATGATTTGCTTCATGCTAAAAGGAGTAACTTTAGGCTTTTCTTCCTTTTGCCTAGTAACCAATTTCTGCAATTCAAGGAGGTACTTTCTCCTGGCTTCTTCATCTTGAATATGCTCAATTGTAGAAAAGAGAGTTTCAGCAGTTCTCTCAGAGATGACATTGATAGTTTTACTATCACAAAGGCAAAATGCACCATTGCAATTACATTCTGACTCACTTTCTTCAGATTCTGAATTATGAGCGACATTGAGAAACTCTTCATCACTTTCTTCTTCGAAAGAAGAATATTTTGAGTCTGAAGCTTCTTCTTCTTCAATGATGGAGAAGAGCTTTTGCTTGACTTCATCATCAACTTCAAGAAGATTAATCTTCTTTTTCTTCTTCTTATTTTTGGGGCACTTATTAGATCGGTGACCCTTTTTACCACATGTCCAGCATGTGTCTTCTGAAGAGGATTCTTTAGCAGCACGTTTCTTTCCTTTTTTCTTGTATTTCTCATGGGGTTCTCTTTCTTTTCTAGAAGATTTTGTTTTATATTTCCCCGTAGTTCTTTCTCTTTTTCCCGCTTTCCTAGCAGAAGGCGGTTTTACAACGAAAATCCAAAATCTTGGCAAAAACTTCCAAGTTCTGCATAAGAAGTCTTCTGATCCTTTTTAAGGTGATCTTTCAGCTTAGATCAGTGCAAAGTTCCATTGCAACCACATTAATAAGACTTATGAGATCTCCGTATGCCAGTTGGGAATACGGGATTTTCCCTTCGCATCGATCTCTAATTTTGGATCTAACTTTTTCAGCGAAATGAGTAGGTAATCCGCTGATAAATCATTTTTTCCAATAATCATTATTGCAATCAGATCTTATCATGACCTTATTTAGAAACATGTCTTTGTACCATCTGAAATCTGTCAATTTCTTGCAGTACAAATTATTCAGGATTTCCAAACTTCTAACTTGAAAATGACACGGTTCTCCCACGAAATGTTTTGCTAAGTTATAGAGCAAAGTAGCAGTAGCATCTTCATAGACAATTTCTGAAGGGACACTAGTTCCTTCTTCAATCTTTACACCTACTTTAGTGGTTACAGCACCAAGGATATCAGCCCTATTTTGATCCGTTAGGTAATTGTCCCACCAATTTCTAAGGGTTCCTGTAAAACCTGCAATGATCATGTTAGCAGCTTCCTTATCACCAGCTCCTTTCATTTTATATGTGGTGATGTTCATTCCCATTTCCTGGAGCTTGGAATAAATTTGACCTTCAGCCATACCATCTATATTCCATTCAGTCAAACTTGAACCATCTGCAGCAGATGCTGGATGGAGAACATCTTCCTCAAATTGAACATCAGGGAAAGAAGGTCTAGAATAATAATTCCTTTTATTAGGATGTCTTTCCAATAGAGTTCTAAGCTTATTTCCTTGGGTGATCTTAAGCTTAGACAATTGCTCATTAATCCTGTCTAGCAGTTCATCGGAATGACTAAACTCTTTGGATAATTTAGGGAAGTTTTCCTTGGAGAACTCAGGAATCTTAAAAATAGGAGTCTCTATTTGAGGACTAGATTTTGAATAACTAGGTTTATCCCCTATTTGACTAATTCCTTTGAAATTATTTCCTTTCTCTTCCTCTATCTGTCGGGAGATAACATGGAGAATCTGGTTGGTATAATTGTTCTGTTCAAGGATTTTGTTAATATCTCCTCCTGTTATAAAAGCTGCTTCCTTTTCTATGGGTTTCTTAAAGGGAGCGGCTTTCAAGATCTCCTTACGATAGGGAATGCTAAGTCCTTCAAGCGGAGGAGTAACACTTTCAATCACCTGATCTTTGGTGTACCATTTGTTAATAAGGACCTGAAGAGATGATTGCTTGTCATCAATTTGTCCAGAAGATTCAAACTATTTTAAAAACTTGATTTCTGTCTTAAACCTTTTTATGTCTTTGAACCACTTATCTCTAAAAGCGGTTCTTTGTTCCACAGTATAGGTAGCTTTATACCAATTTACCTTTTGCTTATGTTCAGTAGCTTTCCACCAAGTGTGTAATTTCCTTTTACTGGGGACAAAGACTTTCTCATCAGAAGTAAGTACTCCGATGGAATCTTTTCTTTGATGAACATGTTTCATATCACTGGCAGTAAGACTTCCTAAAGTCTCTTCATAGTAAACCTTAGGAACAGTCTGGGAGAAATCTACACCATGAAGCTTTCTATGGTCAGGCTGGCTAATACTATCTTCATCCTCCTCCCGGGTTTGAAAAGAAGAAGGTCTTGCCGAGGACATTCTTCTACTTGAAGAAGCTTGGCTGAAGGAATTGGATCTTAAAAACTTAAGGTTAATAGATCCGTCAGGGAACTGGATAACCCGATCTAACTGTGAAGTCTCAGGTTGAAGGGGTAAAGGATTCGTAATGGAATTAAATTTCCATTCTTCATCAGCTAAAATGTCAGTCCACTTAAGAACTAGGGACAAAAGTAGTACTATGCTCTTGATTAGCTTCCATAAGCATAGTAACACCTTTAACGCTAGAAGCTATAGCCTTTGGGGCTATAGTGGTCTTCATAAGCTTATAATATACCCGATATATTACAGCTATTTCTCTGGCATCTATTTTACTATTCATGTTCTTAGTTTTGACATTAAGTGTCAAAGTATCAATAGTATTCGGATCATGAATATCAACAGTAAAATTAGGATTACAGTTAAAGTAAACTGGTCCATAAGCAAGATTACTTTCTAAAACTCCTAACAGAGATCATCAAAATTAAGTAGTCCATCATCTCTAAGGAGCAGACAAATAGGAATATTTAAACCTTTACGAAAAAGAGGTTTAACAGCAACTTGCACCAGTCCAATATGAAGAAATTTAAATTCCTTCCTACATCTATCTATATCAGCAGATAATAACAACTTGATAGTTTCAAGAGAAGTATTAATAGCTATAGTAGATTCACAAGTTTTAATATTATATTTTTTAAACATAAAAAAATTACCTAACTGGTAAATCTTTTCAAAAGGTTCTTTAGGGATAGACCAATTTTGTAAATCATTTTCTGTTTTAGAAATAGAGATATTAACAGAGTTAACAATATGCTGTCTATTATCCATAGAGAGAGAGAATGCCATTAGACTATACTAATGATACGATAAAAAATAACTAAGCATTCTAGTAAAGATATCAACTAGTCATACAATATGAGATTTCAAACTCTTCTATAGTAACTATGGATTCAAGCTCAGATGTTACATTAAGGACTATGGATTTTACAAGAGATTTTCAAGTAAAGTACCTTGCAGTCTACGCGCCTGTCTCATCGGCTTAACGACCGCCTATCGGCATCGCAACTACTTGAAACATTCTCAACACCTTTCCTTAATCACCATACATAAACTCCATTTTTACAGTTAAAGAATTAAAAATTCATATTGTATAACAAGGTGATAACTTTGCTAAATTGCTAAGTAACTAATTAATGTTTCATAAGTACAGTCTTTGGCATAAGGATTTAGCCTTTCATGGCTATGATTAACATTACTATTAACATGCTAAATATTCCTAACATGGCTTTAGGGTTAAGAGTTTGGGATTTAGAATTTAGGGTTTAGGGTTTAGTGTTTTGATTTTAGGGTTTAGGGTTTATGGTTTTGGGCTTAGGGTTTAGTGTTTAAGATTAGGGTTTAGGGTTTATAATTTACGATTCAGGGTTAAAGGCTAACAGTTAGTGTTTAGGGTTTAGAGTTTAGGATATAGGGTTTAAGGTTTAGGGTTTTGGGTTTCGATTCTGGATTTGGAGTTTAGCGTTTAAGGTTTAGGTTTAGGGTTTATGATTAATGGTTTAGGTTTAGGGTTTAATGTTTAGGGTTTAGGGTTTCAAGTTTAGCATTTAGGTTTAGGGTTTTGTGTCTAGGGTTTTGGGTTTAAGGTTCAGGGTTTACGGTTTAGGACATAAGGTTTAGGATTTAGGTTTTACGGTTAGAATTTAAGGTTTAAGGTTTAGGGTTTAGGGTTTTTGGTTTATAGTTAGGGTTTAGGGTTTAGAGTTTATGCTTTAGGGTTTAGGGTTTAGAGTTTAGGGTTTAGGGTTTAAGGTTTAGGGTTTAGAGTTTAATTAGTGTTTAAGTTTAAGATTTAGGGTTTAGGTTTAGGTTTAGTTATTAGTGTTTAGGTTTTAGGGTTTAGGGTTTAGATTTTAGGCATTAGGGTTTGGGGTTTAGGTATTAGGGTGTTGGATTTATGTTTAGGGTTTACGGTTAGGGTTTAAGGTTTAGGTTTAAGGGTTTAGGGTTTTGCAGCAGGGTTTGGATTTTAGGGTTTTGGGTTTTTGGTTAGAGTTTTGGGTATTAGGGTGAAGAGTTTGGAATTTAGAATTTAAGGTTTAGGGTTTAGTGTTTTGTGTTTAGGGTTTAGGGTTTAGGCTTTAGGGTTTAGGGTGTAGGGTTTTAGGGTTCAGGGTTTAGGGTTCCAAGTTTAGTGTTTAGGGTTTAGGGTCTAGGGTTTTGGGTTTAGAGTTTATGATTTTGGATTTAGGGTTTAGGGTTTAGGTTGAGGGTTTAGTGTTTAGGGTTAGGGTTTAGGGTTTAGGTTTTAGGGTGTAGGGTTTAGGGGTTTAGGCTATGGTTTAGGGGTAAGGGCTTAGGGTTAATGGTTTAGTGTTTGAAGTTCAGAGTTTAGGATTTGCGGTTTAGGGTTTAGTGTTTAGGGTTTAGAGTTTATAGTATGGAATTTTGGGTTTAGGCTTGAGGGTTTAGTGTTTAGTGTTAGGTTTAGGGTTTTGGATTAATGTTTTATGGTTTAGAGTTTTGAATTTAGGGTTTAGGCTCTAAGGTTTAGTGTTGAGTATTTAGGTTTAGGGTTTAGGATTAATGGTTTAGGGTTTAGAGTTTGGGTGTAAGGTTTAGAGTTTAGGGTTTAGGTTTAGGGTTATGGTTTAGGGTTTAGAGTTTAAGGTTTAGGGTTTAGGGTTTATTGTTTAGGGTTTAGGGTTTATTGTTTAGGTTTTAGAGTTTAATGTTAAGGGGTATATGATTTACTGTTTAGGGTTTTGGGTTTAGAGTTTATAATTTTGGGTTTAGGGTTTAGGGCTTAGGTTTAGGGTTTAGTGTTTAGGATTAGGGTTTAGGGTTTAGGTTTTAGGTTTTAGGGTTTAGGGTTTTGTGTTTAGAGGTTTAGGGTGTGGTTTAGGGGTAAGGGCTTAGGGTTAAAGGTTTAGTGTTTGAATTTCAGAGTTTGGGAATTGGAGTTTAGGGTTGAGGGTATAGGGTTTAGAGTATGGAATTTGGGGTTTAGGCTTAAGGGTTTAATGTTTAGTGTTAGGTTTAGGGTTTAGAGTTTTGAATTTAGGTTTTAGGCTTTAGGGTTTAGTGTTGAGTGTTTAGGTTTCGGGTTTAGGATTAATTATTTAGGGTTTAGAGTTTAGGGATTAGGTTTAGGGTTATGGTTTAGGGTTTAGAGTTTAAGGTATATTGTTTAGTGTTTAAAGTTTAAGGTTAAGGGGTATATGATTTAGGGTTTAGGGTTTAGAGTTTAGGGTTTAGGGTGTATGGTTTAGGGTTTAAGGTTTAGGGGTTATGATTTAGGGTTTATGTATTAGGGTTTAGGGTTTGGGTTAAATGTTTGGGATTTAGAATATAGGGTTTAGGGTTTAGTGTTCTGAGTTTAGAATTAAGGGTTTAGGGTTTAAGGTTAGGGTTTAAGGTTTGTAGTTTACGCTTTAGGGTTAAAGTTTAAGGTTTAGGGTTTAGAATTTGGATTTCGGGTTTAGTGTTTAGGGTTTAGGTTTATGGTTTAGGATTAATGGTTTAGGGTTAGGGTTTAGTGTTTAGCGTTTAGGGTTTAGGGTTTTGGGTTTAGGGTTTAGGGTTTAGGGATTAGGGTTTAGAGTTTAGGATTTAGGGTTTAGGTTTTATGGTTTAGCGTTTATAATTTTGAGTTTAGGGTTTATGGTTAAGGGGTTTAGGATTTACTGTTTAGGGTTTAGAGTTTAGAGTTTATGGTCTATGGGGTAGGCTTTGTGGGTTTAGGGTTTAGGAATTTGGGTTTATGTTTTAGGGTTTTGAGTTTTTGGGTTAAGAGTTTGGGATTTAGGGTTAAGGGTTTAGTGTTTTAAGTTTAGGATTAAGGGTTTAGGGTTTAGGGTTTAGGGCTTATAATTTACGATTTAGGGTTAAAGGCTTACAATTAGTGTTTAGGGTTTAGAGTTTAGGATTTAGGGTTTAAGGTTTAGGGTTTTGGGTTTAGATTCTGGCTTTGGGGTTTAGGGTTTAAGGTTTAGGTTTAGGGTTTATGATTAATGGTTTAGGTTTAGGGTTTAGGGTTTAGGGTTCCAAGTTTAGCATTTATGTTTAGGGTTTTGTGTCTAGGGATATGGGTTTAGGGTTTAGGGTTAGGGTTTAGGGTTTAGGGTTTAGGGTTTAAGGTTCAGGGTTTAGGGTTTAGGACATAGGGTTTAGGATTTAGGTTTTAGGGTTAGAATTTAGGGTTTAAGGTTTAGGGTTTAGGGTTTTTGGTTTATAGTTAGGGTTTAGGGTTTAGAGTTTAGGATTTAGGGTTTAGTGTTTAGGAATTAGGGTTTAGAGTTTAGGGTTTAGGGTTTAGGGTTAGGAATTTAGGGTCTACAAATTACGGTTTAGGGTTTAATTTTAAGATTTAAGGTTTAGGTTTTGGGTTTAGTGATTACGGTTTAGGTTTTAGTGTTTAGGGTTTTGAGTTTAGGCATTAGGGTTTAAGGTTTAGGGTTTAGCGTGTAAGATTTTTGTTTAGGTTTTAGGGTTATGGTTTAGGTTTTAGGGTTTAGGGTTTTGTGTTAGGGTTTAGAGTGTAGGGTTTAGGGTTCCAAGTTTAGGTTTTAGGGTTAGGGTTTAGGATCTAAGGTTTTGGGTTTAGAGTTTATGATTTTGGGTTTAGGGTTTAGGGTTTAGTGTTTAGGGTTAGGTTTTAGGGTTTAGGATTTGGGTTTTACGATTTAGGGTTTTGGGTTTAGGGGTTTAGGGTATGGTTTAGGGGTAAGGACTTTGGGTTAATGGTTTACTGTTTGAAGTTTGGAGTTTAGGATTTGGAGTTTAGGGTTTAGAGTTTGGAATTTAGGGTTTAGGCTTTAGGGTTTAATGTTTAGTGTTAGGTTTAGAGTTTAGGATTAATAGTTTAGGGTTTATAGTCTTGAATTTAAGGTTTAGGCTTTAAGGTTTAGTGTTGAATGTTTAGGGTTAGGGTTTAGGATTAATGGTTTACGGTTTAGAGTTTTGGGTGTACGGTTTAGAGTTTAGGGTTTAGGTTTCCGGTTTAGAGTTGAAAGTTTAGGGTTTATTATTTAGGGTTTAGAGTTTAGGATATAGGGTTTAAGGTTTAAGGTTTTGGGTTCAGATTCTAGATTTGGGGTTTAGGGTTTAAGGTTTAGGTTTAGGGTTTATGATTAATGGTTTAGGTTTCGGGTTTAGGGTTTAGGGTTCCAAGTTTAGCATTTAAGTTTAGGGTTTTGTGTCTAGGGTTTTGGGTTTAGGGTTTAGGGTTAGGGTTTAGGGTTTAGGATTTAAGGTTCAGGGTTTAGGGTTTAGGACATAAGGTTTAGGATTTAGGTTTTAGGGTTAGAATTTAGGGTTTAAGGTTTAAGGTTTAGGATTTTTGGTTTATAGTTAGGGTTTAGGGTTTAGAGTTTAGGGTTTAGGGTTTAGAGTTTAGGGTTTAGAGATTAGGGTTTAGTGTTTAAGTTTAAGATTTAGGATTTAGGTTTAGGGTTTAGTGATTAGTGTTTAGGTTTTAGAGTTTAGGGTTTAGGGTTTAAGGTTTATGGTTTAGAGTTTAGGGTTTAGTGTTTAAGTTTAAGATTTAGGGTTTAGGTTTAGGGTTTAGTGATTAATGTTTAGGTTTTAGGGTTTAGGGTTTAGATTTTAGGCATTAGGGTTTAGGGTTTAGGTTTTAGAGTGTAGGATTTATGTTTAGGGTTTAGGGTTAGGGTTTAATGTTTAGGTTTTAGGGTTTAGGGTTTAGGGTTTAGGGTTTTGCGTGAGTGTTTAGAGTTTAGGGTTTAGGGTTTATGGTTAGAGTTTTGGGTTTAAGGGTTAAGAGTTTGGAATTTAGAATTTAGGATTTAGGGTTTAGTGTTTTGAGTTTAGGGTTGAGTGTTTAGGTTTTAGGGTTTTGGGTTTAGGGTTTTAGGGTTTAGGGTTTAAGGTTCCAAGTTTAGAGTTTAGGGTTTAGGGTCTAGGGTTTTGGGTTTAGAGTTTATGATTTTTGGTTTCGGGTTTAGGGTTTAGGTTGAGGGTTTAGTGTTTAGGGTTAGGGTTTAGGGTTTAGGTTTTAGGGTGTAGGGTTTAGGGTTTTGGGTTTAGGGGCTTAGGGTATGGTTTAGGGGTAAGGGCTTAGGGTTAATGGTTTAGGGTTTAGAGTTTAGGGTTTAGTGTTTAAGTTTAAGATTTAGGCTTTAGGTTTAGAGTTTAGTGATTAGTGTTTAGATTTTAGGGTTTAGGGTTTAGATTTTAGGCATTAGGGTTTAGGGTATAGGTTTTAGGGTGTAGGATTTATTTTTGGGGTTTAGGGTTAGGGTTTAAGGTATAGGTTTTAGGGTTTAGGGTTTAGGGTTTAGGGTTTTGCGTGAGGGTTTAGAATTTAGGGTTTAGGGTTTATAGCTAGAGTTTTGGGTTTTAGGGTTAAGAGTTTGGAATTTAGAGTTTAGGGTTTCGGGTTTAGTGTTTTGAGTTTAGGGTTTAGGGTTTAGAGTTGAGGGTTTAGGGTTTAAGATTAGTGTTTAGGGCTTATAATTTACGATTTAGGGTTAAAGGCTAACAATTAGTGTTTAAGGTTTAGAGTTTAGGATTTTGGGGTTAAGGTTTAGGGTTTTGGGTTTAGATTCTGGATTTGGGGTTTAGGGTTTAAGGTTTAGTTTTAGGTTTTATGATTAATGATTTAGGTTTAGGGTTTAGAGTTTAGGGTCTAGGGTTCCAAGTCTAGCATTTAGGTTTAGGGTTTTGTGTCTAGGGTTTTGGGTTTAGGGTATATAGTTTAAGGTTCAGCGTTTAGGGTTTAGGACATAAGGTTTAGGATTTAGGTTTTATGTTTATAATTTAGGGTTTAAGGTTTAGGGTTTAGGGTTTTTGGTTTATAGTTAGGGTTTAGGGTTTAGAGTTTAGTGTTTAGGGTTTAAGGTTTAGGGTTTAGGGTTAGGATTTTAGCATTTACAAATAAGGGTTTAGGGTTTAAGTTTAAGATTTAGGGTTTAGGTTTAGGGTTTAGTGATTAGTGTTTAGGTTTTAGGGTTTAGGGTTTAGAGTTTAGGCATTAGGGTTTAGGGTTTAGTGATTAGGTTTTAGGGTGTAGGATTTATGTTTAGGGTCTAGGGTTAGGGTATAGGGTTTGGGTTACCCTAAACACTAAACCTTAAACCCAAACCCTAAACCTTAAACTTAAACCCAAAACCCTAATTTGTAAACCCTAAACCATAATTACTAAACTTAAACCCTATTCCCTTTTTCATAAATTCTCAACACTATACCCTAACCCTAAATCGTTAACCCTAAACCCTAAACCTTAAACCTAAACCCTAAACCCTAAACACTAAATCATAAACTCTAAACCTTAAACCCTAAACCCTAATCCCAAAATCCAAAAACCTAAAACCTAAGCCCTAACCCTAAACCCTAAAACCAAAACCCTAAATCCAAAACCCTAAACCATAAACCCTAATTCCTAAACCATATACCCGTAACCCTAAACCCATAAACCCTACACCATAGACCATAAACCCTAAACTCTAAACCCTAAACATTTAATCCTGAACACCTTAACAATAAACCCTAAACCCAAAATTATACACCCCAAACCATAAACCCTAAACCCTAAATCCTAAATTCTAAACCTTAAACCTAAACCCTAAACCCTAACCCTAAACCATAAACCCTAAACCCAAAACCCAAAACCCTAAACCGTAAACCCTAAACCCTAACCCTAAACCATTAATCCTCAACCCTAAATTCTAAACTTGGAACCCTAAACCCTAAACCCTAAATCGTAAACTATAAAACCTAAATTCCTAACCCAAAACTCTAAATCCTAAACCCTAAACCTAAACATAAACTCTAAACCCTAACTACGCACTCAAAACCCTAGACCTTAAACCCTAAACCCTAAACCCTAAACTATAAACCCTAATCCCTAAACCCTAAAATCTACATCCTAAACTCTAAACCCTAAACCCTAAACCTAAAGCCTAAACTCTAGACCCTAAACCCTAAAACCTAAACCCTAAACCTTCAACTTAAACATAAAACCTTAATTTGTAAACCCTAAATTCTTAACCATAAACCCTAAACTCTAAACCCTAAATTCTAACCCTTAAACCTAAATCCTAAACCCTAAACCCTGAACCTTATACCCTAAGCCCTAAACCTATAATTTGAAACCCTCAACCTTAAAACAAAAACCCTAAACCCTAAGCTATATAACCTATACCATAAACCCCAAACCATAATTACTAAACTTAAACCCTATACCTTATTTCATAAACCCTAAACTCTAAACCTAAACCCTAAACCCTTAACCCTAATCCCAAAACCCTAAAACCTAAACCCTAAACCCTAACCCAAAACCCTAGACAAGAAACCCTAAATCTAAATGCTAAACTTGTAACCCTAAACCCTAAACCTAAACTATTAATCATAAACCCTAAACCTAAACCTTAAACCCTAAACCCCAAATCCAGAATCTAAACCCAAAGCCCTAAACCTTCAACCCTAAATACTAAACTCTAAACCCTATACACTAATTGTAAGCCTTTAACCCTCAACTGTAAATTATAAACCCTACACCCAAACACTAAACCCTAAACCCCAAACTCAAAACACTTAACCCTACACCCTAAATTCTAAATTCCACACTCTTAACCCTAAAACCTAAACCCTAAACCATAAACCCTGATTCCTAAACACTAAACCCAAAATCCTAAACCCACAAACCCTACACCATAGACCAAAAACCCTAAACTCTAAACCCTAAACACTAAATCCTAAACCCCTTAACCATAAACCCTAAACCCAAAATTATACACCCCAAACCATAAACCCTAAACCCTAAATCCTAAACTCTAAACCTTAAACCTTAAACCCAAAACCCTAACCCTAAACCCTAAACCCTAAACCCTAAACCGAAAACCCTAAACACTAAACCCTAACCCTAAACCATTAATCCTCAATCCTAAACCCTAAACCCTAACCCTAAACATAAACTCTAAACCCTAATTACAACTCAAAACCCTAAACCTTAAACCCTAAACTCTTAATCCTAAACAATAAACCCTAATCTCTAAACCCTAAAACCTAAATCCTAAACTCTAAACCCTAAACCCTAAACCCTAAAGCCTAAACTCTAAACCCTAAACCCTAAAACCTAAACCATAAACACTAAACATTAAAGTTAAATACAAAACCCTAATTTGCAAACCCTAAATTCCTAACCCTAAACCCTAAACCCTAAACCTAACCCTAAACCCTAACCCTAAACCCTAAACCTACAACTTGAAACCCTCAACCCTAAAATACAAACCCTGAACCATAAACTCTACAACCTAAACCCTAAACCATAAACCATAAACCAGAATATATATACCCTAAACCCTACGAAATATAACCTATACCATAAACACTAAACCATAATACTAAATTTAAACCCTATACCCTATTTCATAAATTCTCAAACCAATACGCTAACCCAAAACCCTAAACTTTAAACCCTAAACCATAAACCTAAACCCTTAACATTGAACCCTAAACCCTAAATCCTAAACTCTAAACCTTAAACCCTAAACCCAAAACCCTAAACCCTAACCCTTAAATACTAAACCCTAAACCCTAAACCATAAACCATAAACCATAAACCCTAAACCCAAAACCCCAAACCCTAAACCCTAAACCCTAACCCTAAACCTTTAATCCTAAAGTCTAAATTCTAAACCCTTAACCCTAGACCCTAAACCCTAAACCCAAACCGCTACACCCTAAACCCTAAACCCTAAACACTAATCACAAACCTTAAACCTTAAACCCTAAATTGTGAACCCTAAATTCCTAACCCTAAACTCTAAATCCTAAACCCTAAACCCTAACCCTAAACCTAAACTCTAAACCCTAATTACAAACTCAAAAACCTAAACCTTAAACCCTAAACCCTAAATCCTAAACTCTAAACCCTAATCCCTAAACCCTAAAACCTAAATCCTAAACTCTAAACCCTAAACCCTAAACCCTAAATCCTAAACTCTAAACCTTAAACCCTAAACCCTAATCTCAAAACCCTAAACCAAAATGCTAAACTTGGAACCTTAAACCCTAAACCCTAAACCCTAAACCTAAATCATTAATCATAAACCCTAAACCCCAAATCCAGAATCTAAACCCAAAACCCTAAACCTTAAACCCTAAATCCTAAAGTCTAAACACTAAACACTAACTGTAAACCTTTAACCCTAAACTGTAAATAAGAAACCCTAAACCCTAAACCCTAAACTCAAAACACTAAACCTTACACCCAAAATTCTAAATCCCAAAGTCCTAACCATAAAACCCAAAACCCTAAAACCAAAACCCTAAACCATAAACTGTATTTCCTAAACCCTATACCCAAAACCCTAAACCCATAAATCCGACAACATAGACAATAAACCCTAAACTTTAAACCCTAAACACTAAATCCTAAACCCCTTAACCATAAACCCTAAACCCAAAATTATACACCCCAAACCCTAAACCCTAAACCCTAAATTACTTATTAATAACACTGAGGAGTTCAGACAGCAGCTACAATCTATTCTCAAGCAGAAAACTCAGCTCCAATGGTTTAAAGAAGGAGATACCAATTCCAAATATTTCCATGCTTTGATGAGGGGAAGAAGAAGAAGATTGTTTCTGCACAAAATTTGTACAAACAATGATGTGTGGATACAAGGTGATGATCAGATTGGAGAAGCAGCTTGTGAACACTTTCAGGGAATATTCTTGGCGGACTTGCGGAATTGATGAAAGTAATCTCCTAAATCTGCATACCTTGTTTATACATGAACAGAATCAGAAGCTACTCGAGATGCCTACATTGGATGAGCTTATGAAGGTAGTTTTTGCTATGAATCATAACTCACTCACGGGTCACGATGGTATAGGGGCAAGTTCTACCAAACATGTTGGAATATTATTAAAGAAGACTCTGGCTGTGCGATCTTTCTTTGTGGCCAAATTATGCCTAAGTTCATGTCACATGCTTGCCTAGTTCTTCTTCCTAAAATTGAGCAACCTAATAGCTTTAATGATCTCAGCCTATTAGTCTCAAAGAACTTCTCAAACAAGATCATTTCCAAATCTGAGTTTGAGAATGGTGAAGTTATTCCTTTGCTCATAGCCGATAATCAATCGGGGTTTGTAAAGGAAGGAACATCACCGAAAGTATCATCTTTGGCACAAGAAATTACTCGGGGCATCAAAAACCCAAAAGTGGGGACAATGTTGTGATCAAATGGATATGACCAAGGCATATGACAGAGTGTCTTGGTCTTTCACTGTTTGGTGTTGAGAAGATTTGGGTTTGGGGAATTCTTTATTGATATGATCGGAGAATTATGAGCAATAATTGGTATTCTATCATTATTAATGGCCAGGCATGGTTTTTTCACTCAACAAGAGGTCTCAAACAAGGAGACCCTTATCCCCTGGCCTATTTATTTTAGGTGCGGAGGTGCTATCTAGAATGCTTAACCTTATTCACAAGAATCCCATGTATAGGGTTTTAATATGGAGCACAAAGGTCCTCGGATCAATCACTTAAGTTTTGCGACGATGTGATCATTTTTACCTCAAGCGATGCGATCTATGAAACCCATCATGACCACTTTGGAGGAGTATGAACATGTGTCGGATCGACTTATTAACAAGGAAAAGAGCCATTTTATGGTTCCCTAACACTCAACAAGACATTATTGACAAGATCCAAGAAGCTCTGGTTTTTCTCAAAAAGACACCCATCACTTATCTAGGTTGTCCTCTTTATATTGGTAGGCAGAGGATTACGTACTATTCCCGGTGGTCGAGAAAGTATCCAAAAAGTTAGTGGATGGCGGCTAGACTTCTCTATGGAGGGAAAATCATTCTCATAAAGCATGCCTTGCAGTCCATTCCTATTCACATCATGGCTGCAATTTCTCCTCCTAGCACTACCATCAAATATATTGAAACCATCATTGCAGATTTTTTTAGGGAAGGGAACAAGATAGGAGGAAGTATCATTGGGCATCTCTTAAAACCATGTGCCCGCCTTTTGCGAGAAGGAGGGTGGGGATAAGAAGGCTCATGATATTTGCACCTCATTACAATATAAGCTTTGGTGGAATTTGAGAACCAAAAGCTCTCTATGGGTCGATTCCTCAAAGCAAAATATCGCCAAAGGGCCAATCCAGTTGCAAAGAAAATAGATACAGGCGATCTCTTGTGTGGAGATATTTGATGAGGAATAAGAACAACTGTAGAAGAACATATAACTGGCGATTCAACTGAAGTTGCTCCTTTTGGTGGGATGATTGGCTAGGGATTGGTGCTCTAGCTAAACACACCACCAATATTTCCATTTCAATAATGCTACTATTGCTCACTTTCTTATTAATGGCGGATGGAATGAAAGTAAGCTAAGGCGTGAAGTTCCACCTTTGCTCATTCCTCGATTCTAAACACTAATTTTCGGTACCAACAAGGAGTGAAGGATAGGGTGTGGAAGAATCTTGAGTCAGGATATTCTCATGTACCTCGGCATGGGAAATCTGCAGACACGGAAGTGCATTCAAATATCCGACTTCGGATCCGCCAAAGAATGTTCCTTCAAGATGTCTTTTCTTTTATGGAGAGCACTTAGAAACAAATTACCTACCAATGAGAATCTAGCAAACTTTGGGGTGGAGCCTGTGAAGTGCTTTTCTGCAATAAACAAGGATGGGATGATGTGGAGCACATATTTAATACGGGTCACTTTGCGGCTCACATCCGGAAAACCTTTTCCATCGATGCGAGTCTCCTTTCAGCAGACCTCTTTGAGCAATAGACGTCGAAGTGGGAGACATGCAAGGTAAAAATGAAGCACATAGAAGCATTCGCAAACAATTCCTATTGTAGTTTGTTGGAACTGTGGAAAAAGCAGATGTTCAGCAAGATATGGGGAAGAAATCCAGCATCAACGAGTTAAATATATGATTCTCAAAGACATTCTACATCTCCTCAATTCGTCTTTCCTTACATTCGATGGCCTCAAGTGGGCGAAGTAGTTGACATGGTCGAAATTTGTAAACATGAAGTTAAAGTCACTACAATAATTTGGAAAACACCTCCTCCAAAGAAATACAAGTTGAATACGGATGGCGGTGCTCTGTGCAACCTGGAAAGATTGGAGGAGGGGCATTCGAGGATGATCAGGGAGATATAATATATGCATTCGCAATTCCCCTTGGTGAAGGAACTAACAATCAGGCAGAAGTTCAAGCTGCAAGCTATGGCCTTAATTGGTGCATTCAACATGGCTATACTAATATCATTCTAGAAGTAGACTCTAAGCTCATTATTAAGTGGCTAAAGCAGAAATCGAGTCCTCCTTGGAGAATTCAAAGATTCGTACAAGAACTTCAAACTCTTGTCAATCAGTGTGAATTCTTCCAATGTGGTCACACTTACAGAGAAGCCAACGGTACTGCAGATTTCCTTTCCAAACAGAGTCATAGACATGATATCATCCAACACTACTACACTTGTAATCAGTTGCCAAATGCAGCAAGAGGGAGTTATATCCTTGAGAAAATGGGAGTCCAAAGTTTCAGGAGAAAGAGATTGAAGAGGATTAAAAAGCCACCTTGACCTGCTCTCCTTTGGATGTTCTTTGGTTTGCCTGTTCAATTTGACTATTTTCTTGATAGGAGTAGCTCTTTGAATAGGTCTTTTTCTTTATTTTCCTTGTAAGGGGAGAGTCTCCCTTATTTATGTTTTCCTAGTATAATTGTATCGAGAGGAGTCCTCTCCTTAGGTGCATAGTACTAGGTTTACTTCTTTTTAGTATGGTGAAGAGTTGACCATGCCTTAGTAGGTAGGTTGATTTCGGAACCAACATAGGTTCGGAGGTTAGGTTTAAGCCCCCCTCCTTGTACTTTTTTTGAATTTTATTTATGCTAAGGCCTGGGGGTGTTGCTAAGCCCCTGACCCCCACAAGGGTCGTTCAAATAAAAAAAAGAAAAAAAAACCCTAAATCCTAAACTCTAAACCTTAAACCTTAAACCCTAAACGCTAACCCTAAACCCTAAACCCAAAACCCTAAACCTTAACCCTAAACCATTAATTGTAAATCCTAAACCCTAAACCCTAACCCTAAACATAAACTCTAAACCCTAATTACAAATCAAAACTGTAAACCTTAAACCCTAAACCCTTAACCCTAAACTACAAACCCTAATCCCTAAACCCTAAAACCTAAATCCTAAACTCTAAACCCTAAACCCTAAACCCTAAAGCCTAAACTCTAAACCCTAAACCCTAAAACCTAAACCATAAACACTAAACCTTAAAGTTAAATCCAAAACCCTAATTTGTAAACCCTAAATTCCTAACCCTAAACCCTAAACCCTAAACCAAAACCTAAACCCTAACCCTAAACCCTAAACCTATAACTTGAAACCCTCAACCCTAAAACACAAACCCTGAACCATAAACTATATACCCTAAACCCTAAACCATAAACCTATAACTTGAAACCCTCAACCCTAAAACACAAACCCTGAACCATAAACTATATACCCTAAACCCTAAACCATAAACCATAAACAAGAAAATATAAACCCTAAACCCTACGGAATATAACCTATACCATAAACACTAAACCATAATTACTAAATTTAAACCCTATACCCTATTTCATAAATTCTCAAACCAATACCCTAACACAATACCCTAAACTTTAAACCCTAAACCATAAACCTAAACCCTAAACATTGAACCCTAAACCCTAAACCTAAATTCTAAACCTTAAACCCTAAACCAAAACCCTAAACCCTAACCCTTAAATACTAAACCCTAAACCCTAAACCATAAACCATAAACCCTAAACACAAAACCCCAAACCCTAAACCCTAAACCCTAACCCCAAACCATTAATCCTAAACTCTAAATTCTAAACCCTTAACCCTAGACCACAAACCCTAAACCCAAACCACTACACCCTAAACCCTAAACCCTAAACACTAATGACTAACCTTAAACCCTAAACCCTAAATTATAAACCCTAAATTTCTAACCCTAAACTCTAAATCCTAAACCCTAAACCATAACCCTAAACCTAAACTCTAAACCCTAATTACAAACTCAAAAACCTAAACCTTAAACCCTAAACCCTAAATCCTAAACTTTAAACCCTAATCCCTAAACCCTAAAACCTAAATCCTAAACTCTAAACCCTAAACCCTAAACCCTAAATCTTAAACTCTAAACCTTAAACCCTAAACTCTAATCTCAAAACCCTAAACCAAAATGCTAAACTTGGAACCCTAAACCCTAAACCCTAAACCCTAATCCCTAAACCTAAATCATTAATCATAAACCCTAAACCCCAAATCCAGAATCTAAACCCAAAACCCTAAACCTTAAAGCCTAAATCCTAAACTCTAAACCCTAAACACTAACTGTAAACCTTTAACCCGGAACTGTAAATAAGAAACCCTAAACCCTAAACCCTAAACTCAAAACACTAAACCTTAAACCCAAAATTCTAAATCCCAAAGTCCTAACCGTAAAACCCAAAACCCTAAAACCAAAACCCTAAACCATAAACTGTAATTCCTAAACCCTATACCCAAAACCCTAAACACATAAACCCTACACCATAGACCATAAACCCTAAACTCTAAACCCTAAACACTAAATCCTAAACCCCTTAACCATAAACCCTAAACCTAAAATTATACACCCCAAACCATAAACCCTAAACCCTAAATCCTAAACTCTAAACCTTAAGCCCTAATCCTTAAACCCTAACCCTAAACCCTAAACCATAAACCCTATGCCCAAAACCCTAAATGCTAAAACCCTAAACCCTAACCCTAAACCATTAATCCTAAACCCTAAATCATAAACATGGAACCCTAAACCCTAAACCCTAAATCGTAAATTGTAAAAACCTAAATTTCTAACCCTAAACTCTAAATCCTAAACCCTAAACCCTAACCCTAAACATAAACTCTAAACCCAAATTACAAACTCAAAAGCCTAAACCTTAAATCGTAAACCCTTAACCCTAAACTATAAACCCTAATCCCTAAACCCTAAAACCTAAATACTAAACTCTAAACCCTAAACCCTAAACCCTAAAGCCTAAACTCTAAACCCTAAACCCTAAAACCTAAACCTTAAACACTAAACCTTAAACCTAAACCATATCGCTTCCCCATTTTCCTAATATTTTCTCTCTCTAACGCTTCTCACTAAAAAGAACGCTCTCCAGCTCTAGCCTAACGGCTAGTTTCCCAGCAGCTGCCGGAATGGCGCGTGAGCCGCCGGTAGGCACCGTCCGGCCACCGGACCAAGCTCAACAGGAGCGCTCAGACCAGACGAACAGAACCCACCAAGCACGACCATCTAATTCATCATATATCTCCATGAATTCGAGAAATAAGGTAGCGATGAACAATGCGAACTCGGAGGGAGAATTAGATGGAGTTCAAGAAATCATTTCCCCAGACCGCGATGGACTGAATCGAGGAAAACTGATTACAGGGAATGATTCTACGTCTCAATGCCTACAACATACTAAAAAAGTAGATGATTTCATCTTGTCAATTGAGAGATCTGAAGTCGCGACTGAAGAACAAATCGCCGAAGAATCGCCCGATCGCCGCCTTCAGATTCGAACAGGTTCCCACCAATTAAATGGCGAGTGGAACACTGGGGTTTGCTCGCCTAGTGAAGAGGTACAACTCAGTGCAAGCTCAAGCAAAATGGCCGGCCCAATCGCCGGCGGCAAGAACTCCGGTGGGCAGACGCCTGAGGAACTGGAAATGGAGGAAGGAACTAAGGAAGGAACTCGTCCTACTACATCAAAGGATCATTCTATTAACATTGCCAATGTTTTCGATAATGAGCAAATACACAAGGAAATTCCAGCAAGGCCTGATCGAATTACAGGCATTCGAAATGTGCAAAGTGATAAAGATAAGCTTCGAGATGATGTCGAGGACCAAGAGGTTAATTCCCAGGTTCATCAAGGTTCGATAAATCAACAGCAAGGCCAGAAAATGAACTTGGAACAAAATAAGGAAATTCAAGCAGGAAAAGAGACACATGGAACGAAATAGGATCAAAATGATCATCAGGAGAACATAAATTTGGAAGTGGTTGAAGTGGAGAGTGGATCGCAATTCTCGTTTGGAATTAGGCCATCAGAAGCAATGATATACAGCGGGAAGCAGCAGAGATCAGGTATAGAAACCATTTCTACTAACTCTCATAATTGTGTTCAATCACAGGGATACACAGCAGCAGCCAACATCTCACAAAACAGGAAGGCTAATGAAGATGACAACGGAGCAGGTAAGTACTCTCTCCATAATCCTAATCTGAATGCTGATAATATGAATGATAAAGATAGCCATAAACTGGTCAAAGCTAAGGAGCAAAGATCCACAAATCCGAGTTGCCAGGATCAACGTGAAAAGGAATATGATATACAACAGTCTTGGCAGGCTACAAATGGGGGAAGTATTGAGCTCAATAAATACTATAATGACTTCCCTAAAATCTCTAGTAACTTTGAGAAACATATTGCTGCCACCTTGAATAGCCAACAGACTAGCCATGCTCAGCAACTCACAGGTACCAGTAAGCCTAAGGAGAATCAAAACAATAAACAAAACAATAAATAGGAGCAAAACATAGAACCTGCTCCTTACACTGTTGTACAAACCTTGGTAGCAAGACTCAGGCAAATACACTCTGTACAGACTCAGACCATCGAACTGGTTTCTCCGAGACATACAACCAAACAAGGCCAACCTGCTGTGATTTACGACATGAATGATTTCATGAATAAGCTGGCGGTTGATTGCAAATATACCTTAATAGGTAAATTCAGTTCCACCATGCCGAAGGTGGAACTAATTAGAAAGAGTTTCATCATGCAAACTCAGCTTAATGGAGGAGTTAATATAGCTCATTACAATGCTAAGCATGTGTTTATAGATCTGGAAAATGAATTGGATTACAATACGGTCTGGACACAACAGAGAATGACCATCGAGGGTAAATTGATGAGAATACAGGCTTGGACACCTAATTTTAAACCTGAGGAAGAGACTCCCATTGTTCCTATATGGGTGCTGTTGCCAGGATTACCATGGCACTGTTTTAAGAAAGAGTTCATCTCACCTTTACTTTACATTGGCAAAGTTACGTACCTTGATCTGACCTCCATAAAAAGAACCAGGGCCAGCATGGCTAAGGTTAAAGTCCAAATAGACTTGACTAAGGCTAGACCTAGACATGTATGGATAGGATTGAATGATGAAGACCTCACAATTGGAAGATGGCAACCCATTGAATATGAGAATATACCTCCTTACTGTGTATATTGCAAGCATCAAGGGCACATGGTGGAAGAATGCAATTTCAAATTGAGGGATGAGGAATACAGGAAAAGAAAGGAACAGGAAGCTGAGAGGAATACTAAACAAAAAAAGGAACAGGCACAACAAGGAAAAGACAATAATCAGACTAACAGAAAGGAACAGGAGGAGAAACATCCCAGCAGCAACAAGGAAAGGGACAACAAAATACAACACACACAGCAATAGGAGGAGATATGGCAAGTACAGAAAAGAAGAAACAACAAACAGCAAGAGGAAAAAGCTCAGAAGACTATATGGAGACCCACCTCACCACAGAACAGGCAGTCAAAGGATCAGCATCAAAGTATCACTCCACAAACAGGTATAACTAACAACCCTCAACAGAACTACTTTAATAATCTATGCATACAGGGACAACACAATGTGGACAGGGGAGAACCTCCCAACAAGGGGAAGGCATCAGCAAATGAAACACAAAACAGACAGGAAAAGGAGCCAGAACAAACCAACCAGATCAAACAAACAGGTAACAAGGACAGCAATAAGCAGACAGGTAATGCAGGAGGAATTGATGGGGTATGTCAGGAGAACATAATTAACTTGCAGGAGGGAATATCCAAAAAAGGGGAGTTGCATCAGGAAGTACTTGAGGAGACTGATATGGACCTTAACCCTGAATATAGAACTACTGCTACCACTGAAACCCCTCAGCATAAAGCCAGAAAGACACCAACTCAACATTATGATAAGACAGGCATGCAGGAAGCAAGCGGTAAGGATAATAAAGAACAACAAAGCGGATGTCTTGAACAAAATGCAGAGGATAATCAACAAAGGGTGCTATGGCAAAGGATATGGGATCTAAAGGCGGTACTAGTCACAGGACATCACACCTAAAAGCAAAAATAAGCCCAGCAAAAAGAAAAGGGAGGCAGCTAAGAAAAGGCAGAACTTACAGCAAGTGAAAGAGAAAGAGGAACAACAGAAACACAATGAAGAAGCTTGCAAGGAATTTATCATGGTTGATGATCAGCAGGGTATGGATATTACTCCACTGCAGGCTCAATATATGACCCCCCCCGAGAATCCTCCAGACACAGGACAGGGCACTTGCCATATGAACTCCATTCCTATTATTGATGAGTATGCTGTGGAAAACTCAGAAGATGACATGGATGAAGACAACCAATCTCTGAAGGGTCCAGAGGATGAGGAGGATACTAGTGAACTTCTAATCAAAGCCTTTACTTCTAATTATGACCACAATTTTGAACAAGAAATCCAGCAGGTAGCTAACAAGCAGGGCTTGTCCCCAAGAGGGTTTCAACATGAGAAATTTCACTTCAAAAGTCAGAACATCAACACTGTCACTGCAGGCAGACCAAATACAAGATTGTTTACCTCAAAATCATCCCAATGATTAGTACAATTACTTGGAATGTGAGAGGGGTTAACACCCAAGGGGTGATGGAAAGAATTAAAATGCTCAGGAAGCTTCATCAACCATCTATCATTACTATTTTGGAACCTTTTTCAGATAAGAATCAGGTCCAAAACTATAGAATTCAACTGGCAATGGATCAAGCTATCAGCAATTGCAATGGCAAAATTTGGATTTTTTGGAACAATGATATTGATTGTGCAGTACTAGAGGAGGATGAGCAGCAGGTTACTTGCAGCATTAGGCATGCTGAGATACAGGAGCAATTCATTATCACCTTTGTGTATGCAAAATGCAAGGAATATCTTAGAAGGCCCCTGTGGGACAGATTGTTACACCAAGCAAGTGGAAACAACAAACCTTGGTGCTCTGTAGGAGACTACAATGTGATTACCTCTATTGAAGAAAAACTTGGAGGGGTCCCTTACAATATGAAGAAAAGCACGGAGTTCATTCTTTGTTATAGAGGCATGTGGACTCATTGACTTAGGCTTGGTGGACAAAAATTCACTGGACCAATCAAAGAGGTATTCAACACGGGGATCCGGAAAAGGTGGACAGAGCTATGGCTAATGATGAGTGGTTAGAGAAGATGCCTCGGACCACCATCACTCATCTACCTTACGTAGGGTCGGATCATTGCCCACTCTGATGGAAATGAAAGCAACAGAGAATGACTACATCGTATTTTAAATTTCTTAATTTACGGGTGATCAATCTAACTTTCTTGATATTGTTAGGGAATTTCTTTGGTAAAGGAATGTAGAGGGCAACAACATGTGGAAATTCCACGAAATTGAAGAGGTTATCCAACACTCTTAGTTCATGGTCCAGAGAAGAATTTGGAGATGTATTTAATAAATCGAAGGACTATGAACATAAGGTGCAAGTCTTTGAAGAAAAACTTATCCAGGACCAAACCGATAGTAATGTAATCGCGGTGCATGAGCTTAATCTTTGAGTATATCGGTTTACGAAACTAGAGGATTCTATATTGAAGCGGAAGGCACAACTACAATGGTTCAAAGAAGGGGATGCCAATACCAAATACTTTCATTCACGATAAGAGGAGAAGAAGAAGGTTATTCATCCACAAACTTTTAAATGATGAAGGAGAGTGCATACAGGAGACAATGCCATAGCAATACTTGTGATTACTTTGAGAATATATTTACAGGGAGAACAGGATTATAAATGAGGAGGCTTTGGGTGCATACATGGGAGAGTCAACCAGGCACAAAATGAGAGGCTCACTGCCATGCCTTCATTGGAGGAATTGAAAGATGTTGTCTTTTCAATGAATCCAAATTCGAATTGGTTCGGATGGGATGAATGGTAATTTCTATCGAATCTGGCTGGCATATCATTAAACATGATCTATTTGAGGTAATCCAAGCCTTCTTTTGTGGACAAATGATACCTAAATATTTTTCCCACTCTTGCATTGTGCTATTGCCTAAAGTGAGCAACCCTACTAAATTGAAGGAATTCAGACCTATTAGTCTAAGCAACTTCATTAGCAAGATCATTTCTAAACTCTTAAGTAGTAGATTGGGCCCCATCCTACCTGAATTGATCTCCCCTAATCAATCTGGTTTTGTGAAAGGTAGGAGTATCTCTGAAAATATCATGTTGGCGCAAGAAATGATTCATCAGATTAAAAGGCCTAACATAGGTAGCAATGTGATTATCAAGCTAGACATGGCTAAAGCTTATGATAGGGTACAATGGTCTTATACATGTCTAGTATTGAGGAAAATGGGGTTCAGTGAATGCTTTATAGACATGGTCTGGAGGATTATGGCTAACAATTGGTACTCTATTATTATCAATGGTAAGAGGTATGGTTTCTTCAAATCATCAAGAGGACTCAAACAAGGTGATCCCTTTCCCGCACTATTTATTTTAGGTGCGGAAGTACTATCCAGATCTCTCAGCGGACTTCATAATCATCCCGATTATCATGGTTTTTCATGGAAAGAAAAGGCCCACGGGTAAACCATTTGAGTTTTGCGGATGATATTATACTCTTCACTCGGGAGACAAAAGACCTTACAACTGGTCATGCAAACCTTGAATGTGTATGAGGAAACATCAAGGCAGCCAGTAAATAAGGACAAAAGCCATTTCATTATACACTCCAAGATTTCACTAGTACTAGAGATAGAATAAAAAGGTAATCGGTTATAAGCGAGAAAGAAGGGATTACTACCTACAGGTTGCCCTTTTTATTTGGCGAGATCCGAGTCATATATTTCTCGATCTCATTAACAAGATTCTTCACAGAATTACCGGTGGCGGTAAAGATACTAAGCTATGGAGGTAAAGCAATTTTGATCAAGCATGTACTACAATCTCCGCCTATTCATCTTCTATCTGCAGTCACTCCCGCTAGCTTCTCAAGCGGATACAAAGCATCATTGCAGATTTCTTCCGGGGATGGAGAAATGAGAAGAAAAATATCACTGGTCCTCATGGAAGAATTTAAGCTTCCCAATTGAAGAAGGTGGAATAGGAGTTAGGAATCGCGGATGTCTGCAAAGCTTTCCAATATAAGCAATGGTGGGTTTTCAGATCTAAACAAACTCTCTGGGAGATTTTACGAAAGCAAAATCGCCAGAGATCCAACCCCATTAGCAAGAAATGGGATACGGGAGAATCACCACTTGGAAACACCTCATGAATAACAAACTGAAGGTGGAAGAGAATATACTGATGGAAAATCAACAGGAACTGCTCCTTACGGTGGGATAGCGGTTGGGAGTTGGCCCTTGCTGAGTTCTCTAGACACAGTCATAGGCTCAACAACAAAAAGTTGCAGATTTTTGGATAAATGGGCAATGGAACTATAGAATCTTGACCCAACAAGCTCCTAGTTGCCACTTGCGAACATTTTAGCAATGTAAATTCATATCCAAAGATGGCAAATCGATCGGCTATTTGGACCCTTACTAATGATGGAAAATTTACTTGTTCTTCAGCTTGGAATGTCATCAGAAAGAAAAGGGAGAAATCTAAATTCAATACTCTAATGTGGCATAGGAGTATTCCTTTTAAATCATCCTTTCTTTTATGGAGAGCATTGCGAGGTAAGTTACCAACTAATGACAAACTAACTAGTTTTGGCAAAGAGCGATTCAATGTTTTGTTATGAGCACTGGCATGGAAAACATAGAGCACATCTTCAACAAA
Organism: Solanum pinnatisectum; assembly: GCA_035578085.1. Taxonomy (NCBI): domain Eukaryota; kingdom Viridiplantae; phylum Streptophyta; class Magnoliopsida; order Solanales; family Solanaceae; genus Solanum; species Solanum pinnatisectum. The sequence continues at coordinate 102,150 of JAWPEI010000086.1, read as the reverse complement.
GGCGATTTCTTTGCTTATGTTTGGAGGAGTTTTGCTGCAGCATTTGGGATTACTACAGACCATACCTCATTGCCTCAACTAATCACCAATGGTGGTCAGCAAAATTCAACAATGATGCTCTGGCTGTTATTACAGGCTATACCAATCTTCATTTCTTTGGAACCTATGGAAGAATAGGTGTGCTAGCAAATATGGGGTAAAATCTCAAATGTAAGCGTGGTCAAATATGCTATCTATAAGGATTACAAGCTCCTAAACACAGATTTCCTACGTCAAATGGCCATCAAATTGGACAGAGTTGATCTTAATGGGGAAAGATGCAGGCATGATGCGAAAGTGATCCTCGTCGGTGGAAAAAGCCTCGAGAATTGTGGGTAAAGATCAACACAGATGGCGGTGCCTTTGGAGAACCCGGGAAAGATAGGAGCGGGAGGTATTTTGAGAGACCACACAGGAGAATGGTGCTAGCATTTGCCACTCCTTTGGGAGATGGAACTAGCATTCAAGCGAGTAGAGCGCTCGGTTTGGACTATCACAGTGCTGAAATGGGCTACAAAAATATTATCTTAGAGTCGACTCACAATTATTAGTTGCGTGGATAATGAACAGAGCACAACATCCTTGGAGCATCGACAATCAACTAAGGAAGCTTGACTAATTGGACAGTTAAGCGGTTCAAATGTAATCACATATACCGAGAAGCCAACTGTGCTGCTGATTCATTATCGAAACATAGCCATAAAATTACTAGCCCTCAAGTATATTTCAACAGCCAACAACTACCTAAGGAGACAAAGGCATATCACCAATTAGATATGCAAGAGGTGACCAACTTCAGGAGAAGGAAGACAAAGAGAATCAAGGAACCTCCGTGAATCTCGCTTAGACTTCACCTTAACTATAGCCGGAGCTATAGTTCTTTTGAATAGTTTCCTTTAGTGCCTCTTCCTTGTAAAGGGAGAGCCTCCCTTATTTAAGTTTTCCTAGTATAATTGTATCGAGAGGAGTCCTCTCCTTAGGTACTTAGTATTAGGTTTACATCTTTTAGTACGGGGAGGAGTCGACTTTCCTTTACAGGTTAGTTGACTCCGGAACCATCATAGGACTGGAGGTTAGGTTTATGTCCCCCTCCTTGTACTTGTTCTTGTTTCTATTTATGCTAAGGCCTGGGGGTGTTGCTAAGCCCCTGACCCGCTCAAGGGTCGTTCAAATTAAAAAAAAAAAAAAAAAAAAAAAAAAAAAAAACAAAAACCTAAACCATAAACCTTAAACTTAAACCCAAAACCCTAATTTGTAAACCCTAAATTCCTAACCCTAAACCCTAAACTCTAAACCCTAAATTCTAACCCTTAAACATAAATCCTAAACCCTATGTCCTAAACCCTAAACCCTGAACCCTAAACCTATAATTTGAAACCCTCAACCCTAAAACAAAAACCCTAAACCCTAAACTCTAAACTCTCAACCCTAAACCATAAACCATAAACCATAAAATCTAAACCCTAAACCCTAAGCAATATAACCTATACCATATACCCTATTTCATAAATTCTCAACACTATACCCTAACCCTAAACCCTTAACCCTAAACCCTAAACCCTAAACCTAAACCCTAAACCCTAAACCCTAAATCATAAACTCTAAACCTTAAACCCTAAACCCTTATCCCAAAACCCAAATTATTGATCTCCCTTATATTGATGGATTCAATGAAAAGGCCATTTCTACGAAAGCTAGGCCCATTCAGACGAATCACGACTTAATGGAAATTTGTAAAAAGGAGATTAATACTCTTTTGGAAAATAACATTATCCGGCCCTCTAAGTCTCCGTGGAGTTGTTCAGCCTTTTATGTCAACAATGCGGCGGAGAAAGAGAGATGCTCTCCCCGACTTGTTATTAACTATAAACCTTTAAACTTTGTTTTAAAATGGATTAGATATCTAATTCCTAACAAAAGAGATCTTTTAAAAAGAACTTTTAAAGCAAATATTTATAGTAAACTTGATATGAAGTCAGGATTTTGGCAAATACAGATTTCCAAAAAGGATAAATATAAAACTGCTTTCAATGTCCCGTTTGGACAATATGAATGGAACGTCATGCCTTTTGGGCTGAAGAATGCCCCTTCAGAATTTCAAAACATTATGAATTCCATCTTTAATCATATAAGTCATATTTCTATTCTTTATATTGATGATGTATTAATCTTTTCTGAGGACATTGATTCTCATTTCAAACATTTAAATATATTATTTAAAATTGTTAAACATAATGGTTTGGTAGTTAGCGCCAAAAAGATTAAACTTTTTCAAACAAAAATCAGATTTCTTGGTCATGATTTGTAACAAGGCACATATAAACCCATTTCTAGAGCCATTGAGTTTTCAGATAAATTCCCAGACGTTATTATTGACAAAACTCAGTTACTAAGGATTTTGGGTAGTCTTAACTATGTTGCAGACTTCATCCCAAAGGTAAGACAGGTTTGTAAACCTTTATATGATAGGCTCAAGAAGACAACTATTCCATGGACAAAGGAACAGACCACCATTCTAAACGATAGTAGCATTTGACAGTAATAACACATAAACATAAAGTATAAATGAGTAAACGAGAGAAAGATATACAAGAACTCACAATTTTATTCAAGCAACGGAAGCAAACATCCAAGCCGAATGTGCAAAGGGAAACATTACAATAGTAATAAAGAGGCTATAAGAAATTCTATGCTGAAATTTCTGATGCCTTCTAATAAAAATTGAAGTGTCTTATATAGACTACACAAGAGTAAGAGCATTCTAGATGCTTTCTTCTGATTGGTTCTTTTGAGAATCTTCTTTATCTTGAGTGGGCTTCTTCTTTATTAAAGTTTGTCGGCCATCTGCCTTTCTTTTGGAAAGTAGTGGTTGCCTTTAAAGATGTCGACCATCTGCTTTTCTTTTGGAAAGTAGTGGCTGTCTTTGATAAAGTTGTCGGCCATCTTCGCAACATGCCAAAGTATCTTTTGCTGCTGTGGGATTCCATATCTAATTAATTTAATTGAATATTTAATCAAGAGATATTCCAACTCTTTGAGTTTCATCTCTTACCTTTTAAATAATTCTGACTCTTCGAGTCTCTATTCAAAAGGTCAGTAATTTTGGATTTTATATCCTCTACTGGATTATCTATTTAATTAAATAAATCATAAAATGGATCTAGGTAAGATAATGCTAAAGCTTTTGGCCTTAACATATCTCCATTATCATCACTCTGTGAAGAGGCTTCATCTAACAGCTGCAAGGCTGTTTCATCATTGGACTTGTCATCTTCCAGATCTGATAAGGCCTTTTGGAGCCTTTTCTTTAAATCATCTTTTGAGGATGATTTTTTACTACTTGTAGTGGCTGGAGAAGGACGTGGAGCTTCTTTGGGAGCTGGAGAGCATCCTTTAATGCATATTTCTTTTGATAAATATTTGATCCTGTCAAATACATGGATAGAAAATGTCCAACTAATAAAAAAAGAAATTTTACTGGACAAAATATTTGCACAATTTAATATGCTCTGGAAGAGTAGAAATATCCTGTTCAGTTTGAAACTGATTAAATTTATCCAAAAATAGTTTTGGCAAAACTTTTTGATTTCCTCCAAAACAGTTCCACCATTCACAGAACCATACGGGGATGATAGATTTTGAAACTTCTGGACTATATTTGACAAACCATGTGTGAGTGGTTGGCCTTAAATATAGAAAGTTAAACCAAGCATTTTTATAGTGAAACCAATTAAAAGTTTGGGGTCTATGCTCCCGGGAGAGATTAATGGGGGTATGAAGATGATCCACCAGCCATTCAAATGGAGATAGAACCCTTTTAATTGTAAATTTTGAATAGGCAATGCTATCCGGATCTGAATCATGGCTGAGTTTATGCTCCACTTCAATGGAACCTGTATCAACGAGAATAAATTCATAATATTTCTTGGTTGTTAGTGGATTTTCTATATCCACATAATTCCTGTTGGTATAACACGATTTAAGCAGATGCTTAACCTCATAATTCTCAAATTCCTTGTCAAGGGCATGGATAGGGTTAACCTGTAAAGTAACCATATTAAAGACTTCTCGTTCTTTAAGTTTATTATGAGCTGGAGAAACAGGAGAAACCGCTTCTCTAAAGCTTTCAGGAGCTTTCATTTTATAAGAGTATTTTGTCTGAGGGGAGGAAAATCTGGGTTTTCCTAATGGAGCAAAGGAGCATGGTTCCGATTCTTTAGAAAATGGTTTCTTAACAATCAAAGGGTTTGACGAGGATGAGCTTGGTGGTAGCTATGGAAAAGGGCTTATAGCATAAGAAGGATTTATGGGAGGTAAGCTTGCAAGAACTGAAAACTTATTTGGGCTATTCAAGGATGGCCTGATTGCAAACGGTGAAGCTTATGGCTTCTTGTCAGTGACTTTTCCCTTTGCATCGATCTCTAATTTTGGATCTAACCTTTTTAGCGAAATGAGTAGGTAATCCACTGATAAATCATTCTTTCCAATAATCATTATTGCAATAAGATCTTATCATGACCTTATTTAGAAACATGTCTTTGTACCATCTGAAATCTGTCAATTTCTTACAGTACAAATTATTCAGGATTTCCAAACTTCAATCTTGGAAAAGACACGGTGCTCCCACGAAATGTTTTGCTATGCTATAGAGCAAAGTAGCAGTAGCATCTTCATAGACAATTTCTGAAGGGACACTAATACCATTCTGAACGATCGTAGCATTTAACAGTAATAACACATAAACATAAAGTATAAATGAGTAAATGAGAGAAAGATATATAAGAACTCACAATTTTTTTCAAGCAACGGAAGCAAACATCCAAGTCAAAAGTGCAAAGGGAAACATTACAATAGTAAGAAAGAGGCTATAAGAAATTCTATGCTGAAATTTCTGATGCCTTCTAATAAAAATTGAAGTGTCTTATATAGACTACACAAGAGTAAGAGCATTCTAGATGCTTTCTTCTGATTGGTTCTTTTGAGAATCTTCTTTATCTTGAGTGGGCTTCTTCTTTGTTAAAGTTTGTCGGCCATCTGCCTTTCTTTTGGAAAGTAGTGGCTGCCTTTAAAGATGTCAACCATCTGCTTTTCTTTTGGAAAGTAGTGGTTGTCTTTGATAAAGTTGTCGGCCATCTCCGCAACATGCCAAAGTATCTTTTGCTGCTGTGGGATTCCATATCTAATTAATTTAATTGAATATTTAATCAAGAGATATTCCAACTCTTTGAGTTTCATCTCTTACCTTTTAAATAATTCTGACTCTTCGAGTCTCTATTCAAAAGGTTAGTAATTTCAGATTTTATATCCTCCACTGGATTATCTATTTAATTAAATCAATCATAAAATGGATCTAGGTAAGCTAATGCTAAAGATTTTGGCCTTAACATATCTCCATTATCATCACTCTGTGAAGAGGCTTCATCTAACAGCTGCAAGGTTGTTTCATCATTGGACTTGTCATCTTCAAGATCTGATAAGGCCTTTGGAGCCTTTTCTTTAAATCATCTTTTGAGGATGATTTTTTACCACTTGTACTGGCTGGAGAAGGACGTGGAGCTTCTTTGGGAGCTGGAGACCATCCTTTAATGCATATTTCTTTTGATAAATATTTGATCCTGTCAAATACATGGATAGAAAATGTACAACTAATAAAAAAAGAAAATTTTTTTGGACAAAATATTTGCACAATTTAATATGCTCTGGAAGAGTAGAAATATCCTGTTCAGTTTGAAACTGATTAAATTTATCCAAAAATAGTTTTGGCAAAACTTTTTGATTACCTCCAAAATAGTTCCACCATTCATAGAACCATCTGGGGATGATAGATTTTGAAAATTCTGGACTATATTTGACAAACCATGTGTGAGTGGTTTGCCTTAAATATAGAAAGTTAAACCAAGCATTTTTATAGTCGTACCAATTAAAAGTCTGGGGTCTATGCTCCCGGGAGAGATTAATGGGGGTATGAAGATGATCCACCAGCCATTCAAATGGAGATAGAACCCTTTTAATTGTAAATTTTAAATAGGCAATGCTATATGGATCTGAATCATGGCTGAGTTTATGTTCCACTTCAATGGAACCTGTATCAATGAGAATAAATTCATAATATTTCCTGGTTTTTAGTGGATTTTCTGTGTCCACATAATTCCTGTTGGTATAACACGGTTTAAGCAGATGCTTAACCTCATAAATGTCAAATTCCTAGTCAAGGGCAAGGATGGGGTTAACCAGCAAAGTAACCATATTAAAGACTTCTCGTTCTTTAAGTTTATTATGAGCTAGAGAAATATGAGAAACCGCTTCTCTAAAGCTTTCAGGAGCTTTCATTGTATAAGAGTCTTTTATCTGAGGGGAGGAAAATCTGGGTTTTCCTGATGGAGCAAAGGAACATGGTTCCGATTCTTTAGAAAATGGTTTCTTAAGAATCAAAGGGTTTGACGAGGATGAGCTTGGTGGTAGCTATGGAAAAGGGCTTATAGCATAAGAAGGATTTATGGGAGGCAAGCTTGCAAGAGCTGAAAACTTATTTGGGCTATTCAAGGATGGCCTGATTGCAAACGGTGAAGCTGATGGCTTCTTGTCAGTGTCTTTTCCTTTTGCATCGATCTCTAATTTTGGATCTAACTTTTTTAGCGAAATGAGTAGGTAATCCGCTGATAAATCTTTCTTTCCAATAATCATTATTGCAATCAGATCTTATCATGACCTTATTTAGAAACATGTCTTTGTACCATCTGAAATCTATCAGTTTCTTGCAGTACAAATTATTCAGGATTTCCAAACTTCTATCTTGGAAAAGACGCAGTGCTCCTACGAAATGTTTTGCTATGCTATAGAGCAAAGTAGCAGTAGCATCTTCATAGACAATTTCTGAAGGGACACTAACACCATTCTGAACGATCGTAGCATTTAACAGTAATAAGACATAAACATAAAGTATAAATGAGTAAATGAGAGAAAGATATACAAGAACTCACAATTTTTTTCAAGCAACGGAAGCAAACATCCAAGTCAAAAGTGCAAAGGGAAACATTACAATAGTAAGAAAGAGGCTATATGAAATTCTATGCTGAAATTTCTAATGCCTTCTAATAAAAATTGAAGTGTCTTATATAGACTACACAAGAGTAAAAGCATTCTAGATGCTTTCTTCTGATTGGTTCTTTTGAGAATCTTCTTTATCTTGAGTGGGCTTCTTCTTTATTAAAGTTTGTCGGCCATCTGCTTTTATTTTGGAAAGTAGTGGCTGCCTTTAAAGAGGTCGACCATCTGCTTTTCTTTTGGAAAGTAGTGGCGGTCTTTGATAAAGTTGTCAGCTATCTCCGCAACATGCCAAAGTATATTTTGCTGATGTGGGATTCCATATCTAATTAATTTAATTTAATATTTAATCAAGAGACATTCCAACTCTTTGAGTTTCATCTCTTACCTTTTAAATAATTCTGACTCTTCGAGTCGCTATTCAAAAGGTCAGTAAATTCGGATTTTATATCCTCTACTAGATTATCTATTTATTAAATCAATCATAAAATGGATCTAGGTAAGATAATGCTAAAGCTTTTGGCCTTAACATATCTCCATTATCATCACTCTGTGAAGAGACTTCATCTAACAGCTGCAAAGCTGTTTCATCATTGGACTTGTCATCTTCCAGATCTGATAAGGCCTTTTGGAGCCTTTTCTTTGAATCATCTTTTGAGGATGATTTTTTACCACTTGTAGAGGCAGGAGAAGGACATGGAGCTTCTTTGGGAACTGGAGACCATCCTTTAATGCATATTTCTTTTGATAAATATTTGATCCAGTCAAATACATGGATAGAAAATGTCCTACTAATAATAAAAGAAATTCTTTTTTGGACAAAATATTTGCACAATTTAATGTGCTCTAGAAGAGTAGAAACACCTGTTCAGTTTGAAACTGATTAAATTTATCCAAAAATAGTTTTGGCAAAACTTTTTGATTTTCTCAAAAACAGTTCCACCATTCATAGAACCATCTGGGGATGATAGATTTTGAAAATTCTGGTACTGCTACTTTGCTCTATAGCATAGCAAAACATTTCGTGGGAGAACCGCGTCTTTTCCAAGACAGAAATTTGGAAATCCTGAATAATTTGTACTGCAAGAAATTGACAGATTTCAGATGGTACAAAGACATGTTTCTAAATAAGGTCATGATAAGATCTGATTGCAATAATGATTATTGGAAAGAATGATTTATTAGCAGATTACCTACTCATTTCGCTGAAAAAGTTAGATCCAAAATTAGAGATCGATGCGAAGGGAAAATCCCGTATTCCCAACTGGCATACGGTGATCTCATCAGTCTTATTAATGTGGATTCAATGGAACTTTGCACTGATCTTAAGCTGAAGGATCAGCTTAAAAAAGATCAGAAGATTTCATATGCAGAACATGGAAGTTTTTGCCAAGATTTTGGATTTCCTTTATTAAAACCGCCTTCTGCTAGGAAAGCGGGAAAAAGAGAAAGAACTACGGGGAAATATAAAAGAAAATCTTCTAGAAAAGAAAGAGAACCCCGTGAGAAATACAAGAAAAAAGGAAAGAAGCATGCTGCTAAAGAATCCTCTTCAGAAGACACATGCTGGACATGTGGTAAAAAGGGTCACCGATCTAATAAGTGCCCCAGAAATAAGAAGAAGAAAAAGAAGATTAATCTTCTTGAAGTTGATGATGAAGTCAAGCAAAAGCTCTTCTCCATCATTGAAGAAGAAGAAGCTTCAGACTCAGAATATTCTTCTTCCGAAGAAGAAAGTGATGAAGAGTTTCTCAATGTCGCTCATAATTCAGAATCTGAAGAAAGTGAGTCAGAGTGTAATTGCAATGGTGCATTTTGCCTTTGTGATAGTAAAACTATCAGTGTCATCTCTGAGAAAACTGCTGAAACTCTCTTTTCTACAATTGAGCATATTCAAGATGAAGAAGCCAGGAGAAAGTACCTCCTTGAATTACAGAAATTGGTTACTAGGCAAAAAGAAGAAAAGCCTAAAGTAACTCCCTTCAGCATGAAACAAATCATGAACAGATTTGATTCCAAAAAGGAAGAACCTTCGGTAGAAGAACTTAGAAGAGAAGTCAATTCTCTTAAAGAAGAAATGAAAGGAATTAAGTCCAGGCTTCATAAGATAGAGATTGAAGCTATCACCGAAAGACTTCTCAAGGAAGTTAGAAATGACGAAGGAACCTCTAAAGGGGTTGCTTCAGATAATGAAGAACATGAGGAAGATGCGGATAGCGAAGCAGGTATCCATGCTATTACCAAAATTAGACCTCAGAGTTCTCATATTATGATTAAACTTGTTGTTAATAATCATTTGACCCTTAACAAGATTGCTTTGTTAGATAGTGGTGCAGATCGAAATTGCATTATTGAAGGATTGATTCCTACTAAGTACCTTACCAAAGGGACTACTAAATTATACAGCGCCACAGGTAAGCGTATAATTATTGATTATAAGTTATTTGATGCTCTTATTTGCAATAATGGCATATGTCTTAAAAATGACCTTGTTATTACTAAAAATATTAACGAAGAAATTATTTTGGGAATACCATTTAATACTCAAATAAAATTTTATATTTCTGATTTTGATTCTATCAAAACAAAGATTTTAGGAAAAGAAATTTCATTTTCTTTTATTAAAACGCTTTCTCAGGAAGAAAGTAAATTTTTACATAAACAAACTGCTTTTAGAATTAATCTAATCTCTAATCAGATTTATTTTCTCAAAGAAGATATAAAAATTAAGAAAATTGAGCAAATTTTAAAAACCCCGGGAATGGTAACTAAGATTGCCAATTTGCAAAAGACTTTCAAAAAAGAAATTTGCTCTGAATTTCCAAATGCATTTTGGGCCAGAAAAGCCCATACTGTTGATCTTCCTTATATTGATGGATTCAATGAAAAGGCCATTTCTACGAAAGTTAGGCCCATTCAGATGAATCATGACTTAATTGAAATTTGTAAAAAGGAGATTAATACTCTTTTGGAAAATAACATTATCCGGCCCTCTAAGTCTCTGTGGAGTTGTTCAGCCTTTTATGTCAACAACTCGGTGGAAAAAGAGAGAGGCTCTCCCCGACTTGTTATTAACTATAAACCTTTAAACTCTGTTTTAAAATGGATTAGATATCCGATTCCTAACAAAAGAGATCTTTTAAAAAGAACTTTCAAAGCAAATATTTATAGTAAATTTGATATGAAGTCAGGATTTTGGCAAATACAGATTTTCGAAAAGGATAAATATAAAACTATTTTCAATGTCCCGTTTGGACAATATGAATGGAACGTCATGCCTTTTAGGCTTAAGAATGCCCCTTCAGAATTTCAAAACAGTATGAATTCTATCTTTAATCATATTAGTCATATTTCTATTGTTTATATTGATGATGTATTAATCTTTTCTGAGGACATTGATTCTCATTTCAAACATTTAAATATATTATTTAAAATTGTTAAACATAATGGTTTAGTAGTTAGCACCAAAAAGATTAAGCTTTTTCAAACAAAAATCAGATTTCTTGGTCATGATTTGTATCAAGGCTCATATAAACCCATTTGCAGAGCCATTGAGTTTTCAGATAAATTCCCAGACGTTATTATTGACAAAACTCAGTTACAAAGGTTTTTGGGTAGTCTTAACTATGTTGCAAACTTCATGGTAAGACACGTTTGTAAACCTTTATATGACAGGCTCAAGAAGACACCTGTTCCATGGACAAAGGAACAGACCACCATAGTTATTAAGATTAAAGAAATGGTTAAGAGTTTGCCCTGCTTAGGTATCCCTAATCCCGATTCTTTTATGATTGTTGAGACTGATGCTTCAGATATCGGTTACGGAGGGATTCTCAAGCAAAAGAGAACACCTGAAAGTCAAGAACAGTTAGTTCGTTTTACTTTCGGAATCTGGAATTCCACCCAGAAAAACTATAGTACTGTTAAAAAGGAAGTCCTCCCTATTGTCCTTTGCATTACTAAGTTTCAAGATGATTTAATTAATAAAGAATTCTTGCTTAAAGTAGATTGTAAATCTGCAAAAGAAATTTTACAAAAGGATGTTAAAAATTTGGTTTCTAAACAGATATTTTCCAGATAGCAAGCTTTATTGTCAAGTTTTGATTTCCAGGTAGAATACATCAAAGGAGAAGAAAACTCTCTCCCTGATTTTCTAACCGGAGAATTTTTGTAGGGAAAATCATGAGGCCAGTCATTAGGCCAGGATTTGGAACACAAGGCCCTTTCAAAGAAAAGGGAAAAGACACTGACAAGAAGCCATCAGCTTTACCATTTGCAATCAGGCCATCCTTGAATAGCCCAAATAAGTTTTCAGCTCTTGCAAGCTTACCTCTCATAAATCCTTCTTATGCTATAAGCCCTTTTCCACAGCTACCACCAAGCTCATCCTCATCAAACCCTTTGATTCTTAAGAAACCATTTTCTAAAGAATCGGAACCATGCTCCTTTGCTCCATCAGGAAAACCCAGATTTTCCTCCCCTCAGACAAAAGACTCTTATTCAATGAAAGCTCCTGAAAGCTTTAGAGAAGCGGTTTCTCCTGTTTCTCCAGCTCATAATAAACTTAAAGAACAAGAAGTCTTTAATATGGTTACTTTACAGGTTAACCATATCCTTGCCCTTGACAAGGAATTTAAGAATTATGAGGTTAAGCATCTGCTTAAACCGTGTTATACCAACAGGAATTATGTGGATACAAAAAATCCACTAAAAACCAGGAAATATTATGAATTTATTCTCGTTGATACAGGTTCCATTGAAGTGGAGCATAAACTCAGCCATGATTCAGATCCGGATAGCATTGCCTATTCAAAATTTACAACTAAAAGGGTTCTATCTCCATTTGAATGGCTGGTGGATCATCTTCATACCCCTATTAATCTTTCCCGGGAGCATAGACCCCAAACTTTTAATTGGTTCGACTATAAAAATGCTTGGTTTAACTTTCTATATTTAAGGCCAACCACTCACACATGGTTTGTCAAATATAGTCCAGAATTTTCTAAATCTATCATCCCCAAATGGCTCTATGAATGATGGAACTGTTTTGGAGAAAATCAAAAAGTTTTGCCAAAACTATTTTTGGATAAATTTAATCAATTTCATGTATTTGACAGGATCAAATATTTATCAAAAGAAATATGCATTAAAGGATGGTCTCCAGCTCCTAAAGAAGCTCCACGTCCTTCTCCAGCCTCTACAAGTGGTAAAAAATCATCCTCAAAAGATGATTTAATGAAAAGGCTCCAAAAGGCCTTATCAGATCTGGAAGATGACAAGTCCAATGATGAAACAACCTTGCAGTTGTTAGATGAAGCCTCTTCATAGAGTGATGATAATGGAGATATGTTAAGGCCAAAAGCTTTAGCATTATATTACCTAGATCCATTTTATGATTGATTTAATTAAATAGATAATCCAGTAGAGGATATCAAATCCAAAATTACTGACCTTTTGAATAGAGACTCGAAGAGTCAGAATTATTTAAAAGGTAAGAGATGAAACTCAAAGAGTTGGAATATCTCTTGATTAAATATTCAATTAAATTAATTAGATATGGAATCCCATAGCAGCAAAAGATACTTTGGCATGTTGCGAAGATGGCTGACAACTTTATCAAAGACAGCCACTACTTTCCAAAAGAAAAGCAGATGGCCGACATCTTTAAAGGCAGCTACTACTTTCCAAAAGAAAAGAAGATGGCCGACAAACTTTAATAAAGAAGAAGCCCACTCAAGATAAAGAAGATTGTCAAAAGAACCAATCAGAAGAAAGCATCTAGAATGCTCTTACTCTTGTGTAGTCTATATAAGACACTTCAATTTTTATTAGAAGGTATTAGAAATTTCAGCATAAAATTTCTTATAGCCTCTTTCTTACTATTGTAATGTTTCCCTTTGCACTTTTGGCTTGGATGTTTGCTTCCGTTGCTTGAAAAAAAATTGTGAGTTCTTGTATATCTTTCTCTCATTTACTCATTTATACTTTATGTTTATTACTGTTAAATGCTACGATTGTTCAGAATGGATTAATGGTTTAGGGTTAGGGTTTAGGGTTTAGGGTTTAGGGTTTTGGGTTTAGGGTTTAGGGTTTAGGGTTTAGGGTTAGGGTTTAGGGTTTAGTGTTTAAGGTTTAGAGTTAAGGATTTAGGGTTTATGGTTTATGGTTTGGGGTGTATAATTTCGGGTTTAGGGTTTATGGTTAAGGGGTTTAGGATTTAGTGTTTAGGGTTTAGAGTTTAGGGTTTATGGTCTATGGAGTAGGGTTTATGGGTTTAGGGTTTCGGGTTATGGTTTGGGAAATACGGTTTATGGTTTGGGGTTTTGGTTTTAGGGTTTTGGGTTTTAGGGTTTAGGGTTTGGGTTTGGGTTTAGGGTTTAGGGTTTAGGGTTTAGGGTTTCTTATTTACAGTTTAGGGTTAAAGGTTTACAATTAGTGTTTAGGGTTTATAGTTTAGGATTTAGGGTTTAAGGTTTAGGGTTTTGGGTTTAGATTCTGGATTTGGAGTTTATGGTTTATGATTAATGATTTAGGTTTAGGGTTTAGAGTTTAGGATTTAGGGTTTAGCGTTTAAGGTTTTGGTTTTTGAGTTTGTAATTAGGGTTTAGAGTTTAGGTTTAGGGTTTAGGATTTAGAGTTTAGGGTTAGGAATTTAGGGTTTACAGTTTAGGGTTTAGGGTTTAAGGTTAGCAATTAGTGTTTAAGCTTTAGGGTTTAGTGTTTTGGGTTTAGGGTTTAGGGTCTAGGGTTAAGGTTTAGAATTTAGTGTTTAGGATTAATGATTTAGGGTTTGAGTTTAGAGTTTAGGATTTAGGGTTTAGCGTTTAAGGTTTTGGTTTTTGAGTTTGTAATTAGGGTTTAGAGTTTAGGTTTAGGGTTTAGGATTTAGAGTTTAGGGTTAGGAATTTTGGGTTTACTGTTTAGGGTTTAGGGTTTAAGGTTAGTGATTAGTGTTTAGGGTTTAGGGTTTAGTGTTTTGGGTTTAGGGTCTAGGCTTAAGGGTTTAGAATTTAGAGTTTAGGATTAATGGTTTAGGGTTAGGGTTTAGGGTTTAGGGTTTAGGATTTTGGGTTTATGGTTTATGGTTTATGGTTTAGGGTTAGGGTTTAGGGTTTAGGGTTTAGTGTTTAAGGGTTAGGGTTTAGGATTTAGGGTTTAGGGTTTAAGGTTTAGAGTTTAGGATTTAGGGTTTTGGGTTTAATGTTTAGGATTTAGGTTTATGGTTTAGGATTAGGTTTTAGGGTTTAAGGTTTAGGGTTTTCGGTTAGGGTATTGGTTTGAGAATTTATGAAATAGGGTATAGGGTTTAAATTTAGTAATTATGGTTTAGTGTTTATGGTATAGGTTATATTGCTTAGGGTTTAGGGTTTATATATTCTGGTTTATGGTTTATGGTTTAGGGTTTAGGGTATAGAGTTTATTGTTCATGGTTTGTGTTTTAGGGTTGAGGGTTTCAAGTTATAGGTTTAGGGTTTAGGGTTAGGAATTTAGGGTTTACAAATTAGGGTTTTGGGTTTAAGTTTAAGGTTTAGGGTTTAGGTTTAAGGTTTAGTGTTTAGGGTTTAGGTTTTATGGTTTAGGGTTTAGAGTTTAGGATTTAGGTTTTAGGGTTTAGTGATTAGGGTTTATAGTTTAGGGTTAAGGGTTTAGGGTTTAAGGTTTAGGGTTTTGAGTTTGTAATTAGGGTTTAGAGTTTATGTTTATTTAGTGTTTAGGATTTAGAGTTTAGGGTTAGGAATTTAGGTTTTACAGTTTACGATTTAGGGTTTAGAGTTTATGGTTAAGGGTTTAGGGTTCCAAGTTTAGAATTTAGGGTTTAGGATTAATGGTTTAGGGTTATGGTTTAGGGTTTAGGGTTTAGGGTTTTGGGTTTAGGGTTTATGGTTTATAGATTATGGTTAGGGTTTAGGGTTTAGGGTTTAGGGTTTAAGATTTAGGGTTTAGGGTTTATGGTTTAGGGTGTATAATTTCAGGTTTAGGGTTTATGGTTAAGGGGTTTAGGATTTAGTGTTTAGGGTTTAGAGTTTAGATTTTATGGTCTATGGTGTAGGGTTTATGGGTTTAGGGTTTAGGGTTTAGGGTTTAGTGTTTAGGGTTTAGGGGTTTAGGGGTTTAGGGTATGGTTTTGGGGCAAGTGCTTAGGGTTAATGGATTAGTGTTTGAAGTTCAGAGTTTAGGTTTTTTTTATTATTATTTTATCGACCCTTGGAGGGGTCAACGACTTAGCAACACCCCCAGGCCTTATCATAGATAGAAACAGAAAGTACAAAGAAGGGGAAATAAACCTTACCTCGAGAACATGGTGGTGCAAGAATTGGTAGCCTACTAATTCACATAGTAGGTTCTCCTACTCCTACCCAAAAAGGAAAGGGGTCCTATCATTTATGTACCTATGCGGGAGGACTCCTCCCGATACAATGATTCTAGGAAAGCGTAAATGAGGGACACTCTCCCTTTACAAGAAAGGAAAGAAACTAACCTAAGTAAGGGAGAATCAAGAGATTAAGGATGCCATGGGGAACATCTCGGAGAGGGCCTGAAGGAGTTAGTATCCTCCCTAGGTCCTCTACTCTGTGAAATGTTCGCGGTGGTTCCTTAATTTTCTTCAATTTTCTTCTTTCGAAACTTGCCATACCTGTGAGATCCTGGGAGTTTAGGATTTGGGGTTTAGGGTTTAGGGTTTAGGATTTAGAGTTTGGAATTTAGGGTTTAGGCTTAAGGGTCTAGTGTTTAGGGTTAGGTTTAGGGTTTAGGATTAATGGTTTAGGGTTTAGAGTTTTGAATTTACGGTTTAGGCTTTAAGGTTTAGTGTTAAGTGTTTAGGTTAAGGGTTTAGGATTAATGGTTTAGGGTTTAGAGTTTTGGGTGTAAGGTTTAGAGTTTAGGGTTTAGGTTTAGGGTTTAGAGTTTAAGATTTAGGGTTTAGGGTTTATTGTTGAGTGTTTATGGTTTATTATTTAGGGTTTAGTGTTTAGTGTTTAGGGTTAAGGGGTATATGATTTTGGGTTTAGAGATTAGGGTTTAGGGCCTATGGTTTAGAGTTTAAGGTTTAGGTGTTAAGATTTAGGGTTTATGTATTAGGTTTTAGGGTTTGGAGTTTAGGGTTTAGATTCAGAGTTTGGGATTTAGAATATAGGGTTTAAGGTTTAGGGTTTAGTGTTTTGACTTTAGGATTAAGGGTTTAGGGTTTAGGGTTTGTAGTTTACACTTTAGGGTTAAAGTTTAAGGTTTAGGGTTTAGGGTTTAGAATTTGGATTTAGGGTTTAGTGTTTAGGATTTAGGTTTAGGGTTTAGGATTAATGGTTTATGGTTAGGGTTTAGGGTTTAGGGTTTAGAATTTGGATTTAGGGTTTAGTGTTTAGGGTTTAGGTTTAGGGTTTAGGATTAATGGTTTTGGGTTAGGGTTTAGGGTTTAGGATTTAGGGTTTAGGGTTTTGGGTCTAGGGTTTACGATTTAAGGTTTAGAGTTTAGGATTTAGGGTTTAGGGCTTAATGTTTAGTGTTTAGGTTTATGGTTTAGGGTTAGAGTTTAGGGTTTAGGGTTTAGTATTTTGGGTTAGGGTATAGGGTTGAGAATTTATGAAATAGCGTATAGGGTTTAAGTTTAGTAATTATGGTTTAGGGTTTATAGTATAGGTTATATTGCTTAGGGTTTATATTTCATGGTTTATGGTTTATGGTTTATGGTTTAAGGTTTAGGGTATAGAGTTTAGGGTTTAGGGTTTGTGTTTTACGGTTGAGTGTTTGAAGTTGTACGTTTAGGGTGTAGGGTTTACGGTTTACGGTTTAAGGTTCAGTTTTTAAGGTTTAGGACATAGGGTTTAGGTTTTAGGTTTTAGGGTTAGAATTTAGGGTATAGGGTTTTTGGTTTATAGTTAGGGTTTAGGTTTTAGAGTTTAGGGTTTAGAGTTTAGGGTTTAGGGTTTTGGGTTTAGGGGTTTAGGGGTTTAGGGTATGGTTTTGGGGTAAGGGCTTAGGGTTAATGGATTAATGCTTGAAGTTCAGAGTTTAGGATTTTTTTATTATTATTATATCGACCCTTGGAGGGGTTAGGGGCTTAGCAACACCCCAAGGCCTTATCATAGATAGAAACAGAAAGTACAAAGAAGGGGAAATAAACCTTACCTCGAGAACATGGTAGCCTACTAATTCACATAGTAGGTTCTCCTACTCCTACCCAAAAAGGAAAGGGGTCCTATCATTTATGTACCTATGCGGGAGGACTCATCCCGATACAATGATTCTAGGAAAGCGTAAATGAGGGAGACTCTCCCTTTACAAGCAAGGAAAGAAACTAACCTAACTAAGGGAGAATCAAGAGATTAAGGATGACAGGGGGAACATCCCGGAGACGGCTTTAAGGAGTTAGTATCATCCCTAGGTCCTCTACTCTGTGAAATGTTCACGGTGGTTCCTTAATTTTCTTCTATTTTCTTCTTCTGAAACTTGCCATACCTGTGAGATCCTGGGAGTTTGGAATTTAGGGTTTAGGCTTAAGGGTTTAGTGTTTAGAGTTAGGTTTAGGGTTTAGGATTAATGGTTTAGGGTTTAGAGTTTGGAATTTAGGGTTTAGGCTTAAGGGTTTAGTGTTTAGGGTTAGGTTTAGGGTTTAGGATTAATGGTTTAGGGTTTAGAGTTTTGAATTTAGGGTTTAGGCTTTAAGGTTTAGTGTTTAGTGTTTAGGTTTAGGGTTTCGAATTAATGGTTTAGGGTTTAGAGTTTTGGGTGTAAGGTTTAGGTTTAGGGTTTAGAGTTTAAGGTTTAGGGTTCAGGGTTTATTATTTAGGGTTTATGGTTTATTATTTAGGATTTAGTGTTTAGTGTTTAGGGTTAAGGGGTATATGATTTAGGGTTTAGAGTTTAGTGTTTACGGTCTATGGTTTAGGGTTTAAGGTTTAGGGGTCAAGACTTAGGGTTTATGTATTAGGTTTTTGGGTTTGGGGTTTAGGGTTTAAATGAAAAGTTTGGGATGTAAAATATAGGGTTTAGGCTTTAGGGTTTAGCATTTTGAGGTTAGGATTAAGGGTTTAGGGTTTAGGGTTTGTAGTTTACACTTTAGGGTTAAAGTTTAAGGTTTAGGGTTTAGGGTTTAGAATTTGGATTTTGGGTTTAGTGTTTAGGGTTTAGGTTTTGGGTTTAGGATTAATGGTTTAGGGTTAGGGTTTAGGGTTTAGGGTTTAGGGTTTAGGGTTTAGGATTTAGGGTTTAGAGTTTAGGATTTAGGGTTTAGGGTTTATGGTTTAGCGTGTATAATTTTGGGTTTAGGGTTTATGGTGAAGGGGTTTAGGATTTACTGTTTAGGGTTTAGAGTTTAGGGTTTATGTTCTATGTGTTAGGGTTTATGGGTTTAGGGTTTTGAGTTTAGTGTTTAGGAATTAGGTTTATGGTTTTGGGTTTAGGTTTTAGGGTTTTGGGTTTTAGGGTTAAGAGTTTGGGATTTAGAATTTAGGGTTTAGGGTTTAGTATTTTGAGTTTAGGGTTTAGGGTTTAGGGTTTAGGGTTTAAGATTAGGGTTTAGGGTTTATAATTACGATTTAGGGTTAAAAGCTTACAGTTAGTGTCTAGGGTTTAGAGTTTAGGATTTAGAGATTAAGGTTTAGGGTTCTGGGTTTAGATTCTGGACTTGGGGTTTAGGGTTTAAGGTTTAGGTTTAGGGTTTATAATTAATTATTTAGGTTTAGGGTTTAGGGTTTAGGGTTCCAAGTTTAACATTTAGGTTTAGGATTTCGTGTCTAGGATTTTGTGTTTTGTGTTTAGAGTTTAGGGTTTATGGTTAATGTTTAGGGTTATGGTTTGGGGTTTAGGGTTTAAGGTTTTGGGATTAGGGTTTAGGGCTTAAGATTTAGAGTGTAGGATTTAGGGTTTACGATTTAACGTTTAGTGTTTTGGTTTATGGTTTAGGTTTAGAGTTTAGGGTTTAGGGTTTAGTGTTTTGGGTTAGGGTATAGGGTTAAGAATTTATGAAATAGGGTATAGGGTATAAGTTTAGTAATTATGGTTTAGGGTTTATGGTATAGGTTATTTTGCTTAGGGTTTAGGGTTTATATTTCATGCTTTAGGGTTTATGGTTTAGGGATTAGGGTATAGAGTTTAGGGTTTAGGGTTTGTGTTTTAAGGTTGAGTGTTTCAAGTTGTACGTTTAGGGTGTAGTGTTTACGGTTTATTGTTTAAGGTTCAGGGTGTAGGGTTTAGGACATAGGGTTTAGGATTTAGGTTTTAGGGTTAGAATTTAGGGTTTAAGGTTTAGTGTTTAGGGTTTTTGGTTTATAGTTAGGGTTTAGGTTTTAGAGTTTAGGATTTAGGATTTAGGGTTTAGGGTTTAGTGTTTAGGGTTTAGGGTTTTGGGTTTAGGGTTTAGGGTTTTGGGTTTAGGGTTTAGTGTTTAGGGTTTAGGGTTTTGGGTTTAGGGGTTTAGGGTATGGGTTTGGGGCAAGGGCTTAGGGTTAATGGATTAGTGTTTGAAGTTCAGAGTTTAGGTTTTTTTAATTATTATTTTATCGACCCTTGGAGGGGTCAGGGACTTAGCAACACCCCCAGGCCTTATCATAGATAGAAACAAAAAGTACAAAGAGGGGGACATAAACCTTACCTCGAGAGCATGGTGGTGCAAGAATTGGTAGCCTTCTAATTCACATAGTAGGTTCTTCTACTCCTACCCAAAAAGGAAAGGGGTCCTATCATTTATGTACCTATGCGGGAGGACTCCTCCCGATACAATGTTTCTAGGAAAGCGTAAATGAGGGAGACTCTCCCTTTACAGGCAAGAAAAGAAACTAACCGAACTAAGGGAGAATCAAGAGATTAAGCATGCCAGAGGGAACATCCCGGAGAGGGTCTTAAGGAGTTAGTATCATCCCTAGGTCCTCTACTCTGTGAAATGTTCACGGTGGTTCCTTAATTTTCTTCAATTTTCTTCTTTTGAAACTTGCCATACCTGCGAGATCCTGGGAGTTTAGGATTTGGTGTTTTGGGTTTAGGGTTTAGGGTTTAGGGTTTAGACTTTGGGGTTTAGGGTCTGGGCTTAAGGGTTTAGTGTTTAGTGTTAGGTTTAGGGTTTAGAGTTTTGAATATAGGATTTAGGCCTTAAGGTTTAGTTTGGATTGTTTAGGGTTTAGGTTTTAGGGTTTAGAGCTTAGGGTTTAGGGTTTAGGCGTAAGGGTTTAGTGTTTAGTGTTAGGTTTAGGGTTTAGGATTAATGGTTTAGGGTTTAGAGTTTTGAATTTAGTGTTTAGGCTTTAAGGTTTAGTGTTGAGTGCTTAGATTTAGGGTTTAGGATTAATGGTTTAGGGTTTAGAGTTTTGGGTGTGAGGTTTAGAGTTTAGGGTTTAGAGTTTAAGGTTTAGGGTTTAGGGTTTATTGTTTAGGGTTTATGGTTTATTATTTAGGGTTTAGCGTTTAGTGTTTAGGGTTAAGGGGTATCTGATTTAGGGTTTAGAGTTTAGGGTCTAGGGTCTATGGTTTAGGGTTTAAGGTTTAGGGGTTAAGACTTAGGGTTTATGTATTATGTTTTAGGGTTTGGGGTTTAGGGTTTAGATTAAGAGTTTGGGATGTAGAATATAGGGTTTAGGGTTTAGTGTTGTGAGGTTAGGATTAAGGGTTTAGGGTTTAGGGTTTGTAGTTTACGCTTTAAGGTTAAAGATTAAGGTTTAGGGTTTAGGGTTTAGAATTTGGATTTAGGGTTTAGTGTTTAGGGTTTAGGTTTGGGATTTAGGATTAATGGTTTAGGGTTAGGGTTTAGGGTTTAGGGTTTAGGGTTTAGGGTTTTGGGTTTAGGGTTTACGATTTAAGGTTTAGAGTTTAGGATTTAGGGTTTAGGGCTTAATGTTTAGTGTTTAGGTTTATGGTTTAGGGTTAGAGTTTAGGGTTTAGGGTTTAGTGTTTTGGGTTAGGGTATAGGGTTGAGAATTTATGAAATAGGGTATAGGGTTTAAGTTTAGTAATTATGGGTTTAGGGTTTTAAGTTTAGTGTTTAGGAATTAGGGTTTATGGTTTTGGGTTTAGGTTTTAGGGTTTTGGGTTTTAGGGTTAAGAGTTTGGGATTTATAATTTAGGGTTTAGAGTTTAGTATTTTGAGTTTAGGGTTTAAGGTTTAGGGTTTAGGGTTTAAGATTAGGATTTAGGGTTTATAATTTACGATTCAGGTTTAAAGGCTAACAGTTAGTGTTTAGGGTTTAGAATTTGAGATATAGGGTTTAAGGTTGAGGGTTTTGGGTTTCGATTCTAGATTTGGAGTTTAGCGTTTAAGGTTTAGGTTTAGGGTTTATGATTAATGGTTTAGGCTTAGGGTTTAATGTTTAGGGTTTAGGGTTTCGAGTTTAGCGTTTAGGTTTAGGGTTTTGTGTCTAGGGTTTTGGGTTTAAGGTTTAGGGTTTAAGATTAGGGTTTAGGGTTTATAATTATGATTTAGTGTTAAAAGCTTACAGTTAGTGTTTAGGGTTTGGAGTATAGGATTTAGGGTTTAAGGTTTAGGGTTTTGGGTTTAGATTCTAGACTTGGGGTTTAGGGTTTAAGGTTTAGGTTTAGGGTTTATGATTAATTGTTTAGGTTTAGGGTTTAGGGTTTAGGGTTCCAAGTTTAACATTTAGGTTTACGATTTCATGGCTAGGATTTTGTGTTTTGGGTTTAGAGTTTAGGGTTTATGGTTAATGTTTAGGGTTAGGGTTTAGGGTTTAGGGTTTAAGGTTTTGGGATTTGGGTTTAGGGTTCAAGATTTAGAGTTTAGGATATAGGGTTTATGGTTTAATGTTTAGTGTTTAGGTTTATGGTTTAGGTTTAGAGTTTAGGGTTTAGGGTTTAGTGTTTTGGGTTAGGGTATAGGGTTAAGAATTTATGAAATAGGGTATAGGGTATAAGTTTAGTAATTATGGTTTAGGGTTTATGGTATAGGTTATTTTGCTTAGGGTTTAGGCTTTATATTTCATGGTTTAGGGTTTATGGTTTAGGGCTTAGGGTATAGAGTTTAGGGTTTAGGGTTTGTGTTTTAAGGCTGAGTGTTTCAAGTTGTACGTTTAGGGTGTAGTGTTTACGGTTTATTGTTTAAGGTTCAGGGTGTAGGGTTTAGGACATAGGGTTTAGGATTTAGGTTTTAGGGTTAAAATTTAGGGTTTAAGGTTTAGTGTTTAGGGTTTTTGGTTTATAGTTAGGGTTTAGGTTTTAGAGTTTAGGATTTAGGATTTGGGGTTTAGGGTTTAGTGTTTAGGGTTTAGGGTTTTGGGTTTAGGGGTTTAGGGTATGGGTTTGGGGCAAGGGCTTAGGGTTAATGGATTAGTGTTTGAAGTTCAGAGTTTAGGTTTATTTAATTATTATTTTATCGACCCTTGGAGGGGTCAGGGACTTAGCAACACCCCCAGGCCTTATCATAGATAGAAACAAAAAGTACAAAGAGGGGGACATAAACCTTACCTCGAGAGCATGGTGGTGCAAGAATTGGTAGCCTACTAATTCACATAGTAGGTTCTTCTACTCCTACCCAAAAAGGAAAGGGGTCCTATCATTTATGTACCTATGCGGGAGGACTCCTCCCGATACAATGTTTCTAGGAAAGCGTAAATGAGGGAGACTCTCCCTTTACAGGCAAGGAAAGAAACTAACCGAACTAAGGGAGAATCAAGAGATTAAGCATGCCAGAGGGAACATCCCGGAGAGGGTCTTAAGGAGTTAGTATCATCCCTAGGTCCTCTACTCTGTGAAATGTTCACGGTGGTTCCTTAATTTTCTTCAATTTTCTTCTTTTGAAACTTGCCATACCTGCGAGATCCTGGGAGTTTAGGAGTTGGTGTTTTGGGTTTAGGGTTTAGGGTTTAGGGTTTAGACTTTGGGGTTTAGGGTCTGGGCTTAAGGGTTTAGTGTTTAGTGTTAGGTTTAGGGTTTAGAGTTTTGAATATAGGATTTAGGCCTTAAGGTTTAGTTTGGAGTGTTTAGGGTTTAGGTTTTAGGGTTTAGAGCTTAGGGTTTAGGGTTTAGGCTTAAGGGTTTAGTGTTTAGTGTTAGGTTTAGGGTTTAGGATTAATGGTTTAGGGTTTAGAGTTTTGAATTTAGTGTTTAGGCTTTAAGGTTTAGTGTTGAGTGCTTAGATTTAGGGTTTAGGATTAATAGTTTAGGGTTTAGAGTTTTGGGTGTGAGGTTTAGAGTTTAGGGTTTAGAGTTTAAGGTTTAGGGTTTAGGGTTTATTGTTTAGGTTTATGGTTTATTATTTAGGGTTTAGCGTTTAGTGTTTAGGGTTAAGGGGTATCTGATTTAGGGTTTAGAGTTTAGGGTCTAGGGTCTATGGTTTAGGGTTTAAGGTTTAGGGGTTAAGACTTAGGGTTTATGTATTATGTTTTAGGGTTTGGGGTTTAGGGTTTAGATTAAGAGTTTGGGATGTAGAATATAGGGTTTAGGGTTTAGTGTTGTGAGGTTAGGATTAAGGGTTTAGGGTTTAGGGTTTGTAGTTTACGCTTTAATGTTAAAGATTAAGGTTTAGGGTTTAGGGTTTAGAATTTGGATTTAGGGTTTAGTGTTTAGGGTTTAGGTTTGGGATTTAGGATTAATGGTTTAGGGTTAGGGTTTAGGGTTTAGGGTTTAGGGTTTAGGGTTTTGGGTTTAGGGTTTACAATTTAAGGTTTAGAGTTTAGGATTTAGGGTTTAGGGCTTAATGTTTAGTGTTTAGGTTTATGGTTTAGGGTTAGAGTTTAGGGTTTAGGGTTTAGTGTTTTGGGTTAGGGTATAGGGTTGAGAATTTATGAAATAGGGTATAGGGTTTAAGTTTAGTAATTATGGGTTTAGGGTTTTAAGTTTAGTGTTTAGGAATTAGGGTTTATGGTTTTGGGTTTAGGTTTTAGGGTTTTGGGTTTTAGGGTTAAGAGTTTGGGATTTAGAATTTAGGGTTTTGAGATTAGTATTTTGAGTTTAGGGTTTAAGGTTTAGGGTTTAGGGTTTAAGATTAGGATTTAGGGTTTATAATTTACGATTCAGGTTTAAAGGCTAACAGTTAGTGTTTAGGGTTTAGAATTTGAGATATAGGGTTTAAGGTTGAGGGTTTTGGGTTTCGATTCTAGATTTGGAGTTTAGCGTTTAAGGTTTAGGTTTAGGGTTTATGATTAATGGTTTAGGTTTAGGGTTTAATGTTTAGGGTTTAGGGTTTCAAGTTTAGCATTTAGGTTTAGGGTTTTGTGTCTAGGGTTTTGGGTTTAAGGTTTAGGGTTTAAGATTAGGGTTTAGGGTTTATAATTACGATTTAGTGTTAAAAGCTTACAGTTAGTGTTTAGGGTTTCGAGTATAGGATTTAGGGTTTAAGGTTTAGGGTTTTGGGTTTAGATTCTAGACTTGGGGTTTAGGGTTTAAGGTTTAGGTTTAGGGTTTATGATTAATTGTTTAGGTTTAGGGTTTAGGGTTTAGGGTTCCAAGTTTAACATTTAGGTTTAGGATTTCATGGCTAGGATTTTGTGTTTTGGGTTTAGAGTTTAGGGTTTATGGTTAATGTTTAGGGTTAGGGTTTAGGGTTTAGGGTTTAAGGTTTTGGGATTTGGGTTTAGGGTTCAAGATTTAGAGTTTAGGATATAGGGTTTACGGTTTAATGTTTAGTGTTTAGGTTTATGGTTTAGGTTTAGAGTTTAAGGTTTAGGGTTTAGTGTTTTGGGTTAGGGTATAGGGTTAAGAGTTTATGAAATAGGGTATAGGGTATAAGTTTAGTAATTATGGTTTAGGGTTTATGGTATAGGTTATTTTGCTTAGGGTTTAGGGTTTATATTTCATGGTTTAGGGTTTATGGTTTAGGGCTTAGGGTATAGAGTTTAGGGTTTAGGGTTTGTGTTTTAAGGTTGAGTGTTTCAAGTTGTACGTTTAGGGTGTAGTGTTTACGGTTTATTGTTTAAGGTTCAGGGTGTAGGGTTTAGGACATAGGGTTTAGAATTTAGGTTTTAGGGTTAGAATTTAGGGTTTAAGGTTTAGTGTTAAGGGTTTTTGGTTTATAGTTAGCGTTTAGGTTTTAGAGTTTAGGATTTAGGATTTGGGGTTTAGGGTTTAGTGTTTAGGGTTTAGGGTTTTGGGTTTAGGGGTTTAGGGTATGGGTTTGGGGCAAGGGCTTAGGGTTAATGGATTAGTGTTTGAAGTTCAGAGTTTAGGTTTTTTTAATTATTATTTTATCGACCCTTGGAGAGTCGGGACTTAACAACACCCAGGGCCTTATCATAGATAGAAACAAAAAGTACAAAGAGGGGGACATAAACCTTACCTCGAGAGCATGGTGGTGCAAGAATTGGTAGCCTACTAATTCACATAGTAGGTTCTTCTACTCCTACCCAAAAAGGAAAGGGGTCCTATCATTTATGTACCTATGCGGGAGGACTCCTCGATACAATGTTTCTAGGAAAGCGTAAATGAGGATACTCTCCCTTTCTGAGGAAAGAAACTAACCGAACTAAGGGAGAATCGAGAGATTAAGCATGCGGAGGAACATCCGGAGAGGGTCTTAAGGAGTTAGTATCATCCCTAGGTCCTCTACTCTGTGAAATGTTCACGGTGGTTCCTTAATTATCTTCAATTTTCTTCTTTTGAAACTTGCCATACCTGCGTGATCAGGGGAGTTTAGGAGTGGTTGTTTTGGGTGTAGGGTTTAGGGTTTAGGGTTTAGACTTTGGGGTTTAGGAGTGCAGGCTTAAGGGGTTTAGTGTTTAGTGTTAGGTTTAGGGTTTAGAGTTTTGAATATAGGATTTAGGCCTTAAGGTTTAGTTTGGAGTGTTTAGGGTTTAGGTTTTAGGGTTTAGAGCTTAGGGTTTAGGGTTTAGGCTTAAGGGTTTAGTGTTTAGTGTTAGGTTTAGGGTTTGGGTTTGGGTTTAGGTTTTAGGGTTTAGGGTTTAGAGGTTTAGATTTTTTATTGGGTTTAAGGGTTTAGGAGTTGGTTAGGAATTTAGGGTTTACATTTAGGATTTAAATTTTAAGTTTAAGGTTTAGGGTTTAGATTTAATTTTTCATTTATTAAAATTTAAATTTAATGTTTTTTTTATTTAATTTTTTAGTTTTAAGGTTTAAATTTAGTTTTGAGTTTAGTATTTGTTTATTTAGGGATGCAGTTAGGGTTTTTAGTTTAGGAGTTAGCATTTAGGGTTTTAGGTTTTGGGTTTAAGTTTTGGGTTAGATTTTTTAGAGTTTATATTGGAGTTTAGGTTTAGGTTTTTAGGTTTTAGGTTTAGGGTTGGGAATTTAGGTTTTACAGTTTACGATTTAGGGTTTAGGGTTTTGGGTTTAGTGTTTAGGGTTTAGAGTTTAGGGTTCCAAGTTTAGAATTTAGGGTTTAGGATTAATGGTTTAGGGTTAGGGTTTAGGCTTTAGGGTTTTGGGTTTAAGGTTTAGGATTTATGGTTTAGGGTTAGGGTTTAGGGTTTAAGGTTTAAGGTTTAGAGTTTAGGATTTAGGGTTTAGAGTTTATGGTTTGGGGTTTATAATTTCGGCTTTAGGGTTTATGGTTAAGGTGTTTAGGATTTAGTGTTTAGGGTTTAGAGTTTAGGGTTTTTGGTCTATGGTATAGGGTTTGTAAGTTTAGGGTTTTAGGTTTAGGGTTTAGGAATTAGGGTTTATGGTTTAGTGTTTAGGTTTTAGGATTTTGGGTTTTAGGGTTAAGAGTGTGGAATTTAGAATTTAGGGTGTAGGGTTAAGTGTTTTGAGTTTAGGGTTTAGGGTCTGGGTTTAGGGTTTGGATTTAGGGTTTATAATTTACGGTTGAGGGTTAAAGGATTACAGTTAGTGTATAGGGTTTAGAGTTTAGTATTTAGGGTTGAAGGTTTAGGGTTTTGGGTTTAGATTCTAGATTTGGGGTTTACGGTTTAAGGTTTAGGTTTGGGGTTTATGATTAATGGTTTAGGTTTAGGGTTTAAGGTTTAGGGTTTAGGGTTACAAGTTTAGCATTTAGATTTAGGGTTTCTTGTCTAGGGTTTTGGGTTAGGGTTTAGGTTTAGGTTTTTGGGTTTTGGGATTAGGGTTTAGGGTTTAAGGTTTAGAGTTTATGATTTAGGGTTTAGGGTTTAGGGTTTAGGTTTAGGGTTTAGGGTTTAGGGTTAAGGGTTTAGGGTTAGGGTATACTGTTGAGAATTTATGAAATATGGTATAGGGTTTAAGTTTAGTAATTATGGTATAGGTTATATTGCTTAGGGTTTAGGTTTTAGATTTTATGGTTTATGGTTTATGGTTTATGATTTAGGCTTTAGGGTTTAGGGTTTAGGTTTAGGGTTTAGGGTTTAGGTTTTTGGGTTTTGGGATTAGGGTTTAGGGTTTAGGGTTTAGGGTTAAGGGTTTAGGGTTTAGGATTTATGAAATATGGTATAGGGTTTAAGTTTAGTAATTATGGTTTAGTGTTTAGGGTATAAGGTTCAGGGTTTAGGGTTTAGGACATGGGATTTAGGATTTCGGTTTAAGGGTTAGAATTTAGGATTAAGGGTTTAGGGTTAACGGTTTAGGGTTTATGGTATTGGTTATATTGATTAGGCTTTAGGGTTTAGATTTTATGGTTTATGGTTTATGGTTTAGGGTTTAGGGTATAGAGTTTAGGGTTTAGGGTTTTTGTTTTAGGGTTGAGGGTTTCAAGTTGTAGGTTTAGGGTTTAGGTTTTAAGGTTCAAGGTTTAGGGTTTAGGACATAGGGTTTAGGATTTAGGTTTAAGGGTTAGAATTTTGGGTTTAGAGTTTAAGGTTTAGGATTTGGAATTGAGGGTTTACAAATTACGATTTTGGGTTTAAGTTTAAGGTTTAGTGTTTAGGGTTTAGGTTTTAGTGTTTAGGGTTTTGAGTTTAGGCTTTTGGGTTTAGGGTTTAGGGTTTAGAGTTTAGGATTTAGGTTTACGGGTTTAGGGATTAGGGTTTATAGTTTAGGGTTAAGGGTTTAGGGTTTAAGGTTTAGTGTTTTTAGTTTGTAATTAGGGTTTAGAGTTTATGTTTAGGGTTAGGGTTTAGGGTTTAGGATTTAGAGTTTAGGGTTAGGAATTTAGGTTTTACAGTTTATGATTTAGGGTTTAGGGTTTCGGGTTTAGGGTTTAGGGTTTAGGGTTAGGGTTTAAGTTTAGGGTTAGGGTTTAGGGTTTAGGGTTAGGAATTTAGGGTTTACAAATTAGGGTTTTGGATTTAAGTTTAATGTTTAGGGTTTAAATATAAGATTTAGTGTTTAGGGTTTAGGTTTTAGGTTTTAGGATTTAGGGTTTAGGATTTTGCGTTAGGGTTTAGGGTTCCAAGTTTAGTGTTTAGGGTTTATGGTTTAGGGTTTAGGGTTTTGGGTTTAAAGTTTATGATTTTGGGTTTAGGGTTTAGGGTTTAGGTTTAGTAATTTAGTATTTAGTGTTAGGGTTTAGGGTTTAGGGTTTATGTTTTAGGGTGTAGGGTTTAGGGTTTTAGGTTTAGGGGTTTAGGGTATAGTTTAGGGGTAAGGGCTTTGGGTTAATGGTTTAGTGTTTGAAGTTCAGAGTTTAGGGTTTAGGGTTTAGGGTTTAGGGTATGGAATTTAGGGTTTAGTGTTTAGTGTTAGGTTTAGGGTTTTGGATTAATGGTTTATCATTTAGAGTTTTGAATTTAGGGTTTGGTGTTGAGTGTTTAGGTTTAGCGTTTTGGATTAATGGTTTAGGGTTTAGAGTTTTGGGTGTAAGTTTTAGAGTTTAGGGTTTAGGTATAGGGTTATGGTTTAGGGTTTATAGTTTAAGATTTAGGGTTTAGGGTTTATTGTTTATGGTTTATGGTTTATTGTTTAGGGTTTATAGTTTAAGGTTAAGGGGTATATGATTTAGGGTTTAGGGTTTTGGGTTTAGAGTTTAAGATTAGGGTTTAGGGTTTATGGTTTATTGTTTAGGGTTTAGCGTTTAAGGTTAAGGGTATATGATTTAGGGTTTAGGGTTTTGGGTTTAGAGTTTATGATTTTGGGTTTAGGGTTTACGGCTTAGGTTTATGGTTTAGTGCTTAGGGTTAGGGTTTAGGGTTTAGGGTTTAGGTTTTAGGGTTTAGGGCATAGGGTTTAGAAGTTTACGGTATGGTTTAGGGGTGAGGGCTTAGGGTTAATGGTTTAGTGTTTGAAGTTCAGAGTTTAGAATTTGGGGTTTAGGGTTTAGGGCTTAGGGTTTAGAGTTTGGAATTTAGAGTTTAGGCTTAAGGGTTTTGTGTTTAGTTTTAGGTTTAGGGTTTAGGATTAATGGTTTAGGGTTTAGACTTTTGAATTTATGGTTTAGGCTTTAGGGTTTAGTGTTGAGTGTTTAGGTATAGGGTTTAGGATTAATGGTTTAGGGTTTAGAGTTTAGGGATTTGGTTGAAGGTTATGGTTTATGGTTTAAGGTTTAGAGTTTAAGGTTTAGGGTTTAGGGTTTATTGTTTAGGGTTTATAGTTTATTGTTTAGGGTTTAGAGTTTAAGGTTAAGGGGTATATGATTTAGGGTTTAGGGTTTAGAGTTTAGGGTTTAAGGTTTAGGGGTTAAGATTTAGGGTTTATGTATTAGGGTTTAGGGTTTGGGGTTTAGGGTTTAGGTTAAGAGTTTGGGATTTAGGATATGGGGTTTAGGGTTTAGCGTTTAAGGTTTAGTGTTTTGAGTTTAGGATTAAAGGTTTTGGGTTTATGGTTAGGGTTTAGGGTTTGTAGTTTACACTTTAGGGTTAAAGTTTAAGGTTCAGGGTTTAGGGTTTAGAATTTGGATTTTGGGTTTAGTGTTTAGGGTTTAGGTTTAGGGTTTAGAATTAATGGTTTAGGGTTAGTGTTTAGTGTTTAGCATTTAGGGTTTAGGGTTTTGGGTTTAGGGTTTATGATTAGGGTTTAGGGTTTAAGGTTTAGAGTTTGGGATTTAGGGTTTAGGGTTTATGGTTTAGGGTTTATGGTTTAGCGTTTATAATTTGGGTTTATGGTTTATGGTTAAGGGGTTTAGGATTTACTGTTTAGGGTTTAGAGTTTAGGGTTTATGGTCTATGGGGTAGGGTTCGTGGGTTTAGGGTTTTGAGTTTAGGGTTTATGAATTTGGGTTTAGGGTTTTGTGTTTATGTTTTAGGGTTTTGGGTAATTGGGTTAAGAGTTTTGGATTTAGGGTTTAGGGTTTAGAGTTTAGGGTTTAAGATTAGGGTTTAAGGTTTATTGTTTAGGGTTTATGGTTTATTGTTTAGGGTTTAGCGTTTAAGGTTAAGGGGTATATGATTTAGGGTTTAGGGTTTTGGGTTTAGAGTTTATGATTTTCGGTTTAGGGTTTAGGGCTTAGGTTTAGGGTTTAGTGTTTAGGGTTAGGGATTAGGGTTTAGGGTTTAGGGTTTAGGGTTTAGAGGTTTAGGGTATGGTTTAGGGGTGAGGGTTTAGGGTTAATGGTTTAGTGTTTGAAGTTTAGAGTTTAGGATTTGGGGTTTAGGGTATAAGGCTTAGCGTTTAGAGTTCGTAATTTAGGGTTTAGGCTTAAGGGTTTTTTGTTTAGTTTTAGGTTTAGGGTTTACAATTTAAGGTTCAAGGTTTAGGATTTAGGTTTTAGGGTTAGAATTTAGGGTTTAAGGTTTAGGGTTTAGGGTTTTTGGTTTATAGTTAGGGTTTAGGTTTTAGAGTTTAGGATTTAGGGTTTAGGGTTTAGAGTTTAGGATTTAGGGTTTTGGGTTTAGGGGTTTAGGGTTTGGTTTTGGGGTAAGGGCTTAGGGTTAATGGATTAGTGTTTGAAGTTCAGAGTTTAGGATTTTTTTTTTATTATTTCATCGACCCTTGGAGGGGTCAGGGGCTTAGCAACACCCCAAGGCCTTATCATAGATAGAAACAGAAAGTACAAAGAAGGGGAAATAAACCTTACCTCGAGAACATGGTGGTGCAAGAATTGGTAGCCTACTAATTCACATAATAGGTTCTCCTACTCCTACCCAAAAAGGAAAGGGGTCCTATCATTTATGTACCTATGCGGGAGGACTCCTCCCGATACAATGATTATAGGAAAGCGTAAATGAGGGACACTCTCCCTTTACAAGAAAGGAAAGAAACTAACCTAAGTAAGGGAGAATCAAGAGATTAAGGATGCCATGGGGAACATCTCGGAGAGGGCCTGAAGGAGTTAGTATCCTCCCTAGGTCCTGCTGCATGTGAAATGTTCGGTGGTTTCCTTAATTTTCAATTTTCTTCTTTCGAAACTTGCCATACATGAGATCACAGGAGTTTAGGATTTGGGGTTTAGGGTTTAGGGTTTAGGGTTTAGAGTTTGGAATTTAGGGTTTAGGCTTAAGGGTCTAGTGTTTAGGGTTAGGTTTAGGGTTTAGGATTAATGGTTGAGGGTTTAGAGTTTTGAATTTACGGTTTAGGCTTTAAGGTTTAGTGTTGAGTGTTTAGGTTTAGGGTTTAGGATTAATGGTTTAGGGTTTAGAGTTTTGGGTGTAAGGTTTAGAGTTTAGGGTTTAGGTTTAGGGTTTAGAGTTTAAGGTTTAGGGTTTAGGGTTTATTGTTGAGTGTTTATGGTTTATTATTTAGGGTTTAGTGTTTAGTGTTTAGGGTTAAGGGGTATATGATTTTGGGTTTAGAGATTAGGGTTTAGGGCCTATGGTTTAGAGTTTAAGGTTTAGGTGTTAAGATTTAGGGTTTTTGTATTAGGTTTTAGGGTTTGGAGTTTAGGGTTTAGATTAAGAGTTTGGGATTTAGAATATAGGGTTTAAGGTTTAGGGTTTAGTGTTTTGACTTTAGGATTAAGGGTTTAGGGTTTAGGGTTTGTAGTTTACACTTTAGGGTTAAAGTTTAAGGTTTAGGGTTTAGGGTTTAGAATTTGGATT
Source organism: Solanum pinnatisectum (assembly GCA_035578085.1). Lineage (NCBI taxonomy): Eukaryota > Viridiplantae > Streptophyta > Magnoliopsida > Solanales > Solanaceae > Solanum > Solanum pinnatisectum. Next base: position 70,354 of record JAWPEI010000086.1, on the reverse strand, counting down.
TAGGGTTTAGTGTTTAGGGTTTAGGTTTAGGGTTTAGGATTAATGGTTTAGGGTTAGGGTTTAGGGTTTAGGGTTTAGAATTTGGATTTAGGGTTTAGTGTTTAGGGTTTAGGTTTAGGGTTTAGGATTAATGGTTTAGGGTTAGGGTTTAGGGTTTAGGATTTAGGGTTTAGGGTTTTGGGTTTAGGGTTTACGATTTAAGGTTTAGAGTTTAGGATTTAGGGTTTAGGGCTTAATGTTTAGTGTTTAGGTTTATGGTTTAGGGTTAGAGTATATGGGTTAGGTTTTATTATTTTGTGTTAGGGTATAGGGTTGAGAATTTATGAAATAGCGTATAGGGTTTAAGTTTAGTAATTATGGTTTAGGGTTTATAGTATAGGTTATATTGCTTAGGGTTTATATTTCATGGTTTATGGTTTATGGTTTAAGGTTTAGGGTATAGAGTTTAGGGTTTAGGGTTTGTGTTTTACGGTTGAGTGTTTCAAGTTGTATGTTTTGGGTGTAGGGTTTACGGTTTACGGTTTAAGGTTCAATTTTTAAGGTTTAGGACATAGGGTTTAGGTTTTAGGTTTTAGGGTTAGAATTTAGGGTTTAGGGTTTTTGGTTTATAGTTAGGGTTTAGGTTTTAGAGTTTAGGATTTAGGGTTTAGGGTTTAGGATTAATGGTTTAGGGTTTAGAGTTTTGAATTTAGTGTTTAGGCTTTAGGGTTTAGTGTTGAGTGTTTAGGTTTAGGGTTTAGGATTAATGGTTTAGGGTTTAGAGTTTAGGGATTAGGTTGAAGGTTATGGTTTAGGGTTTAGAGTTTAAGGTTTAGGTTTTAGAGTTTATTGTTTAGGGTTTATAGTTTATTGTTTAGGATTTAGAGTTTAGGGTTAAAGGGTATATGATTTAGGGTTTAGGGTTTAGAGTTTAGGGTTTAGGGTCTATGGTTTATGGTTTAATGTTTAGGGGTTAAGATTTAGGGTTTATGTATTAGGGTTTAGGGTTTAGGTTAAGGGTTTGGGATTTAGAATATAGGGTTTAGGGTTTAGTGTTTTGAGGTTAGGGCTTAGGGTTTGGGTTTTAGGGTTAGGACTTTGGGATTTAGAATCATGGGTTTAAGGTTTAGTGTTTTGAGTTTAGGGTTTCTTATTTACAGATTAGGGTTAAAGGTTTACAGTTAGTGTTTTGGGTTTAGAGTTTAGGATTTAGGGTTTAAGGTTTAGGGTTTTGGGTTTAGATTCTAGATTTGGGGTTTAGGGTTTATGATTAATAATTTAGGTTTAGGGTTTAGGGTATAGGGTTTAGGGTTCCAAGTTTAGCATTTAGGTTTAGGGTTTTGAGATTAGGGTTTAGGGTTTTAGGTTTAGAGTTTTGGATTTAGGGTTTAGGCTTTAGGGTTTAGAGTTTAGGATTTAGGTTTTTGGGTTTAGGGATTAGGGTTTAGAGTGTAGGATTTAGGGTTTAGGGTTTAAGGTTTAGGTTTTTGAGTTTGTAATTAGGGTTTAGAGTTTAGGTTTAGTGTTAGGGTTTAGGGTTTAGGATTTAGACTTTAGGGTTAGGAATTTAGGGTTTACAATTTAGGGTTTAGGTTTAGCTTTAGGATTTAGGGTTTAAGGTTAGTGATTAGTGTTTATGGTTTAGGGTTTAGGGTTTAGTGTTTCGGGTTTATCGTTTAGGGTCTAGGGTTAAGGGTTTAGAATATAGAGTTTAGAATTAATGGTTTAGGGTTAAGGTTTAGGGTTTAGGGTTTTGGGTTTTGGGTTTAGGCTTTATGGTTTATTGTTTAGGGTTAGGGTTTGGGGTTTAGGGTATAGTGTTTAAGGGTTAGTGTTTAGGGTTTTGGGTTTAGGGTTTAAGGTTTAGAGATTAGGATTTAGGGATTAGGGTTTAATGTTTAGGGTTTATGTTTATGGTTTAGGGTTAGGGTTTAGGGTTTAAGGTTTAGGGTTTTGGGTTAGGGTATTAGTTTGAGAATTTATGAAATAGTGTATAGGGTTTAAATTTAGTAATAATGGTTTAGTGTTTATGGTATAGGTTATATTCCTTAGGGTTTAGGGTTTATATTCTCTGGTTTATGGTTTAAGGTTTAGGGTTTAGGGTTTAGGGTATAGAGTTTAGGGTTTAGGGTTTGAGTTTTACGGTTTAGTATTTCATGTTGTACGTGTAGGGTGTAGGGTTTAGGGTTTACAATTTAAGGTTCAGGGTTTAGGATTTAGGTTTTAGGGTTAGAATTTAGGGTTTAAGGTTTAGGGTTAAGGGTTTTTGGTTTATAGTTAGGGTTTAGGTTTTAGTGTTTAGGATTTAGGGTTTAGGGTTTAGAGTTTAGGGTTTAGGGTTTTGGGTTTAGGGGTTTAGTGTATGGTTTTGGGGTAAGGACTTAGGGTTAATGGATTAGTGTTTGAAGTTCAGAGTTTAGGATTTATTTTTTTATTATTTTGTCGACCCTTGGAGGGGTCAGGGTCTTAGCAACACCCCAAGGCCTTATCATAGATAGAAACAGAAAGTACATAGAAGGGGAAATAAACCTTACCTCGAGAACATGGTAGTGCAAGAATTGGTAGCCTACTAATTCACATAGTAGGTTCTCCTACTCCTACCCAAAAAGGAAAGGGGTCCTATCATTTATGTACCTATGCGGGAGGACTCCTCCCGATACAATGATTCTAGGAAAGCGTAAATGAGGGAGACTCTCCCTTTACAGGCAAGGAAAGAAACTAACCTAGCTAAGGGAGAATCAAGAGATTAAGGATGCCAGGGGGAACATCCCGGAGAGGGCCTTAAGGAGTTAGTATCGTCCCTAGGTCCTCTACTCTGTGAAATGTTCACGGTGGTTCCTTAATTTTCTTCAATTTTCTTCTTCTGAAACTTGCCATACCTGTGAGATCCTGGGAGTTTAGGATTAGGGGTTTAGGGTTTAGGGTTTAGGGTTTAGGGTTTAGAGTTTGAAATTTAGGGTTTAGTCTTAAGGGTTTAGTGTTTAGGGTTAGGTTTACGGTTTAGGATTAATGGTTTAGGGTTTAGAGTTTTGAATTTAGGGTTTAGGCTTTAAGGTTTAGTGTTGAGTGTTTAGGTTTAGGGTTTAGGATTAATGGTTTAGGGTTTAGAGTTTTGGGTGTAAGGTTTAGGTTTAGGGTTTAGAGTTTAAGGTTTAGAGTGTATGATTTAGGGTTTAGGGTTAGGAATTTAGGTTTAGGGTTTATGATTAATGGTTTAGGTTTAGGGTTTAAGGTTTAGGGTTTAGGGTTACAAGTTTAGCATTTAGATTTAGGGCTTCTTGTCAAGGGTTTTGGGTTAGGGTTTATGGTTTAGGTTTTTGGGTTTTGGGATTAGGGTTTAGGGTTTAAGGTTTAGAGTGTATGATTTAGGGTTTAGGGTTTAGGCTTTAGGGTTTAGGGTTTAGGGTTTAGAGTTTAGGATTTAGGTGTTAGGGTTTACGGATTAGGGTTTATAGTTTAGGGTTAAGGGTTTAGGGTTTAAGGTTTAGGGTTTTGAGTTTGTAATTAGGGTTTAGAGTTTATGTTTAGGGTTAGGGTTTAGGGTTTAGGATTTAGAGTTTAGGGTTAGGAATATAGGTTTTACAGTTTATGATTTAGGGTTTAGGTTTTAGGATTCTGATTTAGGGTTCCAAGTTTATAATTTAGGGTTTAGGATTAATGGTTTAGGGTTAGAGTTTAGGGTTTAGCATTTAGGGTTTTAGGTTTAGGGTTTATGGTTTAGGGTTTAGGGTTAGGGTTTAAGGTTTAGGGTTTAAGGTTTAGAGTTTAGGATTTAGGGTTTAGGGTATATGGTTTGGGGTGTTCGACTTTAGGGTTTATGGTTAAGGGGTTTAGGATTTAGTGTTTAGGGTTTAGAGTTTAGGGTTTAAGGTCTATGGTGTAGGGTTTATGGGTTTAGGGTTTCTGTTATAGGGTTTAGGAAATACGGTTTATGGTTTAGGGTTTTGGTTTTAGGGTTTTGCGTTTTAGGGTTAGGACTTTGGGATTTAGAATTTTGGGTTTAAGGTTTAGTGTTTTGAGTTTTGGGTTTAGTGTTTAGGGTTTCTTATTTACCATTTAGGGTTAAAGGTTTACAGTTAGTGTTTAGGGTTTAGAGTTTAGGATTTAGGGTTTAAGGTTTAGGGTTTTGGGTTTAGATTCGGGATTTGGGGTTTAGGGTTTATGATTAATGATTTAGGTTTAGGGTTTAGGGTTCCAAGTTTAGCATTTAGGTTTAGGGTTTTGAGATTAGGGTTTAGGGTTTAAGGTTTAGAGTTTAGGATTTAGGGTTTAGGGTTTAGGGTTTAGAGTTTAGGATTTAGGTTTTAGGGTTTAGGGTTTAGGGATTAGGGTTTAGAGTTTAGGATTTAGGGCTTAGGGTTTAAGGTTTAGGTTTTTGACTTTGTAATTAGGGTTTAGAGTTTAGGTTTAGGGTTAGGGTTTAGGGTTTAGGATTTAGAGTTTAGGGTTAGGAATTTAGGGTTTAGGGTTTAGCTTTAGGGTTTAGGGTTTAAGGTTAGTGATTAGTGTTTAGGATTTAGGGTTTAAGGTTTAGCTTTCTTTTTTTTTTTCTTATTTGAACGACCCTTGAAGGGGTCGGGGGCTTAGCATCACCGCCAGGCCTTATCATATATCTAAAAAGCAAACATACATAGAGGGGGACATAAACCTTACCTCCGCTTCATGGTGGTTTAAGAATTGGTAGCCTCATAAGCAGAGTTCTCCAATACTTTCCCAAAAAAATCAAGAACCTATAACCTATGCACCTATGTGAGAGGACTCCTCTCGGTACAAAGATTCTAGGAAAACTTAAATGAGGGAGTCTCTCCATTTACAATTCAAGAAATAAATTCTATCCTAGTAAACAAGAGAATCATAGAGGAACGATGGTTATAACCATCAGAGAAGACTTCAAGGAGTTTCAGGTTTAGGGTTTAGGGTCTAGGGTTAAGGGTTTAGAATTTAGAGTTTAGGATTAATGGTTTAGGGTTAGGGTTTAGGGTTTAGGGTTTAGGGTTTTGGGTTTAGGATTTATGGTTTAGGGTTTAGGGTTTATGGTTTATGGTTTAAGGTTTAGGGTTTAGTGTTTAAGGGTTAGGGTTTAGGGTTTTGGGTTTAGGGTTTAAGATTTAGAGTTTAGGATTTAGGGTTTAGGGTTTAATGTTTAGGGTTTAGGTTTATGGTTTAGGGTTTTGTGTTAGGGTATTGGTTTGAGAATTTATAAAATAGAATTATAGGGTTTAAATTTAGTAATTATGGTTTAGTGTTTATGGTATAGGTGATATTCCTTAGGGTTTAGTGTTTATATTTTAGTTTATGGTGATGGTTTAGGAGTTTAGGGTATAGAGTTTGTAGTTCGGGGGGTTTGTGTTTTAGGGTTGAGGTTTTAGTTGGTTTAGGGTTAAGGGCTAGGGTTTAGGTTTAGGTTTAGGGTTTATGGTTTAGGGTTAGGAATTTAGGGTTTACAAATTAGGGTTTTGGATTTAAGTTTAAGGTTTAGGGTTTAGATTTAAGGTTTAGGGTTTAGGTTTTAGGTTTTAGGGTTTAGGGCTTAGGGTTTTAGGTTTTAGGTTTTAGGGTTTAGAGTTTAGTATTTAGGTTTTAGGGATTACGGATTAGGGTTTATAGTTTAGGGTTAAGGGTTTATGGTTTATGGTTTAAGGTTTAGGGTTTAGTGTTTAAGGGTTAGGGTTTAGAGTTTTGGGTTTAGGGTTTAAGATTTAGAGTTTAGGATTTAGGGTTTAGGGTTTAATGTTTAGGGTTTAGGTTTATGGTTTAGGGTTTTGTGTTAGGGTATTGGTTTGAGAATTTATAAAATAGGGTATAGGGTTTAAATTTAGTAATTATGGTTTAGTGTTTATGGTATAGGTGATATTCCTTAGGGTTTAGTGTTTATATTTTCTGGTTTATGGCTGATGGTTTAGGGTTTAGGGTATAGAGTTTGTGGTTCAGGGTTTGTGTTTTAGGGTTGAGGGTTTTATATTGTAGGTTTAGGGTTAAGGGTTAGGGTTTAGGTTTAGGTTTAGGGTTTAGGGTTTAGGATTAGGAATTTAGGGTTTACAAATTAGGGTTTTTGATTTAAGTTTAAGGTTTAGGGTTTAGATTTAAGGTTTAGGGTTTAGGTTTTAGGTTTTAGGGTTTAGGGTTTAGGGTTTTAGGTTTTAGGTTTTAGGGTTTAGAGTTTAGTATTTAGGTTTTAGGGATTACGGATTAGGGTTTATAGTTTAGGGTTAAGCATTTAGGGTTTAAGGTTTTGGGTTTTGAGTTTGTAATTAGGGTTTAGAGTTTATGTTTAGGGTTAGCGTTTATGGTTTAGGATTTAGAGTTTAGGTTTGGGAATTTAGGTTTTACAGTTTACGATTTAGGGTTTAGGGTTTTGGGTTTAGTGTTTAGGGTTTAGAGTTTAGGGTTCCAAGTTTAGAATTTAGGGTTTAGGATTAATGGTTTAGGGTTAGGGTTTAGGCTTTAGGGTTTTGGGTTTAAGGTTTAGGATTTATGGTTTAGGGTTAGGGTTTAGGGTTTAAGGTTTAAGGTTTAGAGTTTAGGATTTAGGGTTTAGAGTTTATGGTTTGGGGTGTATAATTTCGGCTTTAGGGTTTATGGTTAAGGTGTTTAGGATTTAGTGTTTAGGGTTTAGAGTTTAGGGTTTTTGGTCTATGGTATAGGGTTTGTAAGTTTAGGGTTTTAGGTTTAGGGTTTAGGAATTAGGGTTTATGGTTTAGTGTTTAGGTTTTAGGATTTTGGGTTTTAGGGTTAAGAGTGTGGAATTTAGAATTTAGGGTGTAGGGTTAAGTGTTTTGAGTTTAGGGTTTAGGGTCTGGGTTTAGGGTTTGGATTTAGGGTTTATAATTTACGGTTGAGGGTTAAAGGCTTACAGTTAGTGTATAGGGTTTAGAGTTTAGTATTTAGGGTTGAAGGTTTAGGGTTTTGGGTTTAGATTCTAGATTTGGGGTTTACGGTTTAAGGTTTAGGTTTGGGGTTTATGATTAATGGTTTAGGTTTAGGGTTTAGGGTTACAAGTTTAGCATTTAGATTTAGGGTTTCTTGTCTAGGGTTTTGGGTTAGGGTTTAGGTTTAGGTTTTTGGGTTTTGGGATTAGGGTTTAGGGTTTAAGGTTTAGAGTTTATGATTTAGGGTTTAGGGTTTAGGGTTTAGGTTTAGGGTTTAGGGTTTAGGGTTAAGGGTTTAGGGTTAGGGTATACTGTTGAGAATTTATGAAATATGGTATAGGGTTTAAGTTTAGTAATTATGGTATAGGTTATATTGCTTAGGGTTTAGGTTTTAGATTTTATGGTTTATGGTTTATGGTTTATGATTTAGGCTTTAGGGTTTAGGGTTTAGGTTTAGGGTTTAGGGTTTAGGTTTTTGGGTTTTGGGATTAGGGTTTAGGGTTTAGGGTTTAGGGTTAAGGGTTTAGGGTTTAGGATTTATGAAATATGGTATAGGGTTTAAGTTTAGTAATTATGGTTTAGTGTTTAGGGTATAAGGTTCAGGGTTTAGGGTTTAGGACATAGGGTTTAGGATTTCGGTTTAAGGGTTAGAATTTAGGATTAAGGGTTTAGGGTTAACGGTTTAGGGTTTATGGTATTGGTTATATTGATTAGGCTTTAGGGTTTAGATTTTATGGTTTATGGTTTATGGTTTAGGGTTTAGGGTTTTTGTTTTAGGGTTGAGGGTTTCAAGTTGTAGGTTTAGGGTTTAGGTTTTAAGGTTCAAGGTTTAGGGTTTAGGACATAGGGTTTAGGATTTAGGTTTAAGGGTTAGAATTTTGGGTTTAGAGTTTAAGGTTTAGGATTTGGAATTTAGGGTTTACAAATTACGATTTTGGGTTTAAGTTTAAGGTTTAGTGTTTAGGGTTTAGGTTTTAGTGTTTAGGGTTTTGAGTTTAGGCTTTTGGGTTTAGGGTTTAGGGTTTAGAGTTTAGGATTTAGGTTTACTGGTTTAGTGATTAGGGTTTATAGTTTAGGGTTAAGGGTTTGGGTTTAGGTTTAGTGTTTTAGTTTGTAATGGGTTTAGAGTTTATGTTTAGGGTTAGTGTTTAGGGTTTAGGATTTAGCTTTTTGGTTTAGGAATTTAGGTTTTAATGTTTTTGATTTAGGGTTTAGGGTTTCGAGTTTAGGGTTTAGGGTTTAGGGTTAGGGTTTAATTTTAGGGTTAGGGTTTAGGGTTTAGGGTTAGGAATTTAGGGTTTACAAATTAGGGTTTTGGATTTAAGTTTAATGTTTAGTTTTAGATATAAGATTTAGTGTTTAGGGTTTAGGGTTTAGGGTTTAGGAGTTTAGAGTTTGGGTTGAAATTTTGAATCTAGGGTTTAGAATTAATTGTTTAGGAATTCACAGTTTAGGGTTTAGGGTTTTGGGTTTAGGGTTTAGGGTTTATGGTTTAGGGTTTAAGGTTTAGTTTTTAAGGTTTAAGGTTTAAGGTTTAGGATTTAGGAGTTTAGGTTTTATGGTTTGGGGTGTATAATTTCAGGTTTAGGGTTTATAGTTAAGAGATAAGGATTTTGTGTTTAGGGTTTTAGAGTAGGGTTTTGGTACATGGTGTAGGGTTTGTGGGTTTAGGGTTTGGGTTTAGGGTTTAGGAATTAGGGTTTCTGATTTAGGGTTTAGTTTTAAGGTTTAGGGTTTTAGGAGTTAAAGTGGAATTTAGAATTTAGGGTGTAGGGTTAAGTGTTTTGAGTTTAGGGTTTAGGGTTTGGGTTTGGGTTTAGGTTTTAGGGTTTAGGGTTTAAGGTTTGGGTTTAGGGTTTAGGGTTTAGGGTTTAGGGTTTAGGTTTAGGTTTAGGGTTTAGGGTTTAGGGTTAGGAATTTAGGGTTTACAAATTAGGGTTTTGGATTTAAGTTTAAGGTTTAGGGTTTAGATTTAAGGTTTAGGGTTTAGGTTTTAGGTTTTAGGGTTTAGGGTTTTGGGTTTTAGGTTTTAGGTTTTAGGGTTTAGAGTTTAGTATTTAGGTTTTAGGGATTACGGATTAGGGTTTATAGTTTAGGGTTAAGCATTTAGGGTTTAAGGTTTTGGGTTTTGAGTTTGTAATTAGGGTTTAGAGTTTATGTTTAGGGTTAGCGTTTATGGTTTAGGATTTAGAGTTTAGGGTTGGGAATTTAGGTTTTACAGTTTACGATTTAGGGTTTAGGGTTTTGGGTTTAGTGTTTAGGGTTTAGAGTTTAGGGTTCCAAGTTTAGAATTTAGGGTTTAGGATTAATGGTTTAGAGTTAGGGTTTAGGGTTTTTGGTCTGTGGTATAGGGTTTGTAAGTTTAGGGTTTTAGGTTTAAGGTTTAGAGTTTAGGATTTAGGGTTTAGAGTTTATGGTTTGGGGTGTATAATTTCGGCTTTAGGGTTTATGGTTAAGGTGTTTAGGATTTAGTGTTTAGGGTTTAGAGTTTAGGGTTTTGGTACATGGTATAGGGTTTGTAAGTTTAGGGTTTTAGGTTTAGGTTTAGGAATTAGGGTTTATGGTTTAGTGTTTTAGGTTTTAGGATTTTGGGTTTTAGGGTTAAGAGTGTGGAATTTAGAATTTAGGGTGTAGGTTAAGTGTTTTGAGTTTAGGAGTTTAGGAGTGCAGGTTTAGGTTTGGATTTAGGGTTTATAATTCTGACGGTTGAGGTTAAGGCTTCTGATTAGTGTATAGGGTGTAGAGGTTAGTATTTAGGGTTGAAGGTGTAGGGTTTTGGGTTTAGATTCTAGATTTGGGGTTTACGGTTTAGGGTGTAGGTTTGGGGTTTATGATTTATGGTTTAGGTTTAGGGTTTAAGGTTTGGGTTTGGTTACAAGTTTAGCATTTAGATTTAGGGTTTTCTTGTCTAGGGTTTTGGGTTAGGAGTTTAGGTTTAGGTTTTGGGTTTTGGGATTAGGGTTTAGGGTTTAAGGTTTAGAGTTTATGATTTAGGGTTTAGGGTTTGGGTTTTAGGTTTAGGGTTTAGGGTTTAGGGTTAAGGGTTTAGGGTTAGGAGTATCTTTGTGAGAATTTATGAAATATGGTATAGGGTTTAAGTTTAGTAATTATGGTATAGGTTATATTGCTTAGGGTTTAGGTTTTAGATTTTATGGTTTATGGTTTATGGTTTATGATTTAGGCTTTAGGGTTTAGGGTTTAGGTTTAGGGTTTAGGGTTTAGGGTTTTGGGTTTTGGGATTAGGGTTTAGGGTTTAGGGTTAAGGGTTTAGGGTTTAGGATTTATGAAATATGGTATAGGGTTTAAGTTTAGTAATTATGGTTTAGTGTTTAGGGTATAAGGTTCAGGGTTTAGGGTTTAGGACATAGGGTTTAGGATTTCGGTTTAAGGGTTAGAATTTAGGATTAAGGGTTTAGGGTTAACGGTTTAGGGTTTATGGTATTGGTTATATTGATTAGGCTTTAGGGTTTAGATTTTATGGTTTATGGTTTATGGTTTAGGGTTGAGGGTTTCAAGTTGTAGGTTTAGGGTTTAGGTTTTAGGGTTGAGGGTTTCAAGTTGTAGGTTTAGGGTTTAGGTTTTAAAGTTCAAGGTTTAGGGTTTAGGACATAGGGTTTAGGATTTAGGTTTAAGGGTTAGAATTTTGGGTTTAGAGTTTAAGGTTTAGGATTTGGAATTTAGGGTTTACAAATTACGATTTTGGGTTTAAGTTTAAGGTTTAGTGTTTAGGGTTTAGGTTTTAGTGTTTAGGGTTTTGAGTTTAGGCTTTTGGGTTTAGGGTTTAGGGTTTAGAGTTTAGGATTTAGGTTTATGGGTTTAGGGATTAGGGTTTATAGTTTAGGGTTAAGGGTTTAGGGTTTAAGGTTTAGTGTTTTTAGTTTGTAATTAGGGTTTAGAGTTTATGTTTAGGTTTAGGGTTTAGGGTTTAGGATTTAGGGTTTGGGGTTAGGAATTTAGGTTTTACAGTTTATGATTTAGGGTTTAGGGTTTTGGGTTTAGGGTTTAGGGTTTAGGGTTAGGGTTTAAGTTTAGGGTTAGGGTTTAGGGTTTAGGGTTAGGAATTTAGGGTTTACAAATTAGGGTTTTGGATTTAAGTTTAATGTTTAGGGTTTAGATATAAGATTTAGTTTTTAGGGTTTAGGTTTTAGGGTTTAGGGTTTAGAGTTTAGGGTTCAAAATTTAGAATCTAGGGCTTAGGATTAATTGTTTTAGGGTTTAGGGTTTAGAGTTTAGGGTTCAAAATTTAGAATCTAGGGTTTAGGATTAATTGTTTTAGGGTTACGGTTTAGGGTTTAGGGTTTTGGGTTTAGGGTTTAGGGTTTATGGTTTAGGGTTAAGGTTTAGGGTTTAAGGTTTAAGGTTTAAGGTTTAGGATTTAGGGTTTAGGTTTTATGGTTTGGGTTGTATAATTTCGGGTTTAGGGTTTATGGTTAAGGGGATAAGGATTTTGTGTTTAGGGTTTAGAGTTTAGGGTTTTTGGTCTATGGTGTAGGGTTTGTGGGTTTAGGGTTTTGGGTTTAGGGTTTAGGAATTAGGGTTTACGATTTAGGGTTTAGGTTTTAAGGTTTAGGGTTTTAGGGTTAAGAGTGTGGAATTTAGAATTTAGGGTGTAGGGTTAAGTGTTTTGAGTTTAGGGTTTAGGGTTTGGGTTTGGGTTTAGGTTTTAGGGTTTAGGGTTTAGGGTTTGGGTTTAGGGTTTATAATTTCTGATTTGAGGTTAAAGGCTTCTGATTAGTGTATAGGGTTTAGAGTTTAGTATTTAGGGTTGAAGGTTTAGGGTTTTGGCTTTAGATTCTGGATTTGGGGTTTAGGGTTTAAGGTTTAGGTTTAGGGTTTATGATTAATGGTTTAGGTTTAGGGTTTAAGGTTTAGGGTTTAGGGTTACAAGTTTAGCATTTAGATTTAGGGTTTCTTGTCTAGGGTTTTAGGTTAGGGTTTAGGGTTTAGGTTTTTGGGTTTTGGGATTAGGGTTTAGGGTTTAAGGTTTAGAGTGTATGATTTAGGGTTTAGGGTTTAGGGTTTAGGTCTAGTTATTATGGTTTAGGGCTTAGGGTATAAGGTACAGGGTTTACGGTTTAGGACGTAGGGTTTAGGATTTCGGTTTAAGGGTTAGAATTTAGGGTTTAGATTTTTGGGTTTAGGGTTAGGAATTTAGGGTTTACAAATTAAGATTTTGGGTTTAAGTTTAAGGTTTAGGGTTTAGGTTTAAGGTTTAGTGTTTAGGGTTTAGGTTTTAGGGTTTAGGGTTTCTAGTTTAGGCTTTAGGGTTTAGAGTTAAGGATTTAGGTATTAGGGTTTATTGTTTAGGGTTAAGGGTTTAGGGTTTAAGGTTTAGGGTTTTAGGCTTTAGCATTTAGGATTAGAGTTTAGGGTAGGAATTTAGGATTCTGATTTACGTTTTAGGGTTTAGGGTTTAGGGTTTAGGGTTTAGAGTTTAGGATTTAGGTTTATGGGTTTAAGGATTAGGGTTTATAGTTTAGGGTTAAGGGTTTAGGGTTTTAAGGTTTGGTTTTTGAGTTTGTAATTAGGGTTTAGAGTTTATGTTTGAGGTTAGGGTTTAGGAGGATTTAGAGTTTAGGGTTAGGAATTTAGGTTTTATAGTTTACGATTTAGGGTTTAGGGTTTTGAGTTAAGGGTTTAGGGTTTAGGGTTAAGGTTTAGGTTTAGGGTTAGGGTTAGGAATTTAGGGTTTACAAATTAGGGTTTTGGATTTAAGTTTAATGTTTAGGGTTTAGATTTAAGATTTAGTGTTTAGGGTTAAGGTTTTAGGGTTTAGGGTTTAGAGTTTAGGGTTCCAAGTTTAGAATTTAGGGTTTAGGGCTTAGAATTTAGGGTTCCAAGTTTAGAATTTAGGGTTTAGGATTAATGGTTTTAGGGTTAGGGTTTTGGGTTTAGGGTTTATGGTTTAGGGTTAAGGTTTAGGGTTTAAGGTTTAAGGTTTAGAGTTTAGGATTTAGGGTTTAGGGTTTATGGTTTGGGGTGTATAATTTTGGGTTTAGGGTTTATGGTTAAGGGGTTTAGGATTTATTGTTTAGGGTTTAGAGTTTAGGGTTTTTGGTCTATGGTGTAGGGTATGTGGGTTTATGGTTTAGGAATTAAGGTTTATGGTTTAGGGTTTAGGTTTTAGGGTTTTGGGTTTTAGGGTTAAGAGTGTGGGACTTAGAATTTAGGGTGTAGTGTTTAGTGTTTTGAGTTAAGGGTTAAGGGTTTGGGTTTAGGTTTTAGGGGTTAGGGTTTATGATTAGGGTTTAGGGTTTATAATTTACGGTTGAGGGTTAAAGGCTTATAGTTAGTGTATAGGGTTTAGAGTTTAGTATTTAGGGGTGAAGGTTTAGGGTTTTGTGTTTAGATTCTGGATTTGGGGTTTTGGGTTTAAGGTTTAGGTTTAGGGTTTATGATTAGTGGTTTAGGTTTAGGGTTTAAGGTTTAGGGTTTAGGGTTATAAGTTTAGCATTTAGATTTAGGTTTTCATGTCTAGGGTTTTTGGTTAGGGTTTATGGTTTAGGTTTTTGGGTTTTGGGATTAGGGTTGAGGGTTTAAGGTTTAGAGTGTATGATTTAGGGTTTAGGGTTTAGGCTTGAGGGTTTAGGGTTTTGGGTTTAGAGTTTAGGATTTAGGTGTTAGGGTTTAGGGATTAGGGTTTATAGTTTAGGGTTAAGGGTTTATGGTTTAAGGTTTAGGGTTTTGAGTTTGTAATTAGGGTTTAGAGTTTATGTTTAGGGTTAGGGTTTAAGGTTTAGGATTTAGAGTTTAGGTTAGGAATTTAGGTTTCTGATTTATGATTGAGGTTTAGGTTTTAGGATTTACAGTTTAGGTTCCAGTTTATAATTTAGGGTTTAGGATTAATGGTTTAGGGTTAGAGTTTAGGGTTTTAGCATTTAGGGTTTAAGATTTAGGGTTTATGGTTTAGAGTTTAGGATTTAGGGTTTTGGGTTTATGGTTTGGGGTGTTCGACTTTAATGTTTATGGTTAAGGGGTTTAGGATTTAGTGTTTAGGGTTTAGAGTTTAGGGTTTAAGGTCTATGGTGTAGGGTTTATGGGTTTAGGGTTTCTGTTATAGGGTTTAGGAAATACGGTTTATGGTTTAGGGTTTTGGTTTTAGGGTTTTGCGTTTCAGGGTTAGGACTTTGGGATTTAGAATTTTGGGTTTAAGGTTTAGTGTTTTGAGTTTTGGGTTTAGGGTTTAGGGTTTCTTATTTACCATTTAGTGTTAAAGGTTTACAGTTAGTGTTTAGGGCTTAGAGTTTAGGATTTAGGGTTTAAGGTTTAGGGTTTTGGGTTTAGATTCTGGATTTGGGGTTTAGGGTTTATGATTAATGATTTAGGTTTAGGGTTTAGGGTTCCAAGTTTAGCATTTAGGTTTAGGGTTTTGAGATTAGGGTTTAGGGTTTAGGGTTTAGAGTTTAGGGTTTAGGGTTTAGAGTTTAGGATTTAGGTTTTAGGGTTTAGGGATTAGGGTTTAGAGTTTAGGATTTAGGGTTTAGGGTTTAAGGTTTAGGTTTTTGACTTTGTAATTAGGGTTTAGAGTTTAGGTTTAGGGTTTGGGTTTAGGGTTTAGGATTTAGAGTTTAGGGTTAGGAATTTAGGTTTTACAGTTTATGATTTAGGGTTTAGGGTTTCGGGTTTAGGGTTTAGGGTTTAGGGTTAGGGTTTAGGTTTAGGGTTAGGGTTTAGGGTTTAGGGTTAGGAACTTAGGGTTTACAAATTAGGGTTTTTGATTTAAGTTTAATGTTTAGGGTTTAGATATAATATTTAGTGTTTAGGGTTTAGGTTTTAGGGTTTAGGGTTTAGAGTTTAGGGTTCAAAATTTAGAGTTTAGGGTTTAGGATTAATGGTTTTAGGGTTAGGGTTTAGGGTTTAGGGTTTTGGGTTTAGGGTTTAGGGTTTATGGTTTAGGGTTATGGTTTAGGGTTTAAGGTTTAAGGTTTAGAGTTTAGGATTTAGGGTTTAGGTTTTATGGTTTGGGGTGTATAATTTCGGGTTTAGGGTTTATGGTTAAGGGGATAAGGATTTAGTGTTTAGGGTTTAGAGTTTAGGGTTTTTGGTCTATGGTGTAGGGTTTGTGGGTTTAGGGTTTTGGGTTTAGGATTAATGGTTTAGGGTTAGGGTTTAGGGTTTTTGGTCTATGGTATAGGGTTTGTAAGTTTAGGGTTTTAGGTTTAATGTTTAGAGTTTAGGATTTAGGGTTTAGAGTTTATGGTTTGGGGTGTATAATTTCGGCTTTAGGGTTTATGGTTAAGGTGTTTAGGATTTAGTGTTTAGGGTTTAGAGTTTAGGGTTTTTGGTCTATGGTATAGGGTTTGTAAGTTTAGGGTTTTAGGTTTAGGCTTTAGGAATTAGGGTTTATGGTTTAGGGTTTAGGTTTTAGGGTTTAGGGTTTTAGGGTTAAGAGTGTGGAATTTAGAATTTAGGGTGTAGGGTTAAGTGTTTTGAGTTTAGTGTTTAGGGTTTGGGTTTGGGTTTAGGTTTTAGGTTTTAGGGTTTAGGGTTTGGGTTTAGGGTTTATAATTCACGGTTGAGGGTTAAAGGCTTACAGTTAGTGTATAGGGTTTAGAGTTTATTATTTAGGGTTGAAGGTTTAGGGTTTTGGCTTTAGATTCTAGATTTGGGGTTTAGGGTTTAAGGTTTAGGTTTAGGGTTTATGATTAATGGTTTAGGTTTAGGGTTTAAGGTTTAGGGTTTAGGGTTACAAGTTTAGCATTTAGATTTAGGGTTTCTTGTCTAGGATTTTAGGTTAGGGTTTAGGGTTTAGGTTTTTTTTTTTTTTTTTTTTATTTTAACGACCCTTGGGAGTGGGCTTGAACACCCGGGACTTAGCATATATAAATAAAGAAGTCTGAGGAGGCGTAAACCTTACCTCCCAGTGGAGATAGGGTTGGTAGCCTCACAGTCAAAGCTAGTTGGTTCTCAACTCTACTCCAAAAGAAATAAGGTCCTATCATCTAAGCATCTATGTCGAGGACTCCTCTCGATACAAAGAATCCTAGGAAAGCATAAGCGAGGAGACTCTCCTTTACAAAGGAAAGAAAATCTATCTAGCAGAGTCTTCTAGGAAGCCAAATGACAAGATAGTCATCAGAAAAGAGGGCCTGAAGGAGTTCAAGCACCTTCATAGGTCCTCTTTGTTCTGACTCCTTTAGGAGGGTTTAGGTTTTGGGGTTTTGGGATTAGGGTTTAGGGTTTAAGGTTTAGAGTGTATGATTTAGGGTTTAGGGTTTAGGGTTTAGGTCTAGTTATTATGATTTAGGGCTTAGGGTATAAGGTACAGGGTTTACGGTTTGGGCGTTAGGTTTAGGATTTTGGTTTAAGGGTTAGAATTTAGGGTTTAGAGTTTAGGGTTTAGGGTTAGGAATTTAGGGTTTACAAATTAAGGTTCTGGGTTTAAGTTTAAGGTTTAGGGTTTAGGTTTAAGGTTTAGTGTTTAGGGTTTAGGTTTTAGGGTTTAGGGTTTCAAGTTTACAATTTAGGGTTTAGGGTTTAGGGTTTAGAGTTAAGGATTTAGGTATTAGGGTTTATTGTTTAGGGTTAAGGGTTTAGGGTTTAATGTTTAGGGTTTAGGGTTTAGCATTTAGGATTTAGAGTTTAGGGTTAGGAATTTAAGGCTTTACAGTTTACGATTTAGGGTTTAGGGTTTAGGGTTTAGCATTCCAAGTTTAGAATTTAGGGTTTAGGATTAATGGTTTAGGGTTTTGGGTTTAGGGTTAGGCTTTAGAATTTAGGGTTTAAGGTTTAGAGTTTAGGATTTAGGGTTTAGGGTTTATGGTTTGGGGTGTATAATTTTAGGTTTAGGGTTTATGGTTAAGGGATTTAGGATTTAGTGTTTATGGTTTGGCATGTGGTGTATGGGTTTAGGGTTTCGGGTATATGGTTTAGGAATTAGGGTTTATGGTTTTGGGTTTTGGTTTTAGGGTTTAGGTTTACAAGTTTAGCATTTTGATTTAGGGTTACATGTGTAGGGTTTTGGGTTAGGATTTAGGGTTTAGGTTTTTGGGTTTTGGGATTAGGGTTTAGGGTTTAAGGTTTAGAGTTTATGATTTAAGGTTTAGGGTTTAGGGTTTATGTTTAGGGTTTAGCGTTTAGGGTTTAGGGTTTACATTTTATGGTTTATGGTTTATGGTTTAATGTTTAGGGTATAGAGTTAAGGGTTTAGGGTTTTTGTTTTAGAGTTTGGGGTTTCAAATTGTAGGTTTAGGGTTTAGGGTTTAGGGTCTAAGGTTCAGGATTTAGGGCTTAGGACATAGGGTTTAGGATTTAGGTTTAAGGGTTAAAATTTAGGGTTTAGAGTTTAGGGTTAGGAATTTAGGGTTTACAAATTAAGGTTTTTGGTTTAAGTTTAAGGTTTAGGGTTTAGGTTTAAGGTTTAGTGTTTAGGATTTAGGTTTTAGTGTTTAGGGTTTAGAGTTTAGGCTTAAGGGTTTAGGGTTTCGGGTGTAGAGTTTAGGATTTAGGTGTTAGAGTTTAGGGATTAGGGTTTGTAGTTTAGGGTTAAGGGTTTAGGGATTAAGGTTTAGAGTTTTGAGTTTGTAATTAGGGTTTAGAGTTTATGTTTAGGGTTAGGGTTTAGGGTTTAAGATTTAGAGTTTAGGGTTAGGAATTTAGGTTTTACAGTTTATGATTTAGGTTTTAGGGTTTAGGATTTAGGGTTTAGGGTTCCAAGTTTATAATTTAGGGTTTAGGATTAATGGTTTAGTGTTAGGGTTTAGGGTTTAGCATTTAGGGTTTTGGGTTTAGGTTTTATGGTGTAGGGTTTATGGGTTTAGGGTTTCTGGTATAGGGCTTAGGAAATATTGTTTATGGTTTAGGGTTTTGGTTTTAGGGTTTTGCGTTTCAGGGTTAGGACTTTGGGATTTAGAATTTTGGGTTTAAGGTTTAGGGTTTAGGGTCTAGGGGTTTAAGGTTTAGGGTTTAGTGTTTATGGTATAGGTTATATTCCTTAGGGTTTAGTGTTTATATTTTCTGGTTTATGGTTGATGGTTTAGGGTTTAGGGTATAGAGTTTAGGGTTTGGGTTTAGGGTTTATAATTTACGGTTGAGGTTAAGGCTTCTGATTAGTGTATAGGGTTTAGAGTTTAGTATTTAGGGTTGAAGGTTTAGGGTTTTGGGTTTAGATTCTGGATTTGGGTTTTAGGGTTTAAGGTTTAGCTTTAGGGTTTATGATTAATGGTTTAGCTTTAGGGTTTAAGGTTTAGGGTTTAGGATTACAAGTTTAGCATTTAGATTTAGGGTTTCTTTTCTAGGGTTTTGGGTTAGGGTTTAGGGTTTAGGTTTTTGGGTTTTAGGATTAGGGTTTAGGGTTTAAGGTTTAGAGTTTATGATTTAGGGTTTAGGGTTTAGTTTGAGTTTAGGGTTTAGGGTTTAGGAGTAAAGGGTTTAGGGTTAGTAATTATGGTATAGGTTATATTGCTTAGGGTTTAGGGTTTAGATTTTATGGTTTATGGTTTATGGTTTAGGATTTAGGAGTATAGAGTTTAGGGGTTTAGGGTTTTTGTTTTAGGGTTGAGGTTTCAAATTATATGTTTAGGAGTTTGAGTAGGGTTTAGGGTTGGGTTTAGGGTTTAGGACATAGGCTTTGATTTAGGTTTAAGGGTTAGAATTAGGAGTTTAGGGTTTAGGGTTCTGATTTAGGAATTTAGGGTTTTACAAATTAGGGTTTTGGGTTTAAGTTTAGGGTTTAGGTTTAGGTTTAGGATTAGGATTTAGGTTTTAAGGTTTAGGGTTTATGGGTTAGGGTTTAGGCTTTAGGGTTTAGGGTTTAGGGTTTAGAGTTTAGGATTTAGGTTTTAGGGTTTAGGTATTAGGGTTTATAGTTTAGGGTTAAGGGTTTAGGGTTTAAGGCTTAGGGTTTTGAGTTTGTAATTAGGGTTTAGAATTTATGTTTAGGGTTAGGGTGTTAAGGTTTTAGGATTTATAGTTTAGGAGTTAGGAATTTAGGTTTCTTGTTTTGATTTAGGGTTTAGGGTTTAGGGTTTGAAGTTTAGGAGTTCAAGTTTAGAATTTGGGGTTTAGGGGTTAGGGTTTAGGGTTTAGGGTTTAAGGTTTAGGGCTTAGGGTTTTGGGTTTACGGTTTATGGTTTAGGGTTTAGGGTTTGGGTTTAGGCTTTAGGGTTTAAGGTTTAGAGTTTAGGATTTAGGGTTTAGGGTTTATGGTTTAGGGTGTATAATTTCGGGTTTAGGGTTTATGGTTAAGGGGTTTAGGATTTAGTGTTTAGGGTTTATCGTCTATGGTGTAGGGTTTATGGGTTTAGGGTTTTGGGTTTAGGGTTTAGGAAATACGGTTTATGGTTTTGGGTTTTTGTTTTAGGGTTTTGGGTTTTAGGGTTAGGACTTTGAGATTTAGAATTTTGGGTTTAAGGTTTAGTGTTTTGAGTTTAGCATTTAGGGTTTGGGTTTAGGGTTTAGGGTTTAAGGTTTCATATTTACAGTTTAGGGTTAAAGGCTTATAGTTAGTGTTTAGGGTTTAGAGTTTAGGATTTAGGGTTTAAGGTTTAGGGTTTTGCGTTTAGATTCTGGATTTGGGGTTTTAGGGTTTATGATTAATGATTTAGGTTTATGGTTTAGGGTTCCAAGTTTAGCATTTAGGTTTAGGGTTTCATGTCTAGGGTTTTGGGTTTAGGGTTTAGTGTTAAGGTTTAGAGTTAGGGTTTAGGGTTTTGAGATTAGGGTTTAGGGTTTAAGGTTTTGAGTTTAGGATTTAGAGTTTAGGGTTTAGGGTTCAGAGTTTAGGATTTAGGTTTTAGGGTTTAGGGATTAGGGTTTAGAGTTTAGGATTTAGGGTTTAGGGTTTAAGGTTTAGGTTTTTGAGTTTGTAATAATGTTTAGAGTTTTGGTTTAGGGTTAGGGTTTAGGGTTTAGGATTTAGAGTTTAGGGTTAGGAATTTAAGGTTTACAGTTCAGGGTTTAGGGTTTAGCTTTAGGGTTTAGGCTTTAAGGTTAGTCATTAATGTTTAGGGTTTACGGTTTAGGGTTTAGGGTTACAAGTTTAGCATTTAGATTTAGGGTTTCTTGTCTAGGGTTTTAGGTTAGGGTTTAGGGTTTAGGTTTTTGGGTTTTGGGATTAGGGTTTAGGGTTTAAGGTTTAGAGTGTATGATTTAGGGTTTAGGGTTTAGGGTTTAGTGTTTATGGTATAGGTTATATTCCTTAGGGTTTAGTGTTTATATTTTCTGGTTTATGGTTGATGGTTTAGGGTTTAGGGTTTGGGTTTAGGGTTTATAATTTACGGTTGAGGGTTAAAGGCTTACAGTTAGTGTATAGGGTTTAGAGTTTAGTATTTAGGGTTGAAGGTTTAGGGTTTTGGGTTTAGATTCTGGATTTGGGTTTTAGGGTTTAAGGTTTAGCTTTAGGGTTTATGATTAATGGTTTAGCTTTAGGGTTTAAGGTTTAGGGTTTAGGGTTACAAGTTTAGCATTTAGATTTAGGTTTCTTTTCTAGGGTTTTGGGTTAGGGTTTAGGTTTAGGTTTTTGGGTTTAGGATTAGGGTTTAGGGTTTAAGGTTTAGAGTTTATGATTTGGGTTTAGGGTTTAGGGTTTAGTTTAGGGTTTAGGGTTTAGGGTAAAGGGGTTTAGGGTTAGTAATTATGGTATAGGTTATATTGCTTAGGGTTTAGGGTTTAGATTTTATGGTTTATGGTTTATGGTTTAGGATTTAGGGTATAGAGTTTAGGGTTTAGGGTTTTTGTTTTAGGGTTGAGGGTTTCAAATTATATGTTTAGGGTTTAGGCTGTAGGGTTTAGGGTTCAGGGTTTAGGGTTTAGGACATAGGCTTTCAGATTTAGGTTTAAGGGTTAGAATTTAGGGTTTAGGGTTTAGGGTTTACGGTTAGGAATTTAGGGTTTACAAATTAGGGTTTTGGGTTTAAGTTTAGGGTTTAGGGTTTAGGTTTAAGCTTTAGTGTTTACGGTTTAGGTTTTAGGGTTTAGGTTTTAGGGTTTAGGCTTTAGGGTTTATGGTTTAGGGTTTAGAGTTTAAGATTTAGGTTTTAGGGTTTAGGGATTAGGGTTTATAGTTTAGGGTTAAGGGTTTAGGGTTTAAGGTTTAGGGTTTTGAGTTTGTAATTAGGGTTTAGAGTTTATGTTTAGGGTTGGGGTTTAGGGTTTAGGATTTAGAGTTTAGGGTTAGGAATTTAGGTTTTACTGTTTTTGATTTAGGGTTTAGGGTTTAGGGTTTAGAGTTTAGGGTTGAGAGTTTAGATTTTTGGGTTTAGGATTAATAGTTTAGGGTTAGGGTTTAGGGTTTAGGGTTTAGGGGTTTTGGGTTTAGGGTTTATGGTTTAGGAGTTTAGGGTTAGGGTTTATGGTTTAGGAGTTAAGGTTTTGATTTTAGGATTTAGGGTTTAGGGTTTATGGTTTAGGTTGTATAATTTGGGTTTAGGGTTTATAGTTAAGAGTTTAGGATTTAGTGTTTAGGGTTTATGGTCTATGGTGTAGGCTTTATGGGTTTAGGGTTATGGGTTTAGGGTTTAGGAAATATGGTTTAGGGTTTAGGGTTTTGGTTTTAGTGTTTTGGGTTTTAGGGTTAGGACTTTGGGATTTAGAATTTTGGGTTGAAGGTTTAGTGTTTTGAGTTTAGGTTTTAGGGTTTGGGTTTAGGGTTTAGGGTTTAAGGTTTTTTATTTATAGTTTAGGGTTAAAGGTTTACAATTAGTGTTTAGGGTTTAGAGTTAAGGATTTAAGGTTTAAGGTTTAGGGGTTTGGGTTTAGCTTTTGGATTTGGGGTTTTGGGTTTATGATTAATGATTTATGTTTAGTGTTTAGGGTTCCTAGTTTTGCATTTCGGTTTAGGGTTTCATGTCTAGTGATTTGGGTTTAGGGTTTAGTGTTAAGGTTTAGAGTTAGTGTTTAGGGTTTTGAGATTAGGGTTTAGGGTTTAAGGTTTTGAGTTTAGGATTTAGGTTTAGGGTTTAGGGTTTAGGTTTTAGGATTTAGGTTTTAGGGTTTAGGGATTAGGTTTATAGTTTAGGATTTAGGGTTTAGGGTTTAAGGTTTAGGTTTTTGAGTTTGTAATTAGGGTTTAGAGTTTAGGTTTAGTGTTAGGGTTTAGGGTTTAGGATTTTGAGTTTAGTGTTAGGAATTTAGGGTTAACAATTTAGGGTTTAGGGTTTAGCTTTAGGGTTTAGGCTTTAAGGTTAGTCATTAATGTTTAGGGTTTACGGTTTAGGGTTTAGGGTTACAAGTTTAGCATTTAGATTTAGGGTTTCTTGTCTAGGGTTTTAGGTTAGGGTTTAGGGTTTAGGTTTTTGGGTTTTGGGATTAGGGTTTAGGGTTTAAGGTTTAGAGTGTATGATTTAGGGTTTAGGGTTTAGGGTTTAGTGTTTATGGTATAGGTTATATTCCTTAGGGTTTAGTGTTTATATTTTCTGGTTTATGGTTGATGGTTTAGGGTTTAGGGTTTGGGTTTAGGGTTTATAATTTACGGTTGAGGGTTAAAGGCTTACAGTTAGTGTATAGGGTTTAGAGTTTAGTATTTAGGGTTGAAGGTTTAGGGTTTTGGGTTTAGATTCTGGATTTGGGTTTTAGGGTTTAAGGTTTAGCTTTAGGGTTTATGATTAATGGTTTAGCTTTAGGGTTTAAGGTTTAGGGTTTAGGGTTACAAGTTTAGCATTTAGATTTAGGGTTTCTTTTCTAGGGTTTTGGGTTAGGGTTTAGGGTTTAGGTTTTGGGTTTTAGGATTAGGGTTTAGGGTTTAAGGTTTAGAGATTTATGATTTAGGGTTTGAGTTTAGGAGTTTAGGTTTAGGGTTTAGGGTTTAGGGTAAAGGGTTTAGGGTTAGTAATTATGGTATAGGTTATATTGCTTAGGGTTTAGGGTTTTAGATTTTATGGTTTATAGTTTATGGTTTAGGATTTAGGGTATAGAGTTTAGGGTTTAGGGTTTTTGTTTTAGGGTTGAGGTTTCAAATTATATGTTTAGGAGTTTAATTTGTGGGGTTTAGGGTTGGGGTTTAGGGTTTAGGACATAGGCTTTGATTTAGGTTTAAGGGTTAGAATTTAGGGTTTAGGGTTTAGGGTTTACGGTTAGGAATTTAGGGTTTACAATTAAGGGTTATGGGTTAAGGTTTAGGGTTTAGGGTTTAGGTTTTAAGCTTTAGTGTTTACGGTTTAGGTTTTAGGGTTTAGGTTTTAGGGTTTAGGCTTTAGGGTTTATGGTTTAGGGTTTAGAGTTTAAGATTTAGGTTTTAGGGTTTAGGGATTAGGGTTTATAGTTTAGGGTTAAGGGTTTAGGGTTTAAGGTTTAGGGTTTTGAGTTTGTAATTAGGGTTTAGAGTTTATGTTTAGGGTTGGGGTTTAGGGTTTAGGATTTAGAGTTTAGGGTTAGGAATTTAGGTTTTACTGTTTTTGATTTAGGGTTTAGGGTTTAGGGTTTAGAGTTTAGGGTTCCAAGTTTAGAATTTAGGGTTTAGGATTAATAGTTTAGGGTTAGGGTTTAGGGTTTAGGGTTTAGGGTTTTGGGTTTAGGGTTTATGGTTTAGGGTTTAGGGTTAGGGTTTATGGTTTAGGAGTTAAGGTTTAGAGTTTAGGATTTAGGGTTTAGGGTTTATGGTTTAGGTTGTATAATTTCGGGTTTAGGGTTTATGGTTAAGAGGTTTAGGATTTAGTGTTTAGGGTTTATGGTCTATGGTGTAGGCTTTATGGGTTTAGGGTTATGGGTTTAGGGTTTAGGAAATATGGTTTAGGGTTTAGGGTTTTGGTTTTAGTGTTTTGGGTTTTAGGGTTAGGACTTTGGGATTTAGAATTTTGGGTTGAAGGTTTAGTGTTTTGAGTTTAGGTTTTAGGGTTTGGGTTTAGGGTTTAGGGTTTAAGGTTTTTTATTTATAGTTTAGGGTTAATGGTTTACATTTAGTGTTTAGGGTTTAGAGTTAAGGATTTATTGTTTAAGGTTTAGGGGTTTAGGTTTAGCTTTTAGTTTGGGGTTTTGGGTTTATGATTAATGATTTATGTTTAGGGTTTAGGGTTCCAAGTTTAGCATTTGTGTTTAGGGTTTCATGTCTAGGGTTTTGGGTTTAGGGTTTAGTGTTAAGGTTTAGAGTTAGGGTTTAGGGTTTTGAGATTAGGGTTTAGGGTTTAAGGTTTAGAGTTTAGGATTTAGGGTTTAGGGTTTAGAGTTTAGAGTTTAGGATTTAGGTTTTAGGGTTTAGGGATTAGGGTTTAGAGTTTAGGATTTAGGGTTTAGGGTTTAAGGTTTAGGCTTTTGTGTTTGTAATAATGGTTTAGAGTTTTGGTTTAGGGTTAGGGTTTAGGGTTTAGGATTTAGAGTTTAGGGTTAGGAATTTAAGGTTTACAGTTCAGGGTTTAGGGTTTAGCTTTAGGGTTTAGGCTTTAAGGTTAGTCATTAATGTTTAGGGTTTACGGTTTAGGGTTTAGGGTTACAAGTTTAGCATTTAGATTTAGGGTTTCTTGTCTAGGGTTTTAGGTTAGGGTTTAGGGTTTAGGTTTTTGGGTTTTGGGATTAGGGTTTAGGGTTTAAGGTATAAAGTGTATGATTTAGGGTTTAGGGTTTAGGGTTTAGTGTTTATGGTATAGGTTATATTCCTTAGGGTTTAGTGTTTATATTTTCTGGTTTATGGTTGATGGTTTAGGGTTTAGGGTTTGGGTTTAGGGTTTATAATTTACGGTTGAGGGTTAAAGGCTTACAGTTAGTGTATAGGGTTTAGAGTTTAGTATTTAGGGTTGAAGGTTTAGGGTTTTGGGTTTAGATTCTGGATTTGGGTTTTAGGGTTTAAGGTTTAGCTTTAGGGTTTATGATTAATGGTTTAGCTTTAGGGTTTAAGGTTTAGGGTTTAGGGTTACAAGTTTAGCATTTAGATTTAGGGTTTCTTTTCTAGGGTTTTGGGTTAGGGTTTAGGGTTTAGGTTTTTGGGTTTTAGGATTAGGGTTTAGGGTTTAGAGTTTAAGATTTAGGTTTTAGGGTTTAGGGTTTAGGGTTTAGGTTTAGGGTTTAGGGTTTAGGGTAAAGGGTTTAGGGTTAGTAATTATGGTATAGGTTATATTGCTTAGGGTTTAGGGTTTAGATTTTATGGTTTATGGTTTATGGTTTAGGATTTAGGGTATAGAGTTTAGGGTTTAGGGTTTTTGTTTTAGGGTTGAGGGTTTCAAATTATATGTTTAGGGTTTAGGGTTTAGGGTTTAGGGTTTAGGGTTTTGGGTTTATGGTTTAGGGTTTAGGGTTAGGGTTTATGGTTTAGGAGTTAAGGTTTAGAGTTTAGGATTTAGGGTTTAGGGTTTATGGTTTAGGTTGTATAATTTCGGGTTTAGGGTTTATGGTTAAGAGGTTTAGGATTTAGTGTTTAGGGTTTATGGTCTATGGTGTAGGCTTTATGGGTTTAGGGTTATGGGTTTAGGGTTTAGGAAATATGGTTTAGGGTTTAGGGTTTTGGTTTTAGTGTTTTGGGTTTTAGGGTTAGGACTTTGGGATTTAGAATTTTGGGTTGAAGGTTTAGTGTTTTGAGTTTAGGTTTTAGGGTTTGGGTTTAGGGTTTAGGGTTTAAGGTTTTTTATTTATAGTTTAGGGTTAAAGGTTTACAATTAGTGTTTAGGGTTTAGAGTTAAGGATTTAAGGTTTAAGGTTTAGGGGTTTGGGTTTAGCTTTTGGATTTGGGGTTTTGGGTTTATGATTAATGATTTATGTTTAGGGTTTAGGGTTCCAAGTTTAGCATTTGTGTTTAGGGTTTCATGTCTAGGGTTTTGGGTTTAGGGTTTAGTGTTAAGGTTTAGAGTTAGGGTTTAGGGTTTTGAGATTAGGGTTTAGGGTTTAAGGTTTAGAGTTTAGGATTTAGGGTTTAGGGTTTAGAGTTTAGAGTTTAGGATTTAGGTTTTAGGGTTTAGGGATTAGGGTTTAGAGTTTAGGATTTAGGGTTTAGGGTTTAAGGTTTAGGCTTTTGTGTTTGTAATAATGGTTTAGAGTTTTGGTTTAGGGTTAGGGTTTAGGGTTTAGGATTTAGAGTTTAGGGTTAGGAATTTAAGGTTTACAGTTCAGGGTTTAGGGTTTAGCTTTAGGGTTTAGGCTTTAAGGTTAGTCATTAATGTTTAGGGTTTACGGTTTAGGGTTTAGGGTTACAAGTTTAGCATTTAGATTTAGGGTTTCTTGTCTAGGGTTTTAGGTTAGGGTTTAGGGTTTAGGTTTTTGGGTTTTGGGATTAGGGTTTAGGGTTTAAGGTTTAGAGTGTATGATTTAGGGTTTAGGGTTTAGGGTTTAGTGTTTATGGTATAGGTTATATTCCTTAGGGTTTAGTGTTTATATTTTCTGGTTTATGGTTGATGGTTTAGGGTTTAGGGTTTGGGTTTAGGGTTTATAATTTACGGTTGAGGGTTAAAGGCTTACAGTTAGTGTATAGGGTTTAGAGTTTAGTATTTAGGGTTGAAGGTTTAGGGTTTTGGGTTTAGATTCTGGATTTGGGTTTTAGGGTTTAAGGTTTAGCTTTAGGGTTTATGATTAATGGTTTAGCTTTAGGGTTTAAGGTTTAGGGTTTAGGGTTACAAGTTTAGCATTTAGATTTAGGGTTTCTTTTCTAGGGTTTTGGGTTAGGGTTTAGGGTTTAGGTTTTTGGGTTTTAGGATTAGGGTTTAGGGTTTAAGGTTTAGAGTTTATGATTTAGGGTTTAGGGTTTAGGGTTTAGGTTTAGGGTTTAGGGTTTAGGGTAAAGGGTTTAGGGTTAGTAATTATGGTATAGGTTATATTGCTTAGGGTTTAGGGTTTAGATTTTATGGTTTATGGTTTATGGTTTAGGATTTAGGGTATAGAGTTTAGGGTTTAGGGTTTTTGTTTTAGGGTTGAGGGTTTCAAATTATATGTTTAGGGTTTAGGCTGTAGGGTTTAGGGTTCAGGGTTTAGGGTTTAGGACATAGGCTTTCAGATTTAGGTTTAAGGGTTAGAATTTAGGGTTTAGGGTTTAGGGTTTACGGTTAGGAATTTAGGGTTTACAAATTAGGGTTTTGGGTTTAAGTTTAGGGTTTAGGGTTTAGGTTTAAGCTTTAGTGTTTACGGTTTAGGTTTTAGGGTTTAGGTTTTAGGGTTTAGGCTTTAGGGTTTATGGTTTAGGGTTTAGAGTTTAAGATTTAGGTTTTAGGGTTTAGGGATTAGGGTTTATAGTTTAGGGTTAAGGGTTTAGGGTTTAAGGTTTAGGGTTTTGAGTTTGTAATTAGGGTTTAGAGTTTATGTTTAGGGTTGGGGTTTAGGGTTTAGGATTTAGAGTTTAGGGTTAGGAATTTAGGTTTTACTGTTTTTGATTTAGGGTTTAGGGTTTAGGGTTTAGAGTTTAGGGTTCCAAGTTTAGAATTTAGGGTTTAGGATTAATAGTTTAGGGTTAGGGTTTAGGGTTTAGGGTTTAGGGTTTTGGGTTTAGGGTTTATGGTTTAGGGTTTAGGGTTAGGGTTTATGGTTTAGGAGTTAAGGTTTAGAGTTTAGGATTTAGGGTTTAGGGTTTATGGTTTAGGTTGTATAATTTCGGGTTTAGGGTTTATGGTTAAGAGGTTTAGGATTTAGTGTTTAGGGTTTATGGTCTATGGTGTAGGCTTTATGGGTTTAGGGTTATGGGTTTAGGGTTTAGGAAATATGGTTTAGGGTTTAGGGTTTTGGTTTTAGTGTTTTGGGTTTTAGGGTTAGGACTTTGGGATTTAGAATTTTGGGTTGAAGGTTTAGTGTTTTGAGTTTAGGTTTTAGGGTTTGGGTTTAGGGTTTAGGGTTTAAGGTTTTTTATTTATAGTTTAGGGTTAAAGGTTTACAATTAGTGTTTAGGGTTTAGAGTTAAGGATTTAAGGTTTAAGGTTTAGGGGTTTGGGTTTAGCTTTTGGATTTGGGGTTTTGGGTTTATGATTAATGATTTATGTTTAGGGTTTAGGGTTCCAAGTTTAGCATTTGTGTTTAGGGTTTCATGTCTAGGGTTTTGGGTTTAGGGTTTAGTGTTAAGGTTTAGAGTTAGGGTTTAGGGTTTTGAGATTAGGGTTTAGGGTTTAAGGTTTAGAGTTTAGGATTTAGGGTTTAGGGTTTAGAGTTTAGAGTTTAGGATTTAGGTTTTAGGGTTTAGGGATTAGGGTTTAGAGTTTAGGATTTAGGGTTTAGGGTTTAAGGTTTAGGCTTTTGTGTTTGTAATAATGGTTTAGAGTTTTGGTTTAGGGTTAGGGTTTAGGGTTTAGGATTTAGAGTTTAGGGTTAGGAATTTAAGGTTTACAGTTCAGGGTTTAGGGTTTAGCTTTAGGGTTTAGGCTTTAAGGTTAGTCATTAATGTTTAGGGTTTACGGTTTAGGGTTTAGGGTTACAAGTTTAGCATTTAGATTTAGGGTTTCTTGTCTAGGGTTTTAGGTTAGGGTTTAGGGTTTAGGTTTTTGGGTTTTGGGATTAGGGTTTAGGGTTTAAGGTTTAGAGTGTATGATTTAGGGTTTAGGGTTTGGGGTTTAGTGTTTATGGTATAGGTTATATTCCTTAGGGTTTAGTGTTTATATTTTAGTTTATGGTTGATGGTTTAGGAGTTTAGGGTTTGGGTTTAGGGTTTATAATTTACTGATTTGAGGTTAAAGGCTACAGTTAGTGTATAGGGTTTAGAGTTTAGTATTTAGGGTTGAAGGTTTAGGAGTTTTGGGTTTAGATTGGATTTGGGTTTTAGGGTTTAAGGTTTAGCTTTAGGGTTTATGATTAATGGTTTAGCTTTAGGGTTTAAGGTTTAGGGTTTAGGGTTACAAGTTTAGCATTTAGATTTAGGGTTTCATGTCTAGGGTTTTGGGTTAGGGTTTAGGGTTTAGGTTTTTGGGTTTTTGGATTAGGGTTTAGGGTTTAAGGTTTAGAGTTTATGATTTAGGGTTTAGGGTTTAGGGTTTAGGTTTAGGGTTTAGGGTTTAGGGTAAAGGGTTTAGGGTTAGTAATTATGGTATAGGTTATATTGCTTAGGGTTTAGGGTTTAGATTTTATGGTTTATGGTTTATGGTTTAGGATTTAGGGTATAGAGTTTAGGGTTTAGGGTTTTTGTTTTAGGGTTGAGGGTTTCAAATTATATGTTTAGGGTTTAGGGTTTAGGGTTTAGGGTTTAGGGTTTTGGGTTTAGGGTTTATGGTTTAGGGTTTAGGGTTAGGGTTTATGGTTTAGGAGTTAAGGTTTAGAGTTTAGGATTTAGGGTTTAGGGTTTATGGTTTAGGTTGTATAATTTCGGGTTTAGGGTTTATGGTTAAGAGGTTTAGGATTTAGTGTTTAGGGTTTATGGTCTATGGTGTAGGCTTTATGGGTTTAGGGTTATGGGTTTAGGGTTTAGGAAATATGGTTTAGGGTTTAGGGTTTTGGTTTTAGTGTTTTGGGTTTTAGGGTTAGGACTTTGGGATTTAGAATTTTGGGTTGAAGGTTTAGTGTTTTGAGTTTAGGTTTTAGGGTTTGGGTTTAGGGTTTAGGGTTTAAGGTTTTTTATTTATAGTTTAGGGTTAAAGGTTTACAATTAGTGTTTAGGGTTTAGAGTTAAGGATTTAAGGTTTAAGGTTTAGGGGTTTGGGTTTAGCTTTTGGATTTGGGGTTTTGGGTTTATGATTAATGATTTATGTTTAGGGTTTAGGGTTCCAAGTTTAGCATTTGTGTTTAGGGTTTCATGTCTAGGGTTTTGGGTTTAGGGTTTAGTGTTAAGGTTTAGAGTTAGGGTTTAGGGTTTTGAGTTTAGGGTTCCAAGTTTAGAATTTGGGGTTTAGGATTAACGGTTTAGGGTTTAGAGTTTAGGTTTTAGGTTTTAGGGTTTAGGGATTAGGGTTTAGAGTTTAGGATTTAGGGTTTAGGGTTTAAGGTTTAGGCTTTTGTGTTTGTAATAATGGTTTAGAGTTTAGTTTTAGGGTTAGGGTTTAGGGTTTAGGATTTAGAGTTTAGGGTTAGGAATTTAAGGTTTACAGTTTAGGGTTTAGGGTTTAGCTTTAGGGTTTAGGCTTTAAGGTTAGTGATTAATGTTTAGGGTTTACGGTTTAGGGTTTAGGGTTACAAGTTTAGCATTTAGTTTTAGGGTTTCTTGTCTAGGGTTTTAGGTTAGGGTTTAGGGTTTAGGTTTTGGGTTTTGGGATTAGGGTTTAGGGTTTAAGGTTTAGAGTGTATGATTTAGGGTTTAGGGTTTAGGTTTAGTGTTTATGGTATAGGTTATATTCCTTAGGGTTTAGTGTTTATATTTTTAGGTTTATAGTTGATGGTTTAGGGTTTAGGGTTTGGGTTTAGGGTTTATAATTTACTGTTGAGGTTAAAGGCTTCTGATTAGTGTATAGTGTTTAGATTTTAGTATTTAGGGTTGAAGGTTTAGGGTTTTGGGTTTAGATTCTGGATTTGGGTTTTAGGGTTTAAGGTTTAGCTTTAGGGTTTATGATTAATGGTTTAGCTTTAGGGTTTAAGGTTTAGGGTTTAGGGTTAAAAGTTTAGGATTTAGATTTAGGGTTTCTTTTCTAGGGTTTTGGAGTTAGGGTTTAGGGTTTAGGTTTTTGGGTTTTAGGATTAGGGTTTAGGGTTTAAGGTTTAGAGTTTATGATTTAGGGTTTAGGGTTTAGGGTTTAGGTTTAGGGTTTAGGGTTTAGGGTAAAGGGTTTAGGGTTAGTAATTATGGTATAGGTTATATTGCTTAGGGTTTAGGGTTTAGATTTTATGGTTTATGGTTTATGGTTTAGGATTTAGGGTATAGAGTTTAGGGTTTAGGGTTTTTGTTTTAGGGTTGAGGGTTTCAAATTATATGTTTAGGGTTTAGGCTGTAGGGTTTAGGGTTCAGGGTTTAGGGTTTAGGACATAGGCTTTCAGATTTAGGTTTAAGGGTTAGAATTTAGGGTTTAGGGTTTAGGGTTTTGGTTTAGGGTTTACAAATTAGGGTTTTGGGTTTAAGTTTAGGGTTTAGGGTTTAGGTTTAAGCTTTAGTGTTTACGGTTTAGGTTTTAGGGTTTAGGTTTTAGGGTTTAGGCTTTAGGGTTTATGGTTTAGGGTTTAGAGTTTAAGATTTAGGTTTTAGGGTTTAGGGATTAGGGTTTATAGTTTAGGGTTAAGGGTTTAGGGTTTAAGGTTTAGGGTTTTGAGTTTGTAATTAGGGTTTAGAGTTTATGTTTAGGGTTGGGGTTTAGGGTTTAGGATTTAGAGTTTAGGGTTAGGAATTTAGGTTTTACTGTTTTTGATTTAGGGTTTAGGGTTTAGGGTTTAGAGTTTTGTGTTCCTAGTTTAGTATTTAGGTTTTAGGATTAATTGTTTAGGGTTAGGGTTTAGGGTTTAGGGTTTAGGGTTTTGGGTTTAGGGTTTATGGTTTAGGGTTTAGGGTTAGGGTTTATGGTTTAGGAGTTAAGGTTTAGAGTTTAGGATTTAGGGTTTAGGGTTTATGGTGTAGGTTGTATAATTTCGGGTTTAGGGTTTATGGTTAAGAGGTTTAGGATTTAGTGTTTAGGGTTTATGGTCTATGGTGTAGGATTTATGGGTTTAGGGTTTTGGGTATTGGGTTTAGGAAATACGGTTTATGGTTTAGGGTTTTGGTTTTAGGGTTTTGGGTTTTAGGGTTAGGACTTTGGGATTTAGAATTTTGGGTTTAAGGTTTAGTGTTTTGAGTTTAGGGTTTAGGGTTTGGGTTTTGGGTTTTGGGTTTCTTATTTACAGTTTAGGGTTAAAGGTTTACAGTTAGTGTTTACGTTTAGGGTTTAGGGTTTAGGGTTTAGGGTTTAGGGTTTTGGTTTAGCTTTTGGTTTTGGGGTTTGGGGTTTCTGTTTACTTATTTTTGTTTAGGGTTTAGGGTTCCAAGTTAAGCATTTAGGTTTAGGGTTTTATTTCTAGGGTTTTGGGTTTAGGGTTTAGTAATAAGGTATAGAGTTATGGTTTAGGGTTTTGAGATTAGGGTTTAGGGTTTAAGGTTTAGAGTTTAGGATTTAGGGTTTAGGGTTTTGGGTTTAGAGATTAGGATTTAGGTTTTAGGGTTTAGGGATAAGGGTTTAGCGTTTAGGGTTTAAGGTTTAGGTTTTTGAGTTTGTAATTAGGGTTTAGAGTTTAGGTTTAGGGTTTAGGATTTAGAGTTTAGGGTTTAGGATTTAAGGTTAGGAATTTGGGTTTCTGATTCGGGTTTAGGGTTTAGCTTTAGGGTTTAGGCTTTAAGGTTAGTCATTAATGTTTAGGGTTTACGGTTTAGGGTTTAGGGTTACAAGTTTAGCATTTAGATTTAGGGTTTCTTGTCTAGGGTTTTAGGTTAGGGTTTAGGGTTTAGGTTTTTGGGTTTTTGGATTAGGGTTTAGGGTTTAAGGTCTAGACTGTATGATTTAGGGTTTAGGGTTTAGGGTTTCGTGTTTATGTTTTAGTTTTTTTTCGTTTGTGTTTAGTGTTTTTATTTTATGTATTATGGTTGTTGGTTTATGGTTTAGGGTTTGGGTTTAGGGTTTATAATTTACGGTTGAGGTTAAGGCTTACTGATTAGTGTATAGGGTTTAGAGTTTAGTATTTAGGGTTGAAGGTTTAGGGTTTTGGGTTTAGATTAGATTTGGGTTTTAGGGTTTAAGGTTTAGCTTTAGGGTTTATGATTAATGGTTTAGCTTTAGGGTTTAAGGTTTAGGGTTTAGGGTTACAAGTTTAGCATTTAGATTTAGGGTTTCTTTTCTAGGGTTTTGGGTTAGGGTTTAGGGTTTAGGTTTTTGGGTTTTAGGATTAGGGTTTAGGGTTTAAGTTTTAAATTATGATTTAGGGTTTAGGGTTTAGGGTTTAGGTTTAGGGTTTAGGGTTTAGGTAAAGGTTTAGGGTTAGTAATTATGGTATAGGTTATATTGCTTAGGGTTTAGAATTTAGATTTTATGGTTTATAGTTTATAGTTTAGGATTTATGGTTTAGAGTTTATGGTTTACGGTTTTTGTTTTAGGGTTGATGGTTTCAAATTATATGTTTAGGGTTTAGGCTGTAGGGTTTAGGGTTCAGGGTTTAGGTTTTGGGTTTTAGGTTTAGTTTAGGGTTTAGGTTTAGGGTTTATGGTTTAGGAGTTAAGGTTTAGAGTTTAGGATTTAGGGTTTAGGGTTTATGGTTTAGGTTGTATAATTTGGGTTTAGGGTTTATGGTTAGAGAGGTTTAGGATTTAGTGTTTAGGGTTTATGGTTTATTGTGTAGGATTTATGGGTTTAGGGTTTTGGGTATAGGGTTTAGGAAATACAGTTTAAGGTTTAGGATTTTGGTTTTAGGGTTTTGGGTTTTAGGGTTAGGACTTTGGGATTTAGAATTTTGGGTTTAAGGTTTAGTGTTTTGAGTTTAGGGTTTAGGGTTTGGGTTTAGGGTTTAGGGTTTAGGGTTTCTTATTTACAGTTTAGGGTTAAAGGTTTACAATTAGTGTTTAGGGTTTAGAGTTTAGGATTTAGGGTTTAAGGTTTAGGGTTTTGGGTTTAGATTTTGGATTTGGGGTTTTAGGGTTTATGATTAATGATTTAGGTTTAGGGTTTAGGGTTCCAAGTTTAGCATTTAGGTTTAGGTTTTCATGTCTAGGGTTTTGGTTTAGGGTTTAGTGTTAAGGTTTAGAGTTAGGGTTTAGGGTTTTGAGATTATGGTTTAGGGCTTAAGGTTTTGAGTTTAGGATTTAGGGTTTAGGGTTTAGGATTTAGAGTTTAGGATTTGGGTTTTAGGGTTTAGGGATTAGGGTTTAGAGTTTAGGATTTAGGGTTTAGGGTTTAAGGTTTAGGTTTTTGAGTTTGTAATTAGGGTTTAGAGTTTAGGTTTAGGGTTAGGGTTTAGGGTTTAGGATTTAGAGTTTAGGGTTAGGAATTTAAGGTTTACAGTTTAGGGATTAGGTATTAGCTTTAGGTTTTAGGCTTTATGGTTGGTCATTAATGTTTAGGGTTTACGGTTTAGGGTTTAGGGTTACAAGTTTAGCATTTTGTTTTTGTGTTTCTTGTCTAGGGTTTTAGGTTAGGGTTTAGGGTTTAGGTTTTTGGGTTTTGGGATTAGGGTTTAGGGTTTAAGGTTTAGAGTGTATGATTTAGGGTTTAGGGTTTAGGGTTTAGTGTTTATGGTATAGGTTATATTCCTTAGGGTTTAGTGTTTATATTTTCTGGTTTATGGTTGATGGTTTAGGGTTTAGGGTTTGGGTTTAGGGTTTATAATTTACGGTTGAGGTTAAAGGCTTCTGATTAGTGTATAGGGTTTAGAGTTTAGTATTTAGTGTTTAAGGTTTAGCGTTTTTTGGTTTAGATTCTGGATTTTGGTTTTAGGGTTTAAGGTTTAGCTTTATGGTTTATGATTAATGGTTTATCTTTATGGTTTAAGGTTTAGGGTTTAGGGTTACAAGTTTAGCATTTAGATTTATGGTTTAGTGTTTAAGGGTTAGGGTTAGGGTTTAGGGTTTAGGTTTTTGGGTTTTAGGATTAGGGTTTAGGGTTTAAGTTTTAGAGTTTATGATTTAGGGTTTAGGGTTTAGGGTTTAGGTTTAGGGTTTAGGGCTTCGGGTTAAGGGTTTAGTGTTAGTAATTATGGTATAGGTTATATTGCTTAGGGTTTAAGGTTTAGATTTTATGGTTTATGGTTTATGGTTTAGGATTTGGGGTATAGAGTTTAGGGTTTAGGGTTTTTGTTTTAGGGTTGAGGGTTTCAAATTGTAGATTTAGGGTTTAAATTTGTAGGGTTTAGGGTTGAGGTTTAGGGTTTAGGACATAGGCTTTGATTTAGGTTTAAGGGTTAGAATTTGGGTTTAGGGTTTAGGGTTTACGGTTAGGAATTTAGGGTTTACAAATTAGGGTTTTGGGTTTAAGTTTAGGGTTTAGGGTTTAGGTTTAAGCTTTAGTGTTTACGGTTTAGGTTTTAGGGTTTAGGTTTTAGGGTTTAGGGTTTAGGTTGTATGGTTTAGGGTTTAGAGTTTAGGATTTAGGTTTTACGGTTTAGGGATTAGGGTTTATAGTTTAGGGTTAAGGGTTTAGGGTTTAGGGTTTTGAGTTTGTAATTAGGGTTTAGAGTTTATGTTTAGGGTTAGGGTTTAGGGTTTAGGATTTAGAGTTTAGGGTTAGGAATTTAGGTTTTACGGTTTTTGATTTAGGGTTTAGGGTTTAGGGTTTAGAGTTTAGGGTTCAAAGTTTAGAATTTAGGGTTGAGGATTAATAGTTTATTGTTAGGGTTGAGGAGTTTAGGGTTTAGGGTTTGGGTTTAGGGTTTATGGTTTAGGGTTTAGGGTTAGGGTTTATGGTTTAGGAGTTAAGGTTTAGAGTTTAGGATTTAGGGTTTAGGGTTTATGGTTTAGGTTGTATAATTTCGGGTTTAGGGTTTATGGTTAAGAGGTTTAGGATTTAGTGTTTAGGGTTTATGGTATATGGTGTAGGATTTATGGGGTTAGGGTTTTGGGTATTTGGTTTAGGAAATACGGTTTAGGGTTTAGGGTTTTGGTTTTAGTGTTTTGGGTTTTAGGGTTAGGACTTTGGGATTTAGAATTTTGGGTTGAAGGTTTAGTGTTTTGAGTTTAGGTTTTAGGGTTTGTGTTTAGGGTTTAGGGTTTAAGGTTTTTTATTTATAGTTTAGGGTTAAAGGTTTACAATTAGTGTTTAGGGTTTAGAGTTAAGGATTTAAGGTTTAAGGTTTAGGGGTTTGGGTTTAGCTTTTGGATTTAGGGTTTTGGGTTTATGATTAATGATTTATGTTTAGGGTTTAGGGTTCCAAGTTTAGCATTTGTGTTTAGGGTTTCATGTCTAGGGTTTTGGGTTTAGGGTTTAGTGTTAAGGTTTAGAGTTAGGGTTTAGGGTTTTGAGATTAGGGTTTAGGGTTTAAGGTTTAGAGTTTAGGATTTAGGGTTTAGGGTTTAGAGTTTAGAGTTTAGGATTTAGGTTTTAGGGTTTAGGGATTAGGGTTTAGAGTTTAGGATTTAGGGTTTAGGGTTTAAGGTTTAGGCTTTTGTGTTTGTAATAATGGTTTAGAGTTTTGGTTTAGGGTTAGGGTTTAGGGTTTAGGATTTAGAGTTTAGGGTTAGGAATTTAAGGTTTACAGTTCAGGGTTTAGGGTTTAGCTTTAGGGTTTAGGCTTTAAGGTTAGTCATTAATGTTTAAGGTTTACGGTTTAGGGTTTAGGGTTACAAGTTTAGCATTTAGATTTAGGGTTTCTTGTCTAGGGTTTTAGGTTAGGGTTTAGGGTTTAGGTTTTTGGGTTTTGGGATTAGGGTTTAGGGTTTAAGGTTTAGAGTGTATGATTTAGGGTTTAGGGTTTAGGGTTTAGTGTTTATGGTATAGGTTATATTCCTTAGGGTTTAGTGTTTATATTTTCTGGTTTATGGTTGATGGTTTAGGGTTTAGGGTATAGAGTTTAGGGTTTGGGTTTAGGGTTTATAATTTACGGTTGAGGGTTAAAGGCTTACAGTTAGTGTATAGGGTTTAGAGTTTAGTATTTAGGGTTGAAGGTTTACGGTTATGGGTTTAGATTCTGGATTTGGGGTTTAGGGTTTAAAGTTTGGGTTTAGGGTTTATGATTAATGGTTTAGCTTTAGGGTTTTAGTTTTAGGGTTTAGGGTTACAAGTTTAGCATTTAGATTGAGGGTTTCATGTCTAGGGTTTTGGGTTAGGGTTTAGGGTTTAGGTTTTTGGGTTTTAGGATTAGGGTTTAGGGTTTAAGTTTTAGAGTTTATGATTTAGGGTTTAGGGTTTAGGGTTTAGGTTTAGGGTTTAGGGTTTAGGGTAAAGGGTTTAGGGTTAGTAATTATGGTATAGGTTATATTGCTTAGGGTTTAGGGTTTAGATTTTATGGTTTATGGTTTATGGTTTAGGATTTAGGGTATAGAGTTTAGGGTTTAGGGTTTTTGTTTTAGGGTTGAGGGTTTCAAATTATAAGTTTAGGAGTTTAAATTTTGTAGGGTTTAGGGTTGGGGTTTAGGGTTTAGGATATAGGGTTTAGGATTTAGTTTTAAGGGTTAAAATTTAGGGTTTAGAGTTGAGGGTTTTGGGTTGGGAATTTGGGGTTTACAAATTAGGGTTTTGGGTTTAATTTTAAGGTTTAGGGTTTAGGTTTAAGGTTTAGTGCTTAGGGCTTAGGTTTTAGGGTTTAGGATTTAGAGTTTGGGCTTTAGGGTTTAGGGTTTAGGGTTTAGAGTTTAGGATTTAGGTTTTAGGGTTTAGGTATTAGGGTTTATAGTTTAGGGTTAAGGGTTTAGGGTTTAAGGTTTAGGGTTTAAGGTTTAGGGTTTTGAGTTTGTAATTAGGGTTTAGAGTTTATATTTAGGGTTAGGGTTTAGGGTTTAAGATTTAGAGTTTAGGGTTAGGAATTTAGGTTTTACAGTTTACGATTTAGGGTTTAGAGTTAATGGTTTAGTGTTTAGGGTTCCAAGTTTTGAATTTAGGGTTTAGGATTAATGATTTAGGGTTAGGGTTTGAGTTTAGGGTTTGAGGTTTTGAGTTTAGGGTTTATTGTTTAGGGTTTAGGGTTAGGAGTTTATGGTTTAGGAGTTAGGTTTAGAGTTTAGGATTTAGGGTTTAGGGTTTATGGTTTAGGTTGTATAATTTGGGTTTAGGGTTTATGGTTAAGAGGTTTAGGGATTTAGTGTTTAGGGTTTATGGTCTATGGTGTAGGCTTTATGGGTTTAGGGTTATGGGTTTAGGGTTTAGGAAATATGGTTTAGGGTTTAGGGTTTTGGTTTTAGTGTTTTGGGTTTTAGGGTTAGGACTTTGGGATTTAGAATTTTGGGTTGAAGGTTTAGTGTTTTGAGTTTAGGTTTTAGGGTTTGGGTTTAGGGTTTAGGGTTTAAGGTTTTTTATTTATAGTTTAGGGTTAAAGGTTTACAATTAGTGTTTAGGGTTTAGAGTTAAGGATTTAAGGTTTAAGGTTTAGGGGTTTGGGTTTAGCTTTTGGATTTAGGGTTTTGGGTTTATGATTAATGATTTATGTTTAGGGTTTAGGGTTCCAAGTTTAGCATTTATGTTTAGGGTTTCATGTGGGTTTTGGGTTTAGGGTTTAGGGTTAGGGTTTGGGATTTAGCGTTTAGGGTCTTGGGTTTAGGGTTTATGGGTTTTGGGTTAGGGTTTAGGGTTTAGGATTTAAGGTTTAGGGTTTAGAGTTTAGAGTTTAGGATTTAGGTTTAAGGGTTTAGGGATTAGGGTTTATAGTTTAGGGTTAAGGGTTTAGGGTTTAAGGTTTAGGGTTTTGAGTTTGTAATTATGGTTTAGAGTTTATGTTTAGGGTTAGGGTTTAGTGTTTAGGATTTAGAGTTTAGGGTTAGGAATTTATGGTTTACAGTTTAGGGTTTAGAGTGTAGCTTTAGTGTTTAGGGTTTAAGGTTAGTCATTAATGTTTAAGGTTTCACAGTTTAGGGTTTAGGGTTACAAGTTTAGCATTTAGATTTAGGGTTTCATGTCTAGGGTTTTGGGTTAGGGTTTAGGGTTTAGGTTTTTGGGTTTTGGGAATATGGTTTAGGGTTTAAGGTTTAAAGTTTATGATTTAGGGTTTAGGGCTTAGGGTTTAGGGTTTAGGTATAGGTTATATTCCTTAGGGTTTAGTGTTTATATTTTAGTTTATGGTTGATGGTTTAGGAGTTTAGGGTATAGAGTTTAGGGTTTGGGTTTAGGGTTTATAATTTACGGTTGAGGTTAAAGGCTTCTGATTAGTGTATAGGGTTTAGAGTTTATTATTTAGGGTTGAAGGTTTAGGGTTTTGGTTTATGATTAAGGATTTGGGTTTTAGGGTTTAAGGTTTAGCTTTAGGGTTTATGATTAATGGTTTAGCTTTAGGGTTTAAGGTTTAGGGTTTAGGGTTACAAGTTTAGCATTTAGATTTAGGGTTTCTTTTCTAGGGTTTTGGGTTAGGGTTTAGGGTTTAGGTTTTTGGGTTTTAGGATTAGGGTTTAGGGTTTAAGGTTTAGAGTTTATGATTTAGGGTTTAGGGTTTAG
Organism: Solanum pinnatisectum; assembly: GCA_035578085.1. Lineage (NCBI taxonomy): Eukaryota > Viridiplantae > Streptophyta > Magnoliopsida > Solanales > Solanaceae > Solanum > Solanum pinnatisectum. The sequence continues at coordinate 31,734 of JAWPEI010000086.1, read as the reverse complement.
GGTTTAGGTTTAGGGTTTAGGGTTTAGGGTAAAGGGTTTAGGGTTAGTAATTATGGTATAGGTTATATTGCTTAGGGTTTAGGGTTTAGATTTTATGGTTTATGGTTTATGGTTTAGGATTTAGGGTATAGAGTTTAGGGTTTAGGGTTTTTGTTTTAGGGTTGAGGGTTTCAAATTATATGTTTAGGGTTTAGGCTGTAGGGTTTAGGGTTCAGGGTTTAGGGTTTAGGACATAGGCTTTCAGATTTAGGTTTAAGGGTTAGAATTTAGGGTTTAGGGTTTAGGGTTTACGGTTAGGAATTTAGGGTTTACAAATTAGGGTTTTGGGTTTAAGTTTAGGGTTTAGGGTTTAGGTTTAAGATTTACTGTTTACGGTTTAGGTTTTAGGGTTTAGGCTTTGGGTTTAGGGTTTAGGGTTTAGAGTTTAAGATTTAGGTTTTAGGGTTTAGGGATTAGGGTTTATAGTTTAGGGTTAAGGGTTTAGGGTTTAAGGTTTAGGGTTTTGAGTTTGTAATTAGGGTTTAGAGTTTATGTTTAGGGTTGGTGTTTAGGGTTTAGGATTTAGAGTTTAGGGTTAGGAATTTAGGTTTTACTGTTTTTGATTTAGGGTTTAGGGTTTAGGGTTTAGAGTTTAGGGTTCCAAGTTTAGAATTTAGGGTTTAGGATTAATCGTTTAGGGCTAGGGTTTAGGATTTACGGTTTAGGGTTTAGGGTTTTGGGTTTAGGGTTTATGGTTTAGGGTTTAGGGTTAGGGTTTATGGTTTAGGAGTTAAGGTTTAGAGTTTAGGATTTAGGGTTTAGGGTTTATGGTTTAGGTTGTATAATTTCGGGTTTAGGGTTTATGGTTAAGAGGTTTAGGATTTAGTGTTTAGGGTTTATGGTCTATGGTGTAGGCTTTATGGGTTTAGGGTTATGGGTTTAGGGTTTAGGAAATATGGTTTAGGGTTTAGGGTTTTGGTTTTAGTGTTTTGGGTTTTAGGGTTAGGACTTTGGGATTTAGAATTTTGGGTTGAAGGTTTAGTGTTTTGAGTTTAGGTTTTAGGGTTTGGGTTTAGGGTTTAGGGTTTAAGGTTTTTTATTTATAGTTTAGGGTTAAAGGTTTACAATTAGTGTTTTGGGTTTAGAGTTAAGGATTTAAGGTTTAAGGTTTAGGGGTTTGGGTTTAGCTTTTGGATTTAGGGTTTTGGGTTTATGATTAATGATTTATGTTTAGGGTTTAGGGTTCCAAGTTTAGCATTTATGTTTAGGGTTTCATGTCTAGGGTTTTGGGTTTAGGGTTTAGTGTTAAGGTTTAGAGTTAGGGTTTAGGGTTTTGAGATTAGGGTTTAGGGTTTAAGGTTTAGAGTTTAGGATTTAGGGTTTAGGGTTTAGAGTTTAGAGTTTAGGATTTAGGTTTTAGGGTTTAGGGATTAGGGTTTAGAGTTTAGGATTTAGGGTTTAGGGTTTAAGGTTTAGGCTTTTGTGTTTGTAATAATGGTTTAGAGTTTTGGTTTAGGGTTAGGGTTTAGGGTTTAGGATTTAGAGTTTAGGGTTAGGAATTTAAGGTTTACAGTTCAGGGTTTAGGGTTTAGCTTTAGGGTTTAGGCTTTAAGGTTAGTCATTAATGTTTAGGGTTTACGGTTTAGGGTTTAGGGTTACAAGTTTAGCATTTAGATATAGGTTATCTTGTCTAGGGTTTTAGGTTAGGGTTTAGGGTTTAGGTTTTTGGGTTTTGGGATTAGGGTTTAGGGTTTAAGGTTTAGAGTGTATGATTTAGGGTTTAGGGTTTAGGGTTTAGTGTTTATGGTATAGGTTATATTCCTTAGGGTTTAGTGTTTATATTTTCTGGTTTATGGTTGATGGTTTAGGGTTTAGGGTATAGAGTTTAGGGTTTGGGTTTAGGGTTTATAATTTACGGTTGAGGGTTAAAGGCTTACAGTTAGTGTATAGGGTTTAGAGTTTAGTATTTAGGGTTGAAGGTTTAGGGTTTTGGGTTTAGATTCTGGATTTGGGTTTTAGGGTTTAAGGTTTAGCTTTAGGGTTTATGATTAATGGTTTAGCTTTAGGGTTTAAGGTTTAGGGTTTAGGGTTACAAGTTTAGCATTTAGATTTAGGGTTTCTTTTCTAGGGTTTTGGGTTAGGGTTTAGGGTTTAGGTTTTTGGGTTTTAGGATTAGGGTTTAGGGTTTAAGGTTTAGAGTTTATGATTTAGGGTTTAGGGTTTAGGGTTTAGGTTTAGGGTTTAGGGTTTAGGGTAAAGGGTTTAGGGTTAGTAATTATGGTATAGGTTATATTGCTTAGGGTTTAGGGTTTAGATTTTATGGTTTATGGTTTATGGTTTAGGATTTAGGGTATAGAGTTTAGGGTTTAGGGTTTTTGTTTTAGGGTTGAGGGTTTCAAATTATATGTTTAGGGTTTAGGCTGTAGGGTTTAGGGTTCAGGGTTTAGGGTTTAGGACATAGGCTTTCAGATTTAGGTTTAAGGGTTAGAATTTAGGGTTTAGGGTTTAGGGTTTACGGTTAGGAATTTAGGGTTTACAAATTAGGGTTTTGGGTTTAAGTTTAGGGTTTAGGGTTTAGGGTTTACGGTTAGGAATTTAGGGTTTACAAATTAGGGTTTTGGGTTTAAGTTTAGGGTTTAGGGTTTAGGTTTAAGCTTTAGTGTTTACGGTTTAGGTTTTAGGGTTTAGGTTTTAGGGTTTAGGCTTTAGGGTTTATGGTTTAGGGTTTAGAGTTTAAGATTTAGGTTTTAGGGTTTAGGGATTAGGGTTTATAGTTTAGGGTTAAGGGTTTAGGGTTTAAGGTTTAGGGTTTTGAGTTTGTAATTAGGGTTTAGAGTTTATGTTTAGGGTTGGGGTTTAGGGTTTAGGATTTAGAGTTTAGGGTTAGGAATTTAGGTTTTACTGTTTTTGATTTAGGGTTTAGGGTTTAGGGTTTAGAGTTTAGGGTTCCAAGTTTAGAATTTAGGGTTTAGGATTAATAGTTTAGGGTTAGGGTTTAGGGTTTAGGGTTTAGGGTTTTGGGTTTAGGGTTTATGGTTTAGGGTTTAGGGTTAGGGTTTATAGTTTAGGAGTTAAGGTTTAGAGTTTAGGATTTAGGGTTTAGGGTTTATGGTTTAGGTTGTATAATTTCGGGTTTAGGGTTTATGGTTAAGAGGTTTAGGATTTAGTGTTTAGGGTTTATGGTCTATGGTGTAGGCTTTATGGGTTTAGGGTTATGGGTTTAGGGTTTAGGAAATATGGTTTAGGGTTTAGGGTTTTGGTTTTAGTGTTTTGGGTTTTAGGGTTAGGACTTTGGGATTTAGAATTTTGGGTTGAAGGTTTAGTGTTTTGAGTTTAGGTTTTAGGGTTTGGGTTTAGGGTTTAGGGTTTAAGGTTTTTTATTTATAGTTTAGGGTTAAAGGTTTACAATTAGTGTTTAGGGTTTAGAGTTAAGGATTTAAGGTTTAAGGTTTAGGGGTTTGGGTTTAGCTTTTGGATTTGGGGTTTTGGGTTTATGATTAATGATTTATGTTTAGGGTTTAGGGTTCCAAGTTTAGCATTTGTGTTTAGGGTTTCATGTCTAGGGTTTTGGGTTTAGGGTTTAGTGTTAAGGTTTAGAGTTAGGGTTTAGGGTTTTGAGATTAGGGTTTAGGGTTTAAGGTTTAGAGTTTAGGATTTAGGGTTTAGGGTTTAGAGTTTAGAGTTTAGGATTTAGGTTTTAGGGTTTAGGGATTAGGGTTTAGAGTTTAGGATTTAGGGTTTAGGGTTTAAGGTTTAGGCTTTTGTGTTTGTAATAATGGTTTAGAGTTTTGGTTTAGGGTTAGGGTTTAGGGTTTAGGATTTAGAGTTTAGGGTTAGGAATTTAAGGTTTACAGTTCAGGGTTTAGGGTTTAGCTTTAGGGTTTAGGCTTTAAGGTTAGTCATTAATGTTTAGGGTTTACGGTTTAGGGTTTAGGATTCTGAGTTTAGCATTTAGATTTAGGGTTTCTTGTCTAGGGTTTTAGGTTAGGTTTTAGGGTTTAGGTTTTTGGGTTTTGGGATGAGGGTTTAGGGTTTAAGGTTTAGAGTGTATGATTTACGGTTTAGGGTTTAGGGTTTAGTGTTTATGGTATAGGTTATATTCCTTAGGGTTTAGTGTTTATATTTTCTGGTTTATGGGTGATGGTTTAGGGTTTAGGGTATAGAGTTTAGGGTTTGGGTTTAGGGTTTATAATTTACGGTTGAGGGTTAAAGGCTTCTGATTAGTGTATAGGGTTTAGAGTTTAGTATTTAGGGTTGAAGGTTTAGGGTTTTGGGTTTAGATTAGATTTGGGTTTTAGGGTTTAAGGTTTAGCTTTAGGGTTTATGATTAATGGTTTAGCTTTAGGGTTTAAGGTTTAGGGTTTAGGGGTACAAGTTTAGCATTTAGATTTAGGGTTTCTTTTCTAGGGTTTTGGGTTAGGGTTTAGGGTTTAGGTTTTTGGGTTTTAGGATTACGGTTTAAGGTTTAAGTTTTAGGATTTATGATTTGGGTTTAGGGTTTAGGGTTTTAGGTTTTAGGGTTTAGGGTTTTAGGAGTAAAGGGTTTAGGGTTAGTAATTATGGTATAGGTTATATTGCTTAGGGTTTAGGAGTTTAGATTTTATGGTTTATAGTTTATGGTTTAGGATTTAGGGTATAGAGTTTAGGGTTTAGGGTTTTTGTTTTAGGGTTGAGGGTTTCAAATTATATGTTTAGGGTTTAGGCTGTAGGGTTTAGGGTTCAGGGTTTAGGGTTTAGGACATAGGCTTTGATTTAGGTTTAGGGTTAGAATTTGGGGTTTAGGGTTTAGGGTTTACGGTTAGGGTAGGGTTTACAAATTAGGGTTTGGGTTTAAGTTTAGGGTTTAGGGTTTAGGTTTAAGCTTTTGTGTTCTGGTTTAGGTTTTAGGGTTTAGGTTTTAGGGTTTAGGCTTTAGGGTTTATGGTTTAGGGTTTAGGGATTTAAGATTTAGGTTTTTAGTGTTTAGCTATTAGGGTTTATAGTTTAGTGTTAATGTTTTAGGGTTTAAGGTTTAGGGTTTTGAGTTTGTAATTAGGGTTTAGAGTTTATGTTTAGGGTTGGTGTTTAGGGTTTAGGATTTAGAGTTTAGGGTTAGGAATTTAGGTTTTACTGTTTTTGATTTAGGGTTTAGGGTTTAGGGTTTAGAGTTTAGGGTTCCAAGTTTAGAATTTAGGGTTTAGGATTAATAGTTTACGGTTAGGGTTTATGGTTTAAGGTTTAGGGTTTTGGGTTTAGGGTTTATGGTTTAGGGTTTAGGGTTAGGGTTTATGGTTTAGGAGTTAAGGTTTAGAGTTTAGGATTTAGGGTTTAGAGTTTATGGTTTAGGTTGTATAATTTCGGGTTTAGGGTTTATGGTTAAGAGGTTTAGGATTTAGTGTTTAGGGTTTATGGTCTATGGTGTAGGCTTTATGGGTTAAGGGTTATGGGTTTAGGGTTTATGAAATATGGTTTAGTGTTTAGGGTTTTGGTTTTAGTGTTTTGGGTTTTAGGGTTAGGACTTTGGGATTTAGAATTTTGGGTTGAAGGTTTAGTGTTTTGAGTTTAGGTTTTAGGGTTTGGGTTTAGGGTTTAGGGTTTAAGGTTTTTTATTTACAGTTTAGGGTTAAAGGTTTACAGTTAGTGTTTAGGGTTTAGAGTTAAGGATTTAAGGTTTAAGGTTTAGGGTTTTGGGTTTAGCTTTTGGATTTGGGGTTTAGGGTTTAGGATTAATGATTTATGTTTAGGGTTTAGGGTTTCAAGTTTAGCATTTAGGTTTAGGGTTTCATGTCTAGGGTTTTGGGTTTAGGGTTTAGTGTTAAGGTTTAGAGTTAGGGTTTAGGATTTTCAGATTAGGGTTTAAGGTTTAAGGTTTTGAGTTTAGGATTTAGGGTTTAGGGTTTAGGGTTTAGAGTTTAGGTTTTAGGTTTTACGATTTAGGGATTAGGGTTTAGAGTTTAGGATTTAGGGTTTAGGGTTTAAGGTTTAGGTTTTTGAGTTTGTAATTAGGGTTTAGAGTTTAGGTTTAGGGTTAGGGTTTAGGGTTTAGGATTTAGCATTTAGGGTTAGGAATTTAGGGTTCATAGTTTAGGGTTTAGGGTTTAGGGTTAGGGTTTAGGGTTTAGGGTTAGTCATTAATGTTTAGGGTTTACGGTTTAGGGTTTAGGGTTACAAGTTTAGCATTTAGATTTAGGGTTTCTTGTCTAGGGTTTTAGGTTAGGGTTTAGGGTTTAGGTTTTTGGGTTTTGGGATTAGGGTTTAGGGTTTAAGGTTTAGAGTGTATGATTTAGGGTTTAGGGTTTAGGGTTTAGGTCTAGGTATTATGGTTTAGGGCTTAGGGTATAAGGTCTGAGTTCTGATTTAGGACGTAGGGTTTAGGATTTTGGTTTAAGGGTTAGAATTTAGGGTTTAGAGTTTAGGGTTTAGGGTTAGGAATTTAGGGTTTACAAATTAAGGTTTTGGGTTTAAGTTTAAGGTTTAGGGTTTAGGCTTAAGGTTTAGTGTTTAGGGTTTAGGTTTTAGGGTTTAGGGTTTCAAGTTTAGGCTTTAGGGTTTAGGGTTTAGAGTTAAGGATTTAGGTATTAGGGTTTATTGTTTAGGGTTAAGGGTTTAAGGTTTAGGGTTTAGGGTTTAGCATTTAGGATTTAGAGTTTAGGGTTAGGAATTTAGGATTTACAGTTTACGATTTAGGGTTTAGGGTTTAGGGTTTAGGGTTTAGAGTTTAGGATTTAGGTTTATGGGTTTAGGGATTAGGGTTTATAGTTTAGGGTTAAGGGTTTAGTGTTTAAGGTTTAGGGTTTTGAGTTTGTAATTAGGGTTTAGAGTTTATGTTTAGGGTTAGGGTTTAGGGTTTAGGATTTAGAGTTTAGGGTTAGGAATTTAGGTTTTATAGTTTACGATTTAGGGTTTAGGGTTTTGAGTTAAGGGTTTAGGGTTTAGGGTTAGGGTTTAGGTTTAGGGTTAGGGTTAGGAATTTAGGGTTTACAAATTAGGGTTTTGGATTTAAGTTTAATGTTTAGGGTTTAGATTTAAGATTTAGTGTTTAGGGTTTAGGTTTTAGGGTTTAGGGTTTAGAGTTTAGGGTTCCAAGTTTAGAATTTAGGGTTTAGGGCTTAGAATTTAGGGTTCCAAGTTTAGAATTTAGGGTTTAGGATTAATGGTTTTAGGGTTAGGGTTTATGGTTTAGGGTTTATGGTTTCGGGTTAAGGTTTAGGGTTTAAGGTTTAATGTTTAGAGTTTAGGATTTAGGGTTTAGGGTTTATGGTTTGGGGTGTATAATTTCGGGTTTAGGGTTTATGGTTAAGGCATTTAGGATTTAGTGTTTAGGGTTTAGAGTTTAGGGTTTTTGGTCTATGGTGTAGGGTATGTGGGTTTAGGGTTTAGGAATTAGGATTTATGGTTTAGGGTTTAGGGTTTAGGGTTACAAGTTTAGCATTTAGATTTAGGGCTTCTTGTCAAGGGTTTTGGGTTAGGGTTTATGGTTTAGGTTTTTGGGTTTTGGGATTAGGGTTTAGGGTTTAAGGTTTAGAGTGTATGATTTAGGGTTTAGGGTTTAGGCTTGAGGGTTTAGGATTTAGGGTTTAGAGTTTAGGATTTAGGTGTTAGGGTTTAGGGATTAGGGCTTATAGTTTAGGGTTAAGGGTTTATGGTTTAAGGTTTAGGGTTTTGAGTTTGTAATTATGGTTTAGAGTTTATGTTTAGGGTTAGGGTTTAGGGTTTAGGATTTAGAGTTTAGGGTTAGGAATTTAGGTTTTACAGTTTATGATTTAGGGTTTAGGTTTTAGGATTTACGGTTTAGGGTTCCAAGTTTATAATTTAGGGTTTAGGATTAATGGTTTAGGGTTAGAGTTTAGGATTTATCATTTAGGGTTTTAGGTTTAGGGTTTATGGTTTAGGGTTTATGGTTTAGAGTTTAGGATTTAGGGTTTTGGGATTATGATTTGGGGTGTTCGACTTTAAGGTTTATGGTTAAGGGGTTTAGGATTTAGTGTTTAGTGTTTAGAGTTTAGGGTTTAAGGTCTATGGTGTAGGGTTTATGGGTTTAGGGTTTCTGTTATAGGGTTTAGGAAATACGATTTATGGTTTAGGGTTTTGGTTTTAGGGTTTTGCGTTTCAGGGTTAGGACTTTGGGATTTAGAATTTTGGGTTTAAGGTTTAGTGTTTTGAGTTTTGGGTTTAGGGTTTAGGGTTTCTTATTTACCATTTAGGGTTAAAGGTTTACAGTTAGTGTTTAGGGTTTAGAGTTTAGGATTTAGGGTTTAAGGTTTAGGGTTTTGGGTTTAGATTAGTTTGGGGTTTAGGGTTTATGATTAATGATTTAGGTTTAGGGTTTAGTGTTAACGTTTAGAGTTAGGGTTTAGGGTTTTGAGATTCGGGTTTAGGGTTAAGGTTTAGAGTTTAGGGTTTAGGTTTAGGGTTAGGGTTTTGGGTTTAGGGTTTAGGATTTAGGTTTTAGGGTTTTGGGATTAGGGTTTAGAGTTTAGGATTTAGGGTTTAAGGTTTAAGGTTTAGGTTTTTGAGTTTGTAATTAGGGTTTAGAGTTTAGGTTTAGGGTTAGGGTTTAGGGTTTAGGATTTAGAGTTTAGGGTTAGGAATTTTGGGTTTACTATTTAGGGTTTAGGGTTTAGGTTTTGGGTTTAGGGTTTAAGGTTAGTGGTTAGTGTTTACGGTTTATGGTTTAGGGTTTAGCTTTTTTTTTTTTTTTTTTATTTGAAGGACCCTTGAAGGGGTCAGGGGCTTAGCATCACCCCCAGGCCTTATCATATATCTAAAAAGCAAACATACATAGAGGGGGACATAAACCTTACCTCCGCTTCATGGTGGTTTAAGAATTGGTAGCCTACTGTAAACAGCAGGTTCTCCAATACTTTCCCAAAAAAATCAAGAACCTATAACCTATGCACCTATGTGAGTGGACTCCTCTCGGTACAAAGATTCTAGGAAAACTTAAATGAGGGAGACTCTCCCTTTACAATTCAAGAAATAAATTCTATCCTAGTAAACAAGAGAATCATAGAGGAACGATGGTTATAACCATCAGAGAAGACTTCAAGGAGTTTCAGGTTTAGGGTTTAGGGTCTAGGGTTAAGGGTTTAGAATTTAGAGTTTAGGATTAATGGTTTAGGGTTAGGGTTTAGGGTTTAGGGTTTAGGGTTTTGGGTTTAGAATTTATGGTTTAGGGTTTAGGGTTTATGGTTTATGGTTTAAGGTTTAGGGTTTAGTGTTTAAGGGTTAGGGTTTAGGGTTTTGGGTTTAGAGTTTAAGATTTAGAGTTTAGGATTTAGGATTTAGGGTTTAATGTTTAGGGTTTAGGTTTATGGTTTAGGGTTTTGTGTTAGGGTATTGGTTTGAGAATTTATAAAATAGGGTATAGGGTTTAAATTTAGTAATTATGGTTTAGTGTTTATGGTATAGGTGATATTCCTTAGGGTTTAGTGTTTATATTTTCTGGTTTATGGCTGATGGTTTAGGGTTTAGGGTATAGAGTTTGTGGTTCAGGGTTTGTGTTTTAGGGTTGAGGGTTTTAAGTTGTAGGTTTAGGGTTAAGGGTTAGGGTTTAGGTTTAGGTTTAGGGTTTATGGTTTAGGGTTAGGAATTTAGGGTTTACAAATTAGGGTTTTGGATTTAAGTTTAAGGTTTAGGGTTTAGATTTAAGGTTTAGGGTTTAGGGTTTAGGTTTTAGGGTTTAGGGTTTAGGGTTTTAGGTTTTAGGTTTTAGGGTTTAGAGTTTAGTATTTAGGTTTTAGGGATTACGGATTAGGGTTTATAGTTTAGGGTTAAGCATTTAGGGTTTAAGGTTTTGGGTTTTGAGTTCGTAATTACGGTTTAGAGTTTATGTTTAGGGTTAGCGTTTATGGTTTAGGATTTAGAGTTTAGGGTTAGGAATTTAGGTTTTACAGTGTACGATTTAGGGTTTAGGGTTTTAGGTTTAGTGTTTAGGGTTTAGAGTTTAGGGTTCCAAGTTTAGAATTTAGGGTTTAGGATTAATGGTTTAGGGTTAGGGTTTAGGGTTTAGGGATTTTGGTTTAAGGTTTAGGATTTATGGTTTAGGGTTAGGGTTTAGGGTTTAAGGTTTAAGGTTTAGAGTTTAGGATTTAGGGTTTAGAGTTTATGGTTTGGGGTGTATAATTTTGGGTTTAGGGTTTATGGTTAAGGTGTTTAGGATTTAGTGTTTTTAGTTTGTAATTAGGGTTTAGAGTTTATGTTTAGGTTTAGGGTTTAGGGTTTAGGATTTAGAGTTTAGGGTTAGGAATTTAGGTTTTACAGTTTATGATTTAGGGTTTAGGGTTTTGGGTTTAGGGTTTAGGGTTTAGGGTTAGGGTTTAGGTTTAGGTTTAGGGTTTAGGGTTAGGAATTTAGGGTTTACAAATTAGGGTTTTTGATTCAAGTTTAATGTTTAGGGTTTAGATATAATATTTAGTGTTTAGGGTTTAGGTTTTAGGGTTTAGGGTTAAGAGTTTCGGGTTCAAAATTTAGAATTTAGGGTTTAGGATTAATGGTTTTAGGGTTAGGGTTTAGGGTTTAGGGTTTAGGGTTTAGGGTTTAGGGTTTATGGTTTAGGGTTAAGGTTTAGGGTTTAAGGTTTAAGGTTTAGAGTTTAGGATTTAGGGTTTAGGTTTTATGGTTTGGGGTGTATAATTTCGGGTTTAGGGTTTATGGTTAAGGGGATAAGGATTTAGTGTTTAGGGTTTAGAGTTTAGGGTTTTTGGTCTATGGTGTAGGGTTTATGGGATTAGGGTTTTGGGTTTAGGCTTTAGGAATTAGGGTTTATGGTTTAGGGTTTAGGTTTTAGGGTTTAGGGTTTTAGGGTTAAGAGTGTGGAATTTAGAATTTAGGGTGTAGGGTTAAGTGTTTTGAGTTTAGTGTTTAGGGTTTGGGTTTGGGTTTAGGTTTTAGGTTTTAGGGTTTAGGGTTTATAATTTACGGTTGAGGGTTAAAGGCTTACAGTTAGTGTATAGGGTTTAGAGTTTAGTATTTAGGGTTGAAGGTTTAGGGTTTTGGCTTTAGATTCTAGATTTGGGGTTTAGGGTTTAAGGTTTAGGTTTAGGGTTTATGATTAATGGTTTAGGTTTAGGGTTTAAGGTTTACGGTTTAGGGTTACAAGTTTAGCATTTAGATTTAGGGTTTCTTGTCTAGGGTTTTAGGTTAGGGTTTAGGGTTTAGGTTTTTGCGTTTTGGGATTAGGGTTTAGGGTTTAAGGTTTAGAGTGTATGATTTAGGGTTAAGGGTTTAGGGTTTAGGTCTAGTTATTATGGTTTAGGGCTTAGGGTATAAGGTACAGGGTTTACGGTTTAGGACGTAGGGTGTAGGATTTTAGTTTAAGGGTTAGAATTTAGGGTTTAGAGTTTAGGGTTTAGGGTTAGGAATTTAGGGTTTACAAATTAAGGTTTTGGGTTTAAGTTTAAGGTTTAGGGTTTAGGCTTAAGGTTTAGTGTTTAGGGTTTAGGTTTTAGGGTTTAGGGTTTCAAGTTTAGGCTTTAGGGTTTAGGGTTTAGAGTTAAGGATTTAGGTATTAGGGTTTATTGTTTAGGGTTAAGGGTTTAGGGTTTAAGGTTTAGGGTTTAGGGTTTAGCATTTAGGATTTAGAGTTTAGGGTTAGGAATTTAGGATTTACAGTTTACGATTTAGGGTTTAGGGTTTAGGGTTTAGGGTTTAGAGTTTAGCATTTAGGTTTATGGGTTTAGGGATTAGGGTTTATAGTTTAGGGTTAAGGGTTTAGTGTTTAAGGTTTAGGGTTTTGAGTTTGTAATTAGGGTTTAGAGTTTATGTTTAGGGTTAGGGTTTAGGGTTTAGGATTTAGAGTTTAGGGTTAGGAATTTAGGTTTTACAGTTTCTGATTTAGTGGTTAGGGTTTTGAGTTAAGGGTTTAGTGTTTAGGGTTAGGGTTTAGGTTTAGGGTTAGGGTTAGGAATTTAGGGTTTACAAATTAGGGTTTTGGATTTAAGTTTAATGTTTAGGGTTTAGATTTAAGATTTAGTGTTTAGGGTTTAGGTTTTAGGGTTTAGGGTTTAGTGTTTAGGGTTCAAGTTTAGAATTTAGGGTTTAGGGCTTAGAATTTAGGGTTCCAAGTTTAGAATTTAGGGTTTAGGATTAATGGTTTTAGGGTTAGGGTTTAGTGTTTAGGGTTTATGGTTTAGGGTTAAGGTTTAGGGTTTAAGGTTTAATGTTTAGAGTTTAGGATTTAGGGTTTAGGGTTTATGGTTTGGGGTGTATAATTTCGGGTTTAGGGTTTATGGTTAAGGCGTTTAGGATTTAGTGTTTAGGGTTTAGAGTTTAGGGTTTTTGGTCTATGGTGTAGGGTATGTGGGTTTAGGGTTTAGGAATTAGGATTTATGGTTTAGGGTTTAGGGTTTAGGGTTACAAGTTTAGCATTTAGATTTAGGGCTTCTTGTCAAGGGTTTTGGGTTAGGGTTTATGGTTTAGGTTTTTGGGTTTTGGGATTAGGGTTTAGGGTTTAAGGTTTAGAGTGTATGATTTAGGGTTTAGGGTTTAGTGTTTAGAGTTTAGGATTTAGGTGTTAGGGTTTAGGGATTAGGGTTTATAGTTTAGGGTTAAGGGTTTATGGTTTAAGGTTTAGGGTTTTGAGTTTGTAATTAGGGTTTAGAGTTTATGTTTAGGGTTAGGGTTTAGGGTTTAGGATTTAGAGTTTAGGGTTAGGAATTTAGGGTTTACAGTTTATGATTTAGGGATTAGGTTTTAGGATTTACGATTTAGGGTTCCAAGTTTATAATTTAGGGTTTAGGATTAATGGTTTAGGGTTAGAGTTTAGGGTTTAGCATTTAGGGTTTTAGGTTTAGGGTTTATGGTTTAGGGTTTAGGGTTAGGGTTTAAGGTTTAGGGTTTATGGTTTAGAGTTTAGGATTTAGGGTTTTGGGTTTATGGTTTGGGGTGTTCGACTTTAAGGTTTATGGTTAAGGGGTTTAGGATTTAGTGTTTAGGGTTTAGAGTTTAGGGTTTAAGGTCTATGGTGTAGGGTTTATGGGTTTAGGGTTTCTGTTATAGGGTTTAGGAAATACGGTTTATGGTTTAGGGTTTTGGTTTTAGGGTTTTGCGTTTCAGGGTTTGGACTTTGGGATTTAGAATTTTTGGTTTAAGGTTTAGTGTTTTGAGTTTTGGGTTTAGGGTTTAGGGTTTCTTATTTACCATTTAGGGTTAAAGGTTTACAGTTAGTGTTTAGGGTTTAGAGTCTAGGATTTAGGGTTTAAGGTTTAGGGTTTTGGGTTTAGATTCTGGATTTGGGGTTTAGGGTTTATGATTAATGATTTAGGTTTAGGGTTTAGGGTTCCAAGTTTAGCATTTAGGTTTAGGGTTTTGAGATTAGGGTTTAGGGTTTAAGGTTTTGAGTTTAGGATTTAGGGTTTAGGGTTTAGGGTTTAGAGTTTAGGATTTAGGTTTTAGGGTTTAGGGATTAGGGTTTAGAGTTTAGGATTTAGGGTTTAGGGTTTAAGGTTTAGGTTTTTGAGTTTGTAATTAGGGTTTAGAGTTTAGGTTTAGGGTTAGGGTTTAGGGTTTAGGATTTAGAGTTTAGGGTTAGGAATTTAGGGTTTACAGTTTAGGGTTTAGGGTTTAGCTTTAGGGTTTAGGGTTTAAGGTTAGTGATTAGTGTTTAGGGTTTAGGGTTTAGTGTTTAGCTTTTTTTTTTTTTATTTGAAGGACCCTTGAAGAGTGGGGCTTAACATCACCCGAGGCCTTATCATATATCTAAAAGCAAACATACATAGAGAGGACATAAACCTTACCTCCATTTCCATGGTAGTTTAAGAATTGGTAGCCCTCATGCAATGAGTTCTCAATACTTTCCCAAAAAATCAAGAACCTATAACCTATGCACTATGTGAGTGGACTCATCTATTACAAAGATTCTAGGAAAACTTAAATGAGGGAGACTCTCCCTTTACAATTCAAGAAATAAATTCTATCCTAGTAAACAAGAGAATCATAGAGGAACGATGGTTATAACCATCAGAGAAGACTTCAAGGAGTTTCAGGTTTAGGGTTTAGGGTCTAGGGTTAAGGGTTTAGAATTTAGAGTTTAGGATTAATGGTTTAGGGTTAGGGTTTAGGGTTTAGGGTTTAGGGTTTTGGGTTTAGAATTTATGGTTTAGGGTTTAGGGTTTATGGTTTATGGTTTAAGGTTTAGGGTTTAGGGTTCCAAGTTTAGCATTTGTGTTTAGGGTTTCATGTCTAGGGTTTTGGGTTTAGGGTTTAGTGTTAAGGTTTAGAGTTAGGGTTTAGGGTTTTGAGATTAGGGTTTAGGGTTTAAGGTTTTGAGTTTAGGATTTAGGGTTTAGGGTTTAGGGTTTAGAGTTTAGGATTTAGGTTTTAGGGTTTAGGGATTAGGGTTTAGAGTTTAGGATTTAGGGTTTAGGGTTTAAGGTTTAGGCTTTTGTGTTTGTAATAATGGTTTAGAGTTTTGGTTTAGGGTTAGGGTTTAGGGTATAGGATTTAGAGTTTAGGGTTAGGAATTTAAGGTTTACAGTTCAGGGTTTAGGGTTTAGCTTTAGGGTTTAGGCTTTAAGGTTAGTCATTAATGTTTAGGGTTTACGGTTTAGGGTTTAGGGTTACAAGTTTAGCATTTAGATTTAGGGTTTCTTGTCTAGGGTTTTAGGTTAGGGTTTAGGGTTTAGGTTTTTGGGTTTTGGGATTAGGGTTTAGGGTTTAAGGTTTAGAGTGTATGATTTAGGGTTTAGGGTTTAGGGTTTAGTGTTTATGGTATAGGTTATATTCCTTAGGGTTTAGTGTTTATATTTTCTGGTTTATGGTTGATGGTTTAGGGTTTAGGGTATAGAGTTTAGGGTTTGGGTTTAGGGTTTATAATTTACGGTTGAGGGTTAAAGGCTTACAGTTAGTGTATAGGGTTTAGAGTTTAGTATTTAGGGTTGAAGGTTTAGGGTTTTGGCTTTAGATTCTAGATTTGGGGTTTAGGGTTTAAGGTTTAGGTTTAGGGTTTATGATTAATGGTTTAGGTTTAGGGTTTAAGGTTTACGGTTTAGGGTTACAAGTTTAGCATTTAGATTTAGGGTTTCTTGTCTAGGGTTTTAGGTTAGGGTTTAGGGTTTAGGTTTTTGCGTTTTGGGATTAGGGTTTAGGGTTTAAGGTTTAGAGTGTATGATTTAGGGTTAAGGGTTTAGGGTTTAGGTCTAGTTATTATGGTTTAGGGCTTAGGGTATAAGGTACAGGGTTTACGGTTTAGGACGTAGGGTGTAGGATTTTAGTTTAAGGGTTAGAATTTAGGGTTTAGAGTTTAGGGTTTAGGGTTAGGAATTTAGGGTTTACAAATTAAGGTTTTGGGTTTAAGTTTAAGGTTTAGGGTTTAGGCTTAAGGTTTAGTGTTTAGGGTTTAGGTTTTAGGGTTTAGGGTTTCAAGTTTAGGCTTTAGGGTTTAGGGTTTAGAGTTAAGGATTTAGGTATTAGGGTTTATTGTTTAGGGTTAAGGGTTTAGGGTTTAAGGTTTAGGGTTTAGGGTTTAGCATTTAGGATTTAGAGTTTAGGGTTAGGAATTTAGGATTTACAGTTTACGATTTAGGGTTTAGGGTTTAGGGTTTAGGGTTTAGAGTTTAGCATTTAGGTTTATGGGTTTAGGGATTAGGGTTTATAGTTTAGGGTTAAGGGTTTAGGGTTTAAGGTTTAGGGTTTTGAGTTTGTAATTAGGGTTTAGAGTTTATGTTTAGGGTTAGGGTTTAGGGTTTAGGATTTAGAGTTTAGGGTTAGGAATTTAGGTTTTATAGTTTACGATTTAGGGTTTAGGGTTTTGAGTTAAGGGTTTAGTGTTTAGGGTTAGGGTTTAGGTTTAGGGTTAGGGTTAGGAATTTAGGGTTTACAAATTAGGGTTTTGGATTTAAGTTTAATGTTTAGGGTTTAGATTTAAGATTTAGTGTTTAGGGTTTAGGTTTTAGGGTTTAGGGTTTAGTGTTTAGGGTTCCAAGTTTAGAATTTAGGGTTTAGGGCTTAGAATTTAGGGTTCCAAGTTTAGAATTTAGGGTTTAGGATTAATGGTTTTAGGGTTAGGGTTTAGTGTTTAGGGTTTATGGTTTAGGGTTAAGGTTTAGGGTTTAAGGTTTAATGTTTAGAGTTTAGGATTTAGGGTTTAGGGTTTATGGTTTGGGGTGTATAATTTCGGGTTTAGGGTTTATGGTTAAGGCGTTTAGGATTTAGTGTTTAGGGTTTAGAGTTTAGGGTTTTTGGTCTATGGTGTAGGGTATGTGGGTTTAGGGTTTAGGAATTAGGATTTATGGTTTAGGGTTTAGGGTTTAGGGTTACAAGTTTAGCATTTAGATTTAGGGCTTCTTGTCAAGGGTTTTGGGTTAGGGTTTATGGTTTAGGTTTTTGGGTTTTGGGATTAGGGTTTAGGGTTTAAGGTTTAGAGTGTATGATTTAGGGTTTAGGGTTTAGTGTTTAGAGTTTAGGATTTAGGTGTTAGGGTTTAGGGATTAGGGTTTATAGTTTAGGGTTAAGGGTTTATGGTTTAAGGTTTAGGGTTTTGAGTTTGTAATTAGGGTTTAGAGTTTATGTTTAGGGTTAGGGTTTAGGGTTTAGGATTTAGAGTTTAGGGTTAGGAATTTAGGGTTTACAGTTTATGATTTAGGGTTTAGGTTTTAGGATTTACGATTTAGGGTTCCAAGTTTATAATTTAGGGTTTAGGATTAATGGTTTAGGGTTAGAGTTTAGGGTTTAGCATTTAGGGTTTTAGGTTTAGGGTTTATGGTTTAGGGTTTAGGGTTAGGGTTTAAGGTTTAGGGTTTATGGTTTAGAGTTTAGGATTTAGGGTTTTGGGTTTATGGTTTGGGGTGTTCGACTTTAAGGTTTATGGTTAAGGGGTTTAGGATTTAGTGTTTAGGGTTTAGAGTTTAGGGTTTAAGGTCTATGGTGTAGGGTTTATGGGTTTAGGGTTTCTGTTATAGGGTTTAGGAAATACGGTTTATGGTTTAGGGTTTTGGTTTTAGGGTTTTGCGTTTCAGGGTTTGGACTTTGGGATTTAGAATTTTTGGTTTAAGGTTTAGTGTTTTGAGTTTTGGGTTTAGGGTTTAGGGTTTCTTATTTACCATTTAGGGTTAAAGGTTTACAGTTAGTGTTTAGGGTTTAGAGTCTAGGATTTAGGGTTTAAGGTTTAGGGTTTTGGGTTTAGATTCTGGATTTGGGGTTTAGGGTTTATGATTAATGATTTAGGTTTAGGGTTTAGGGTTCCAAGTTTAGCATTTAGGTTTAGGGTTTTGAGATTAGGGTTTAGGGTTTAAGGTTTAGAGTTTAGGATTTAGGGTTTAGGGTTTAGGGTTTAGAGTTTAGGATTTAGGTTTTAGGGTTTAGGGATTAGGGTTTAGAGTTTAGGATTTAGGGCTTAGGGTTTAAGGTTTAGGTTTTTGACTTTGTAATTAGGGTTTAGAGTTTAGGTTTAGGGTTAGGGTTTAGGGTTTAGGATTTAGAGTTTAGGGTTAGGAATTTAGGGTTTACAATTTAGGGTTTAGCGTTTAGATTTAGGGTTTAGGGTTTAAGGTTAGTGATTAGTGTTTAGGATTTAGGGTTTAAGGTTTAGCTTTTTTTTTTTTTTTTTTTATTTGAAGGACCCTTGAAGGGGTCAGGGGCTTAGCATCACCCCCAGGCCTTATCATATATCTAAAAAGCAAACATACATAGAGGGGGACATAAACCTTACCTCCGCTTCATGGTGGTTTAAGAATTGGTAGCCTCATGGCAATGAGTTCTCGATACTTTCCCAAAAAAATCAAGAACCTATAACCTATGCACCTATGTGAGTGGACTCTTCTCGGTACAAAGATTCTAGGAAAACTTAAATGAGGGAGACTCTCCCTTTACAATTCAAGAAATAAATTCTATCCTAGTAAACAAGAGAATCATAGAGGAACGATGGTTATAACCATCAGAGAAGACTTCAAGGAGTTTCAGGTTTAGGGTTTAGGGTCTAGGGTTAAGGGTTTAGAATTTAGAGTTTAGGATTAATGGTTTAGGGTTAGGGTTTAGGGTTTAGGGTTTAGGGTTTTGGGTTTAGAATTTATGGTTTAGGGTTTAGGGTTTATGGTTTATGGTTTAAGGTTTAGGGTTTAGTGTTTAAGGGTTAGGGTTTAGGGTTTTGGGTTTAGAGTTTAAGATTTAGAGTTTAGGATTTAGGGTTTAGGGTTTAATGTTTAGGGTTTAGGTTTATGGTTTAGGGTTTTGTGTTAGGGTATTGGTTTGAGAATTTATAAAATAGGGTATAGGGTTTAAATTTAGTAATTATGGTTTAGTGTTTATGGTATAGGTGATATTCCTTAGGGTTTAGTGTTTATATTTTCTGGTTTATGGCTGATGGTTTAGGGTTTAGGGTATAGAGTTTGTGGTTCAGGGTTTGTGTTTTAGGGTTGAGGGTTTTAAGTTGTAGGTTTAGGGTTAAGGGTTAGGGTTTAGGTTTAGGTTTAGGGTTTATGGTTTAGGGTTAGGAATTTAGGGTTTACAAATTAGGGTTTTGGATTTAAGTTTAAGGTTTAGGGTTTAGATTTAAGGTTTAGGGTTTAGGGTTTAGGTTTTAGGGTTTTAGGGTTTAGGGTTTTAGGTTTTAGGGTTTAGAGTTTAGTATTTAGGTTTTAGGGATTACGGATTAGGGTTTATAGTTTAGGGTTAAGCATTTAGGGTTTAAGGTTTTGGGTTTTGAGTTCGTAATTACGGTTTAGAGTTTATGTTTAGGGTTAGCGTTTATGGTTTAGGATTTAGAGTTTAGGGTTAGGAATTTAGGTTTTACAGTGTATGATTTAGGGTTTAGGGTTTTAGGTTTAGTGTTTAGGGTTTAGAGTTTAGGGTTCCAAGTTTAGAATTTAGGGTTTAGGATTAATGGTTTAGGGTTAGGGTTTAGGGTTTAGGGATTTTGGTTTAAGGTTTAGGATTTATGGTTTAGGGTTAGGGTTTAGGGTTTAAGGTTTAAGGTTTAGAGTTTAGGATTTAGGGTTTAGAGTTTATGGTTTGGGGTGTATAATTTTGGGTTTAGGGTTTATGGTTAAGGTGTTTAGGATTTAGTGTTTTTAGTTTGTAATTAGGGTTTAGAGTTTATGTTTAGGTTTAGGGTTTAGGGTTTAGGATTTAGAGTTTAGGGTTAGGAATTTAGGTTTTACAGTTTATGATTTAGGGTTTAGGGTTTCGGGTTTAGGGTTTAGGGTTTAGGGTTAGGGTTTAGGTTTAGGGTTAGGGTTTAGGGTTTAGGGTTAGGAATTTAGGGTTTACAAATTAGGGTTTTTGATTCAAGTTTAATGTTTAGGGTTTAGATATAATATTTAGTGTTTAGGGTTTAGGTTTTAGGGTTTAGGGTTTAGAGTTTCGGGTTCAAAATTTAGAATTTAGGGTTTAGGATTAATGGTTTTAGGGTTAGGGTTTAGGGTTTAGGGTTTAGGGTTTAGGGTTTAGGGTTTATGGTTTAGGGTTAAGGTTTAGGGTTTAAGGTTTAAGGTTTAGAGTTTAGGATTTAGGGTTTAGGTTTTATGGTTTGGGGTGTATAATTTCGGGTTTAGGGTTTATGGTTAAGGGAATAAGGATTTAGTGTTTAGGGTTTAGAGTTTAGGGTTTTTGGTCTATGGTGTAGGGTTTATGGGATTAGGGTTTTGGGTTTAGGCTTTAGGAATTAGGGTTTATGGTTTAGGGTTTAGGTTTTAGGGTTTAGGGTTTTAGGGTTAAGAGTGTGGAATTTAGAATTTAGGGTGTAGGGTTAAGTGTTTTGAGTTTAGTGTTTAGGGTTTGGGTTTGGGTTTAGGTTTTAGGTTTTAGGGTTTAGGGTTTATAATTTACGGTTGAGGGTTAAAGGCTTACAGTTAGTGTATAGGGTTTAGAGTTTAGTATTTAGGGTTGAAGGTTTAGGGTTTTGGCTTTAGATTCTAGATTTGGGGTTTAGGGTTTAAGGTTTAGGTTTAGGGTTTATGATTAATGGTTTAGGTTTAGGGTTTAAGGTTTACGGTTTAGGGTTACAAGTTTAGCATTTAGATTTAGGGTTTCTTGTCTAGGGTTTTAGGTTAGGGTTTAGGGTTTAGGTTTTTGGGTTTTGGGATTAGGGTTTAGGGTTTAAGGTTTAGCGTGTATGATTTAGGGTTTAGGGTTTAGGGTTTAGGTCTAGTTATTATGGTTTAGGGCTTAGGGTATAAGGTACAGGGTTTACGGTTTAGGACGTAGGGTGTAGGATTTTGGTTTAAGGGTTAGAATTTAGGGTTTAGAGTTTAGGGTTTAGGGTTAGGAATTTAGGGTTTACAAATTAAGGTTCTGGGTTTAAGTTTAAGGTTTAGGGTTTAGGTTTAAGGTTTATTGTTTAGGGTTTAGGTTTTAGGATTTAGGGTTTCAAGTTTACGATTTAGGGTTTAGGGTTTAGGGTTTAGAGTTAAGGATTTAGGTATTAGGGTTTATTGTTTAGGGCTAAGGGTTTAGGGTTTAAGGTTTAGGGTTTAGGGTTTAGCATTTAGGATTTAGAGTTTAGGGTTAGGAATTTAAGGCTTTACAGTTTACGATTTAGGGTTTAGGGTTTAGGGTTTAGGGTTCCAAATTTAGAATTTAGGGTTTAGCATTAATGGTTTAGGGTTTAGGGTTTAGGGTTTTGGGTTTAGGGTTAGGCTTTAGAATTTAGGGTTTAAGGTTTAGAGTTTAGGATTTAGGGTTTAGGGTTTATGGTTTGGGGTGTATAATTTTAGGTTTAGGGTTTATGGTTAAGGGGTTTAGGATTTAGTGTTTATGGTTTATGGTCTATGGTGTAGGGTTTATGGGTTTAGGGTTTCGGGTATAGGGTTTAGGAATTAGGGTTTATGGTTTTGGGTTTTGGCTTTAGGGTTTAGGTTTACAAGTTTAGCATTTTGATTTAGGGTTACATGTGTAGGGTTTTGGGTTAGGGTTTAGGGTTTAGGTTTTTGGGTTTTGGGATTAGGGTTTAGGGTTTAAGGTTTAGAGTTTATGATTTAATATTTAGGGTTTAGGGTTTATGTTTAGGGTTTAGGGTTTAGGGTTTAGGGTTTATATTTTATGGTTTATGGTTTATGGTTTAATGTTTAGGGTATAGAGTTTAGGGTTTAGGGATTTTTGTTTTAGGGTTTGGGGTTTCAAATTGTAGGTTTAGGGTTTAGGGTTTAGGGTCTAAGGTTCAGGATTTAGGGCTTAGGACATAGGGTTTAGGATTTAGGTTTAAGGGTTAAAATTTAGGGTTTAGAGTTTAGGGTTTAGGGTTAGGAATTTAGGGTTTACAAATTAAGGTTTTTGGTTTAAGTTTAGGGTTTAGGGTTTAGGTTTAAGGTTTAGTGTTTAGGATTTAGGTTTTAGTGTTTAGGGTTTAGAGTTTAGGCTTGAGGGTTTAGGGTTTAGGGTGTAGAGTTTAGGATTTAGGTGTTAGAGTTTAGGGATTAGGGTTTATAGTTTAGGGTTAAGGGTTTAGGGATTAAGGTTTAGGGTTTTGAGTTTGTAATTAGGGTTTAGAGTTTATGTTTAGGGTTAGGGTTTAGGGTTTAAGATTTAGAGTTTAGGGTTAGGAATTTAGGTTTTACAGTTTATGATTTAGGTTTTAGGGTTTAGGATTTAGGGTTTAGGGTTCCAAGTTTATAATTTAGGGTTTAGGATTAATGGTTTAGTGTTAGAGTTTAGGGTTTAGCATTTAGGGTTTTGGGTTTAGGTTTTATGGTGTAGGGTTTATGGGTTTAGGGTTTCTGGTATAGGGCTTAGGAAATATTGTTTATGGTTTAGGGTTTTGGTTTTAGGGTTTTGCGTTTCAGGGTTAGGACTTTGGGATTTAGAATTTTGGGTTTAAGGTTTAGGGTTTAGGGTCTAGGGGTTTAGGGTTTAGTGTTTATGGTATAGGTTATATTCCTTAGGGTTTAGTGTTTATATTTTCTGGTTTATGGTTGATGGTTTAGGGTTTAGGGTTTAGAGTTTATGGTTCATGGTTTGTGTTTTAGGGTTGAGGGTTTTAAGTTGTAGGTTTAGGGTTGAGGGTTAAGGTTTAGGTTTAGGGTTAGGGTTTAGGGTTTAGGTTTAGGAATTTAGGGTTTACAAGTTAGGGTTTAGGTTTAGGGTTAGGGTTTAGGGTTTAGGGTTAGGTTTTAGGGTTTAGGGTTTAGAGTTTAGGGTTCCAAGTTTAGAATTTAGGGTTTAGGATTAATGGTTTTAGGGTTAGGGTTTAGGGTTTAGGGTTTTGGGTTTAGGGTTTAGGGTTTATGGTTAAGGTTTAGGGTTTAAGGTTTAAGGTTTAGAGTTTAGGATTTAGGGTTTAGGGTTTATGGTTTGGGGTGTATAATTTCGGGTTTAGGGTTTATGGTTAAGGGGTTTAGGATTTAGTGTTTAGGGTTTAGAGTTTAGGGTTTTTGGTCTATGGTGTAGGGTTTGTGGGTTTAGGGTTTTGGGTTTAGGGTTTTGGAATTAGGGTTTATGGTTTAGGGTTTAGGTTTTAGGGTTTTGGGTTTTAGGGTTAAGAGTGTGGAATTTAGAATTTAGGGTGTAGGGTTAAGTGTTTTGAGTTTAGGGTTTAGGGTTTGGGTTTGGGTTTAGGTTTTAGGGTTTAGGGTTTAGGGTTTGGGTTTAGGGTTTATAATTTACGGTTGAGGGTTAAAGGCTTACAGTTAGTGTATAGGGTTTAGAGTTTAGTATTTAGGGTTGAAGGTTTAGGGTTTTGGGTTTAGATTCTGGATTTGGGGTTTAGGGTTTAAGGTTTAGCTTTAGGGTTTATGATTAATGGTTTAGCTTTAGGGTTTAAGGTTTAGGGTTTAGGGTTACAAGTTTAGCATTTAGATTTAGGGTTTCTTTTCTAGGGTTTTGGGTTAGGGTTTAGGGTTTAGGTTTTTGGGTTTTAGGATTAGGGTTTAGGGTTTAAGGTTTAGAGTTTATGATTTAGGGTTTAGGGTTTAGGGTTTAGGTTTAGGGTTTAGGGTTTAGGGTTAGGGTTTAGGGTTTAGGGTTAGGTTTTAGGGTTTAGGGTTTAGAGTTTAGGGTTCCAAGTTTAGAATTTTGGGTTTAGGATTAATGGTTTTAGGGTTAGGGTTTAGGGTTTAGGGTTTTGGGTTTAGGGTTTAGGGTTTATGGTTAAGGTTTAGGGTTTAAGGTTTAAGGTTTAGAGTTTAGGATTTAGGGTTTAGGGTTTAAGGTTTAAGGTTTAGAGTTTAGGATTTAGTGTTTAGGGTTTAGAGTTTAGGGTTTTTGGTCTATGGTGTAGGGTTTGCGGGTTTAGGGTTTTGGGTTTAGGGTTTAGGAATTAGGGTTTACGGTTTAGGGTTTAGGTTTTAGGGTTTTGGGTTTTAGGGTTAAGAGTGTGGAATTTAGAATTTAGGGTGTAGGGTTAAGTGTTTTGAGTTTAGGGTTTAGGGTTTGGGTTTAGGTTTTAGGGTTTAGGGTTTAGGATTTGGGTTTAGGGTTTATAATTTACGGTTGAGGGTTAAAGGCTTACAGTTAGTGTATAGGGTTTAGAGTTTAGTATTTAGGGATGAAGGTTTAGGGTTTTGGGTTTAGATTTTGGATTTGGGTTTTAGGGTTTAAGGTTTAGCTTTAGGGTTTATGATTAATGGTTTAGCTTTAGGGTTTAGGGTTTAGGGTTACAAGTTTAGCATTTAGATTTAGGGTTTCTTGTCTAGGGTTTTGGGTTAGGGTTTAGGGTTTAGGTTTTTGGGTTTTAGGATTAGGGTTTAGGGTTTAAGGTTTAGAGTTTGTGATTTAGGGTTTAGGGTTTAGGGTTTAGGTTTAGGGTTTAGGGTTTAGGGTAAAGGGTTTAGGGTTAGTAATTATGGTATAGGTTATATTGCTTAGGGTTTAGGGTTTAGATTTTATGGTTTATGGTTTATGGTTTAGGATTTAGGGTATAGAGTTTAGGGTTTAGGGTTTTTGTTTTAGGGTTGAGGGTTTCAAATTATATGTTTAGGGTTTAGGCTGTAGGGTTTAGGGTTCAGGGTTTAGGGTTTAGGACATAGGTTTTCAGATTTAGGTTTAAGGGTTAGAATTTAGGGTTTAGGGTTTAGGGTTTACGGTTAGGAATTTAGGGTTTACAAATTAGGGTTTTGGGTTTAAGTTTAGGGTTTAGGGTTTAGGTTTAAGCTTTAGTGTTTACGGTTTAGGTTTTAGGGTTTAGGCTTTAGGGTTTATGGTTTAGGGTTTAGAGTTTAAGATTTAGGTTTTAGGGTTTAGGGATTAGGGTTTATAGTTTAGGGTTAAGGGTTTAGGGTTTAAGGTTTAGGGTTTTGAGTTTGTAATTAGGGTTTAGAGTTTATGTTTAGGGTTGGGGTTTAGCGTTTAGAATTTAGAGTTTAGGGTTAGGAATTTAGGTTTTACTGTTTTTGATTTAGGGTTTAGGGTTTAGGGTTTAGAGTTTAGGGTTCCAAGTTTAGAATTTAGGGTTTAGGATTAATAGTTTAGGGTTAGGGTTTAGGGTTTAGGGTTTAGGGTTTTGGGTTTAGGGTTTATGGTTTAGGGTTTAGGGTTAGGGTTTATGGTTTAGGAGTTAAGGTTTAGAGTTTAGGATTTAGGGTTTAGGGTTTATGGTTTAGGTTGTATAATTTCGGGTTTAGGGTTTATGGTTAAGAGGTTTAGGATTTAGTGTTTAGGGTTTATGGTCTATGGTGTAGGCTTTATGGGTTTAGGGTTATGGGTTTAGGGTTTAGGAAATATGGTTTAGGGTTTAGGGTTTTGGTTTTAGTGTTTCGGGTTTTAGGGTTAGGACTTTGGGATTTAGAATTTTGGGTTGAAGGTTTAGTGTTTTGAGTTTAGGTTTTAGGGTTTGGGTTTAGGGTTTAGGGTTTAAGGTTTTTCATTTACAGTTTAGGGTTAAAGGTTTACAGTTAGTGTTTAGGGTTTAGAGTTAAGTATTTAAGGTTTAAGGTTTAGGGTTTTGGGTTTAGCTTTTGGATTTGGGGTTTAGGGTTTATGATTAATGATTTATGTTTAGGGTTTAGGGTTCCAAGTTTAGCATTTATGTTTAGGGTTTCATGTCTAGGGATTTGGATTTAGGGTTTAGTGTTAAGGTTTAGAGTTAGGGTTTAGGGTTTTGAGATAAGAGTTTAGGGTTTAAGGTTTAGAGTTTTGGTTTAGGGTATATAGTTTAGGATTTAGGTTTTAGGGTTTAGGGATTAGGGTTTAGAGTTTAGGATTTAGGGTTTAGGGTTTAAGGTTTAGGCTTTTGTGTTTGTAATAATGGTTTAGAGTTTTAGTTTAGGGTTAGGGTTTAGGGTTTAGGATTTAGAGTTTAGGGTTAGGAATTTAAGGTTTACAGTTTAGGGTTTAGGGTTTAGCTTTAGGGTTTAGGCTTTAAGGTTAGTGATTAATGTTTAGGGTTTAGGGTTACAAGTTTAGCATTTAGATTTAGGGTTTCTTGTCTAGGGTTTTAGGTTAGGGTTTAGGGTTTAGGTTTTTGGGTTTTGGGATTAGGGTTTAGGGTTTAAGGTTTAGAGTGTATGATTTAGGGTTTAGGGTTTAGGGTTTAGGTCTAGTTATTATGGTTTAGGGCTTAGGGTATAAGGTACAGGGTTTACGGTTTAGGACGTAGGGTTTAGGATTTTGGTTTAAGGGTTAGAATTTAGGGTTTAGAGTTTAGGGTTTAGGGTTAGGAATTTAGGGTTTACAAATTAAGGTTTTGGGTTTAAGTTTAAGGTTTAGGGTTTAGGTTTAAGGTTTAGTGTTTAGGGTTTAGGTTTTAGGGTTTAGGGTTTCAAGTTTAGGCTTTAGGGTTTAGGGTTTAGAGTTAAGGATTTAGGTATTAGGGTTTATTGTTTAGGGTTAAGGGTTTAGGGTTTAAGGTTTAGGGTATAGGGTTTAGCATTTAGGATTTAGAGTTTAGGGTTAGGAATTTAGGATTTACAGTTTATGATTTAGGGTTTAGGGTTTAGGGTTTAGGGTTTAGAGTTTAGGATTTAGGTTTATGGGTTTAGGGATTAGGGTTTATAGCTTAGGGTTAAGGGTTTAGGGTTTAAGGTTTAGGGTTTTGAGTTTGTAATTAGGGTTTAGAGTTTATGTTTAGAGTTAGGGTTTAGGGTTTAGGATTTAGAGTTTAGGGTTAGGAATTTAGGTTTTATAGTTTACGATTTAGGGTTTAGGGTTTTGAGTTAAGGGTTTAGGGTTTAGGGTTAGGGTTTAGGTTTAGGGTTAGGGTTAGGAATTTAGGGTTTATAAATTAGGGTTTTGGATTTAAGTTTAATGTTTAGGGTTTATATTTAAGATTTAGTGTTTAGGGTTTAGGTTTTAGGGTTTAGGGTTTAGAGTTTAGGGTTCCAAGTTTAGAATTTAGGGTTTAGGGCTTAGAATTTAGGGTTCCAAGTTTAGAATTTAGGGTTTAGGATTAATGGTTTTAGGGTTAGGGTTTAGTGTTTAGGGTTTATGGTTTAGGGTTAAGGTTTAGGGTTTAAGGTTTAATGTTTAGAGTTTAGGATTTAGGGTTTAGGGTTTATGGTTTGGGGTGTATAATTTCGGGTTTAGGGTTTATGGTTAAGGGGTTTAGGATTTAGTGTTTAGGGTTTAGAGTTTAGGGTTTTTGGTCTATGGTGTAGGGTATGTGGGTTTAGGGTTTAGGAATTAGGATTTATGGTTTAGGGTTTAGGTTTTAGGGTTTTGGGTTTTAGGGTTAAAAGTGTGGAATTTAGAATTTAGGGTGTAGGGTTAAGTGTTTTGAGTTTAGGGTTTAGGGTTTGGGTTTGGGTTTAGGTTTTAGGGTTTAGGGTTTAGGGTTTGGGTTTAGGGTTTATAATTTACGGTTGAGGGTTAAAGGTTTATAGTTAATGTATAGGGTTTAGAGTTTAGTATTTAGGGTTGAAGGTTTAGGGTTTTGTGTTTAGATTTTGGATTTGGGGTTTAGGGTTTAAGGTTTAGGTTTAGGGTTTATGATTAATGGTTTAGGTTTAGGGTTTAAGGTTTAGGGTTTAGGGTTACAAGTTTAGCATTTAGATTTAGGGCTTCTTGTCAAGGGTTTTGGGTTAGGGTTTATGGTTTAGGTTTTTGGGTTTTGGGATTAGGGTTTAGGGTTTAAGGTTTAGAGTGTATGATTTAGGGTTTAGGGTTTAGGCTTGAGGGTTTAGGGTTTAGGGTTTAGAGTTTAGGATTTAGGTGTTAGGGTTTAGGGATTAGGGTTTATAGTTTAGGGTTAAGGGTTTAGGGTTTAAGGTTTAGGGTTTTGAGTTTGTAATTAGGGTTTAGAGTTTATGTTTAGGGTTAGGGTTTAGGGTTTAGGATTTAGAGTTTAGGGTTAGGAATTTAGGTTTTACAGTTTATGATTTAGGGTTTAGGTTTTAGGATTTACGGTTTAGGGTTCCAAGTTTATAATTTAGGGTTTAGGATTAATGGTTTAGGGTTAGAGTTTAGGGTTTAGCATTTAGGGTTTTAGGTTTAGGGTTTATGGTTTAGGGTTTAGGGTTAAGGTTTAAGGTTTAGGGTTTAAGGTTTAGAGTTTAGGATTTAGGGTTTTGGGTTTATGCTTTGGGGTGTTCGACTTTAAGGTTTATGGTTAAGGGGTTTAGGATTTAGTGTTTAGGGTTTAGAGTTTAGGGTTTAAGGTCTATGGTGTAGGGTTTATGGGTTTAGGGTTTCTGTTATAGGGTTTAGGAAATACGATTTATGGTTTAGGGTTTTGGTTTTAGGGTTTTGCATTTCAGGGTTAGGACTTTGGGATTTAGAATTTTGGGTTGAAGGTTTAGTGTTTTGAGTTTTGGGTTTAGGGTTTAGGGTTTCTTATTTACCATTTAGGGTTAAAGGTTTACAGTTAGTGTTTAGGGTTTAGAGTTTAGGATTTAGGGTTTAAGGTATAGGGTTTTGGGTTTAGATTCTGGATTTGGGGTTTAGGGTTTATGATTAATGATTTAGGTTTAGGGTTTAGGGTTCCAAGTTTAGCATTTAGGTTTAGGGTTTTGAGATTAGGGTTTAGGGTTTAAGGTTTAGAGTTTAGGATTTAGGGTTTAGGGTTTAGGGTTTAGAGTTTAGGATTTAGGTTTTAGGGTTTAGGGATTAGGGTTTAGAGTTTAGGATTTAGGGCTTAGGGTTTAAGGGTTAGGTTTTTGACTTTGTAACTAGGGTTTAGAGTTTAGGTTTAGGGTTAGGGTTTAGGGTTTAGGATTTAGAGTTTAGGGTTAGGAATTTAGGGTTTACAATTTAGGGTTTAGCGTTTAGATATAGGGTTTAGGGTTTAAGGTTAGTGATTAGTGTTTAGGATTTAGGGTTTAAGGTTTAGCTTTTTTTTTTTTTTTTTTTATTTGAACGACCCTTGAAGGGGTCAGGGCTTAGCATCACCCCCAGGCCTTATCATATATCTAAAAAGCAAACATACATAGAGGGGGACATAAACCTTACCTCCGCTTCATGGTGGTTTAAGAATTGGTAGCCTCATGGCAATGCGAGTTCTCGATACTTTCCCAAAAAAATCAAGAACCTATAACCTATGCACCTATGTGAGTGGACTCCTCTCGGTACAAAGATTCTAGGAAAACTTAAATGAGGGAGACTCTCCCTTTACAATTCAAGAAATAAATTCTATCCCAGTAAACAAGAGAATCATAGAGGAACGATGGTTATAACCATCAGAGAAGACTTCAAGGAGTTTCAGGTTTAGGGTTTAGGATTAATGGTTTAGGGTTAGGGTTTAGGGTTTAGGGTTTAGGGTTTTGGGTTTAGGATTTATGGTTTAGGGTTTAGGGTTTATGGCTTATTGTTTAAGGTTTAGGGTTTAGTGTTTAAGGTTTAGGGTTTAGGGTTTTGGGTTTAGAGTTTAAGATTTAGAGTTTAGGATTTAGGGTTTAGGGTTTAATGTTTAGGGTTTAGGTTTATGGTTTAGGGTTTTGTGTTAGGGTATTGGTTTGAGAATTTATAAAATAGGGTATAGGGTTTAAATTTAGTAGTTATGGTTTAGTGTTTATGGTATAGGTGATATTCCTTAGGGTTTAGTGTTTATATTTTCTGATTTATGGCTGATGGTTCAGGGTTTAGGGTATAGAGTTTGTGGTTCAGGGTTTGTGTTTTAGGGTTGAGGGTTTTAAGTTGTAGGTTTAGGGTTAAGGGTTAGGGTTTAGGTTTAGGTTTAGGGTTTATGGTTTAGGGTTAGGAATTTAGGGTTTACAAATTAGGGTTTTGGATTTAAGTTTAAGGTTGAGGGTTTAGATTTAAGGTTTAGGGTTTAGGGTTTAGGTTTTAGGGTTTAGGGTTTAGGGTTTTAGGTTTTAGGTTTTAGGGTTTAGAGTTTAGTATTTAGGTTTTGGGGATTACGGATTAGGGTTTATAGTTTAGGGTTAAGCATTTAGGGTTTAAGGTTTTGGGTTTTGAGTTTGTAATTACAGTTTAGAGTTTATGTTTAGGGTTAGCGTTTATGGTTTAGGATTTAGAGTTTAGGGTTGGGAATTTAGGTTTTACAGTTTACGATTTAGGGTTTAGGGTTTTAGGTTTAGTGTTTAGGGTTTAGAATTTAGGGTTCCAAGTTTAGAATTTAGGGTTTAGGATTAATGGTTTAGGGTTAGTGTTTAGGGTTTAGGGATTTGGGTTTAAGGTTTAGGATTTATGGTTTAGGGTTAGGGTTTAGGGTTTAAGGATTAAGGTTTAGAGTTTAGGATTTAGGGTTTAGAGTTTATGGTTTGGGGTGTATAAATTCGGGTTTAGGGTTTATGGTTAAGGTGTTTAGGATTTAGTGTTTTTAGTTTGTAATTAGGGTTTAGAGTTTATGTTTAGGGTTAGGGTTTAGGGTTTAGGATTTAGAGTTTAGGGTTAGGAATTTAGGTTTTACAGTTTATGATTTAGGGTTTAGGGTTTCGGGTTTAGGGTTTAGGGTTTAGGGTTAGGGTTTAGGTTTAGGGTTAGGGTTTAAGGTTTAGGGTTAGGAATTTAGGGTTTACAAATCAGGGTTTTTGATTTAAGTTTAATGTTTAGGGTTTAGATATAATATTTAGTGTTTAGGGTTTAGGTTTTAGGGTTTAGGGTTTAGAGTTTAGGGTTCGAAATTTAGAATTTAGGGTTTAGGATTAATGGTTTTAGGGTGAGGGTTTAGGGTTTAGGGTTTTGGGTTTAGGGTTTAGGGTTTATGGTTTAGGGTTAAGGTTTAGGGTTTAAGGTTTAGTGTTTAGGATTTAGGGTTTAGGTTTTATGGTTTGGGGTGTATAATTTCGGGTTTAGGGTTTATGGTTAAGAGGATAAGGATTTAGTGTTTAGGGTTTAGAGTTTAGGGTTTTTGGTCTATGGTGTAGGGTTTGTGGGTTTAGGGTTTTGGGTTTAGGCTTTAGGAATTAGGGTTTATGGTTTAGGGTTTAGGTTTTAGGGTTTAGGGTTTTAGGGTTAAGAGTGTGGAATTTAGAATTTAGGGTGTAGGGTTAAGTGTTTTGAGTTTAGTGTTTAGGGTTTGGGTTTGGGTTTACGTTTTAGGTTTTAGGGTTTAGGGTTTGGGTTTAAGGTTTATAATTTACGGTTGAGGGTTAAAGGCTTACAGTTAGTGTATAGGGTTTAGAGTTTAGTATTTAGGGTTGAAGGTTTAGGGTTTTGGCTTTAGATTCTAGATTTGGGGTTTAGGGTTTAAGGTTTAGGTTTAGGGTTTATGATTAATGGTTTAGGTTTAGGGTTTAAGGTTTAGGGTTTAGGGTTACAAGTTTAGCATTTAGATTTAGGGTTTCTTGTCTAGGGTTTTAGGTTAGGGTTTAGGGTTTAGGTTTTTGGGTTTTGGGATTAGGGTTTAGGGTTTAAGGTTTAGAGTGTATGATATAGGGTTTAGGGTTTAGGGTTTAGGTCTAGTTATTATGGTTTAGGGCTTAGGGTATAAGGTACAGGGTTTACGGTTTAGGACGTAGGGTTTAGGATTTTGGTTTAAGGGTTAGAATTTAGGGTTTAGAGTTTAGGGTTTAGGGTTAGGAATTTAGGGTTTACAAATTAAGGTTCTGGGTTTAAGTTTAAGGTTTAGGGTTTAGGTTTAAGGTTTAGTGTTTAGGGTTTAGGTTTTAGGGTTTAGGGTTTTAAGTTTACGATTTAGGATTTAGGGTTTAGGGTTTAGAGTTAAGGATTTAGGTATTAGGGTTTATTGTTTAGGGTTAAGGGTTTAGGGTTTAAGGTTTAGGGTTTAGGGTTAAGCGTTTAGGATTTAGAGTTTAGGGTTAGGAATTTAAGGCTTTACAGTTTACGATTTAGGGTTTAGGGTTTAGGGTTTAGGGTTCTAAGTTTAGAATTTAGGGTTTAGGATTAATGGTTTAGGGTTTAGGGTTTAGGGTTTTGGGTTTAGGGTTAGGCTTTAGAATTTAGGGTTTAAGGTTTAGAGTTTAGGATTTAGGGTTTAGGGTTTATGGTTTGGGGTGTATAATTTTAGGTTTAGGGTTTATGGTTAAGGGGTTTAGGATTTAGTGTTTATGGTTTATGGTCTATGGTGTAGGGTTGATGGGTTTAGGGTTTCGGGTATAGGGTTTAGGAATTAGGGTTTATGGTTTTGGGTTTTGGTTTTAGGGTTTAGGTTTACAAGTTTAGCATTTTGATTTAGGGTTACATGTGTAGGGTTTTGGGTTAGGGTTTAGGGTTTAGGTTTTTGGGTTTTGGGATTAGGGTTTAGGGTTTAAGGTTTAGAGTTTATGATTTAAGGTTTAGGGTTTAGGGTTTATGTTTAGGGTTTAGGGTTTAGGGTTTAGGGTTTATATTTTATGGTTTATGGTTTATGGTTTAATATTTAGGGTATAGAGTTTAGGGTTTAGGGTTTTTGTTTTAGGGTTTAGGGTTTCAAATTGTAGGTTTAGGGTTTAGAGTTTAGGGTCTAAGGTTCAGGATTTAGGGCTTAGGACATAGGGTTTAGGATTTAGGTTTAAGGGTTAAAATTTAGGGTTTAGAGTTTAGGGTTTAGGGTTAGGAATTTAGGGTTTACAAATT